>JADRCH010000098.1:3229248-3250785 GCA_019843965.1 Rhynchomys soricoides | reverse complement strand
GTGTGTGTGTGTGTGTGTGTGTGTTTTAGGAAGAACTGCCCTGAACCTATTTATTTGTTTTCCCACTTAGTGTGGCCACAGTGAATAACTGCTTTCTCAACCTTTTACTGTAATTTCTTTGTATGATGTATTATGGATGAGTGGCTGAGCCCTTGTTAAGGTTCCTGGGACTGAGTTCTGACCCTAACCACCTTGGTAACAATATGGTAGTTCATTTAGGTGCCAGCTTGACCGGATACAGAATTACCTAAAGAACTGGCAAATAATTCTTTCTGGGTAAGTCTGTAAGAATGAGTGTTTCTAGACCAGGTAGGTGCTGGACTGGACTGGAGTTACTGGACTGGAGGGGATCTGTCTGCAGATGGGTGAGCACCATCCAATCCTCTGAGCACACTCACCCTGCCTGTACTTGGATACCAGGATTCTAGATTCCTTGATCTTTGGGCTCCAAGACAAAAGTTCTCCCACCTTCCCCCAGTTCTCAGACCTTCAACCTCAGAGTGAAAATTGGATCACCAACCTCCCTTATGTGCTACTGTGGGGATGGTTTTTCTGAGAAACGCTGTTTGAAACTTGCCTTTACAACTCAAACTCTCATCCAACCTACAACCAAGTTGATATGTGATTTGAGATCATTTATAACAACGAAACTCATTCTGTTATACACTCAACCTGTGCAAAATTGATCAAAAGCAATACCAAAAGCATTGCAACCAATCTTCTGATGCTTTGGACTCCCCCCAGAGCATCATGAACCCTGTTTCTCTTTCATCACCATTTAAGGCCTTGACTCAGAGCAAGGTATGTGGTGTGTAAGATGTGGTTACTAGACTCAAGACCACTTAGTGAAGCAACAGAGTATTGAAAGCAATTTCTCAACCTCCCCAAATGTTGAAAACAACATGTGGCTATAGACTGGTAATACTTGATAGTATCTGCTTGTATCTTTTTGTCCTCTTCCGAGTCAATGGGTAAATGACACCAAGAGTTCCATTCTTTTTATGTGGTGCCATGACATCATACCAGTTTCCCAAGATTTCCAGCCTGCAGAGGGCCTATCTGGGACTCTCCAATCTCAATAATTCCATGAACCAAGTCTCCTAATTAGACCCCTCTTAACTCCTTTACCCACTGAATATCTCACGATTTCTGAGATGTGCCCCCACTTAGAGTAAAGATCTACTTATGTAGTATTGATTTTTGCGTTAGTTTTCTATTGTTGGAAAAAAAGAGAGAGATAAAAAAGAAAAGTTTTATTTTGGCTCATAGCATTGGAAGTTTCAGTCCGTGACTTACTGACTGAATTACTTTTGGACCTATAGCAAAGCAGTGTATCATGGTAGGATTATGTGTCAGAATAAAACTGCTGACATCATGATCCCATAGTCCAGCACTTCTGAAGTTAGCTCAGGAGAATTATAGTGAGTTTGATTACAGCCTGAGCTATATCAAGTTCCAGGAGAGCTTGGGCTACAGTGAGAATTCATCCTGAAAGGCAGGGGTGGAAGATACTTTCTCAGGCAGGTCTCTCAGTGACCTAAGACCCTCTCCAAAGGCCCTTCTTTCAAAGGGTTCTACCACCTTCTAATACTTCTTCTATGGAAACCAAGATTAACTTTACCTCTGGCTGCAAACTTTCAGTCCAGCTGACTTGGAAGTGTAAGGTAGAGGCAAAGTTAATCTAAGCCAGAAAGGCTGAAAGGCACTTATTTTGAAGATTCAGACCAAATAAATGGTTTTACCTCAAACTCTCGATGCACCTGTCTCTGCCTTCCAAATGCTCAGATTATAGGTACCTGCCTCTATACGAGGTCACAAACTCTCTTTTCTTAACTTACAATTCCATAATGAAACATGTTGATGTTTTGTTAAATCTCAGATAAAAAGTCCGAGAGAGTGAAATTTGTATTACAATCGTTCAAACAGTGAGTGTGTAACTATAGATTTGGACCTGCTCGTCACCTGACTTCCACCTGTCTTTGCAAGACTAATATACAGGACTCTAAAACAACCCCAACACACCTCAGCTTTTCTCACTGTAACTCCATTATCCCTAACCTCTTCGTTCTCACGTAAGTATAAAGTGCCACAGTTACACTGTACCTAGGCACCAAGCTCAAGGGCGCAGTCATCCTGATTGACGTGCTTTTCATAAAAAAACACAAGCTCCTGAGTCTGAGAGATAGCTCAGTGGCTAAGAATAGTACCCCCAGCAGGTGGCTCACAACTGTTTGTAATTCCAGCTCTGGGGAATCTCATGCCCTCTTTTGGTCTCTGTGGGTATCTGTACTCATGTGGACACAAACCCCTCCACAGATACATATGTGTAGTCAAAAATACAATAAAAAGTTTTAAATTAAAGAATACAAACATCGAAATAGAGTGCTGGCCCTAATCCACCTTCTGCCTCATGTGTGTGTGTGTGACTTTGGACACATTCCTGAAAATCATCAGGACACAGTGTTTCCATGACTTCATACATTGGTTTCTTTCACTGAGTAAATGAAAAGGTTACAATTTCCACACATCATCTAACTGATGGGGATGCTACTCCGCTGCACATTTGGACTCTCCTCTGTATCTCTGATGCCAGTGAAACACCCATTATGGCACATCCAGATACCCCATCCTCAAATAGGCAGGCACTGTCTCTGAGTTATGCCCCCAGTTCAAAGTCTCTTCCTAAGAAACTAACTGAGAAAGATTCTAGGCAGACTTTTTTAAAAAGTAAAATTCTAAAATATTATATAAAATTTAACATTAAATGAGAGTAGTAGAATTGATTTTAAGAAAAGTCTTTTTTTCTTTTCTTTTCATTCATTCATTCATTCATTCTTTCTTTTTTTGTTTTTTAGAGGATTTTCTCAGTGTAACCTTTGCTGTTCTGGGACTCACTCTGTAGACCAGGCTGGTGTTCTGGGACTCACTCTGTAGACCAGGCTGGTCTTGAACTCACAGAGATTGGCCTGTCCTCTTCATCCTGAGTGCTGGGATTAAAGGTGTATGCCACCACCTCCTAACTCAAAAAGTCTTTCTTTAAAAATTACAATTGTAATTATCAAAAACACTTGCAAAATATTATAATATCTAATTTAGAATTGGGAATAGTCTAGTATATTTTAACCCACAAATATGTCATAAGATCTTACTTTTTTTTTTTTTTTTGAGACAAGGTCTCATTTTGTAGTTCTGGCTGGATTGAGACTTGCTATGTGTACCAAGTTGATCTCCAACTCACAGAGATCCCTTGCTTCTGCCTTCTGAGTACTGGGATTAAAGGCATGCACCACTATGCTGGGCTAGTTTTAATTTCTTATATTGTCAAATAACCTAAAGTAAATACAATGCTTTACAACTTTCAGGTGAATTATAATAGTTACTTTTTTGAGTTCTTAAGATCATGTGGCTTATCTTCTTTGATCTCTGTTACTGCTTTAGATGTAGAAGGGGTAATTGTGTCTCCAAATTCCGAATGAAGGTCAAACAGCAGGGGTGTAATCAAAGGCTTTTTTCTTTGTAGATAGTTGGTATTCTACAGTAAAATCAAAATGAAAAAATAAGTGCTCTTTCTACTGGCAGATTCTGTATGGTAAGGACAAAAATTAATCATTTCCTCTCTCTCTCTCTCTTTACATAGACACACACACACGAGAGAGAGAGAGAGAGAGAGAGAGAGAGAGAGAGAGAATTTGTATGTAAGGTAATAATGAAAAATAGTTGGATTTAAAATTAAAGACCAAAAGCATTATGAATTAAAATTTGAAAAGACTCTTGTCCTTTGGCTGTGTGACCTTTCCCCATCTATACATGACTCCTTCCCCATCTATTTAATAAAGACAATAAGCTGATAACCATTCAGGAGCCCTTCTAACTAAAGTCTTTGAATTTAAGGACAGACCTATATAGTTGCCTGAGAGTCATTTCCTCTGAATTGAAACCTTCCTGTATGGGGGGAGGAGGGAAGGTCATAAAACAGGAAGTTTATGAAACTTACAAGACTTACAAAGTTAAAGATTTTCAAGATCCCCCCCCCCCAAGTTATAGAAGTTGTAACCTAACCAACTGATGGGGAAGAGGAGATTCTTTCATGGAGCCACATGCAAGTTGGGAAGGGGATCCCAGCAATGCAGCTTTTATGAATTGTCACCTATGCTGGGGTAGATGGTCTGGTGATGTAGCTGCCTCTGAGTTGTGTGTGCTCTCATAACTAACCCCAATAAACTCATTGGTTCACTGCATTTTTTGATCTGTTGATGTTGCTTCTGAGATGAGCAGATGTTTGCTTGTGTCTGCCAGGAAAGAGTCATACAATTTGCATCTGTACAGGGACTAACAGAATCAAATATGATCTGGGGAGGTGTGGGGTGGTGGACAGTGAGAGGAAGCCTGGTAAGGTTGAGCTAGGGCTTGAAGCCCTGGAGACCCAGAAGAACAGTAGGATACCAACTCCAGGGCCCTGTCACATAGCCACAGCCTCCTATAGAGAGAATTGTGGCCATCAGTCACATAGAGGCAGCGCACTCAAGTCCTTCCTCGTGTAGATGAGGCATCTCAGGCCAAGCTATTAGGAAGCACCTGCTGTCAGATCCAATCCATCCCAAAACTGTATACAAGATCCTATCCAGAAGGAATAAAAGTGTGTGAGAATTACTCCATCATTTAAGGGCATCTGTCACAACACTGCCTGGGAAGAGGATGCTCTCCAGAAGCTTTTGCCGCCAGAGGCTCACTCCACCACCTTCACCTCCCCACCCCGAACTCCACTCGCTTGCTAGCCAGCCCTCCCCTGTCTCAGCTCTGCTTGGCTCTCTGCTCATGCAGCACATCCAGTGCAGCATCTCAGAGCAACAGCAGCTACCTGGGCATTGGTACCAGAGCAGTGGTGGCAGCAGCAGCAGCAATAGTGGTGGCGGAGGCACTTTTCCCTCCCTGTTTATGCCCTTTCCCCTTCTCTTGAACCATCACACCGGGCCAGGCCAGAGATCTCTGTGGATAGCCTCTAGTACATGGACCAACAGGGAGGTGCAGCCACGTGCCCCTTTGTGATGGGTAATAAGACAGGCTACTGAGATTGATCCATTTGAGGGTAGAACATATTTTTCATATAATCCTGACATGTGTGCTATGAGATATTGTGCTTCCTTTCTCTCCTGCTATGGGTGAGGCAACCAAGACTGAGACATCTGAGAGTTCAGCATCCTTGTAAGATATCCAGAGTAAGATATCCCTCCTTCTTCTATGTGGAATGTGGTGGCATTCCTTCTGGATGGCTGAAGTCTATGACACAAGCAATGAGATGCTCTCCAACTGGCTAATGGACCAGATAATCCATCACATTCCCTGGAAATGGCATGAATATGCTGGTAAGCAGGCTATGGCACCAATTGCATGGTCTTTGCTGTAGGTGATAAGACATGTAACTGAGGTTCATCTGTCTGCCCAGAAAGAACTTACTCATATAAGAAAAGAATTCCCATGAGAAAAAGACATGCGGATACAAACCTCTATTTTACTCTGATTTGGAAGAAAGAATGAAGTAAAAGAGCATGAGACATAGATGCTGACATGGTATTTCTCACAATGGGGAGGATTCTGCGGGAGCTCTGTAGGAGCTCGATCTGTTAAAGAGCCCTTTTGGGGAACCAAAGATTTAGAATTTATAGGAAAGTTTAGAGAGTGAGAAGAAAGTGATGTAACAGTGACAGAAGAGAAACCCTCAGGTCTGAATGTTATCACCGATGAAGGCAAGTCCACAGATCAGCATACAGATAGGACCCTAATAGGCATAGTGTAGGAAACTGCCACAAGCAGGGGATACTCAGTATCTGAACAGCATCAACTGGGAGAGACTTCTAGATACAGAGAAGAACCTCTCACTGATGAGACTGGGTGTTGGGATCATCTTCTTTGCACTGTGTAAAGCTTGTCTTTGTATTATTTAAATGCTGGTTTCTGTACCTGCAGAGAGCTGAGTACTCTTGGGATTTGGGTATTGTTATTTTTGTAAAGCATCACCAGTCTCAGTGTTTCATAAACATTTTTTCATCGCCTTCTAATTAGTTTAATAAAGAGCTGATGGCCTATGGCAATGCAGGAGAGGGGAGACAGCTACAGCAGCAAAGTGATTTAGACTTAACATAGGTCAGCATTTTATTTTTAAACAGCAACCCTAAATATTTTCAAGACCAAGTCCTGCCTCAGCCAACCCTCTTCCCCCTTAGGAAGTACCGCTGGGGCTGGCCCCTGGCAGCTTTAATAAATAATAAGTCTCTGTCATTATTTGGGAGCTGGTGAGTCAGAGACAGTCGGCAATAACTGAGAAACTGAGTGATAGAACCACTCAATTGTCCATCCGACTAAGGTTGAAGAATCTGGGGAAATCAGAGGGATACAGGTTCCTGATAGACTGCCACCTATAAGCCAGTTATTACCAGCATGGGTAATATCAGGTAACATCAGGGACAGGAAGACAGCAGAGGACAGATAGGTGACTGAGGGAAGTGTGGATCTGAGAGCCAGTGTTTGATGTCCATTCCACAAAACTGGATAGGAAAGGGCATCAAATACTGGAATGGATCTTCAATGGCCCTGCTGAGCTCTATGGAGGGGTACAATTTTATGAGGAAAAAGAGCTCTGGCAGATACGAAGGCCTTGCACTGACAGATAAGTTGGAATTAGAGGTTCTACAACACCAAGAGATGAAAAGGGCGATTGTAACTGTCCAGGTTACATGAAAGCAAAGGTGGTAAGATTCCTGTCAAACCAGAGTTCCTAGTGGGAGATGGGGGGATTGCCAGAAACCCAAATAGTGCTTACGAGTCTTCGGAAGGTGTAAAGGCTGGCTGGTAGTTTACCAGTGTGAAAGGAGTAAACTATGTGGAGGCACCAGGTTTTACCCCTTCAATTCCTTAATATGGAGGAAGGAAACATCCTTTGGTAGGGTACTCAAGGTTACTGGCAAATAATGAGTGCAGACTCCACATTGAACTGTAAATTTGTTGGTTCTGACTAACATGCAAAACACTAGTATTTCAGTGGATACTGGATTTGAGTGTACTTTAATTTATAAGATTCTCAAAGTACCAGGGGAAATGGCCAGCAATGGACAGATATGGGGATAGAACAGTAAGCATAAACATGATTGAGTTTGTCCTGGGTGGGCAGTTATTTTCGATAGAGAGCATGATGTTTGTATTTCTTCACTGCAAGAAAGTACACCAGGGTGGAGAAAGTTCATCCAGTGTGGAGCTCTTTAACCAGTTAGGTATTGCTGATGGAGAGGTGAGGCCTCAGTTCTTACTTGGAGCTAGTTATGTTTACTTAGGGAGCCAGCTCAAGTGATGAGAATCCCAGGTCAATGTATTAGTGCCTTTCACCCTGTTACCCTGGAAATCAGTGTGATCTGGCTTCATTGAACCATTGTGGGTAGATGATGTATAGTAGACCCAGAGTGGTACGGCACCCCAGGATGAAGAGTCCAGATGTCTCATGGAAGATGGCAGTGGGTTAGGGAAAGCCAGATGAGTTAGCGTTTTTTACCACTCTGATATATTCAACATTGCCTTTTGGATAAAATAATTGCTTCAAGTGATGGAATCTTTTCTCACTGTGTTAGACCTTGCTAACTTTAAAAAAAAAAAATCCCCTTAGTTTTTAAATCCCAAGACTAGTTAGCATTTGCTTGGAATGAATGTTAAAATGCTTTTAAAAATTATATAATACTAATTATTGAGCATTTTACAGATTTATAAAAACACTGTAGAAGAACAGTAGATATATCAATTAAATATTTGAAAGGAGACATTGTGAATTGAACAGACACTTCCAGTAAGACTGTTAGGGGATGACCCCAGTGTAAGTGGTGGGCTGCCTCCCTGTGAGTTTTGTCCATGGGAGTCTCTGAGAACACTAACACTGTAAAGCTGTGTTGCCAGTACTGCTGACTGCTTGTCTGAGTTGAAGTAGGGTAAGACCTGCTGCTGGAGATGCCATGTACTTTCATTGCAGAACATGGAGAAACAACACTGAGACTAAGCTGGAGGTTTCTTTCCTGCTGGATGGCTGTTGGAGCCACAGGTGGTTGTGAGCCTATAGAATATACTTTAAAAAGAATTTCCAAGGAACATAAATTAACTTGCTCATATATGCTAAAACTCTATTGTTTGGGAACTATTATCATTGTTACTTTTTTCCTCTTGAACTCTGAGTCTTGCCTATTTTAATTTACTTTGTTTCTATATTTTTTTTTTAAAAAATAAAATTATGTATTTCCGCTTTGTATGTCCTACAACACTATGTGTTGCAGAATAATTATTTATAATTTTTTTTTAAATTTTTCCTACTTTATTTACATTTCACATGTTTCCCCCTTTCCAGATCTCCCCTTTGGAACCTCCCTATTCCCTCCCTCCTCCCCCTGCCTCCATGGGGGTATTCTCCCACCCACCCACTCACCCACTCTTGTCTTCCCTCCTTGGCATTCTCCTATACTGGGGGACCTAACACCCTCAAGCCCAAGGGCCTCTCCTCCCCCCCCCCCCCCGATGTCTGACAAGACCCTCCTCTGCCCCACATGTGGCCAGCACCATGGGTTCCTCCATGTATATTCTTTGGTTGGTGGATCAGTCTCCAGGAGTATTGGGGGGGGGTGTGTGTGTGTCAAGCCAGTTGCCACTGTTGCTGCCTCCCTGGGGATGCAAACTCCCTCAGTTCCTTCTCTATATATTATTTTTAATATTATTTGTAACTTAGTAACAATACCAAATGGTACTTTTCCTTTTTTAAGGTTTATTTATTTTTGAAAGTTTTATATATTATATTTTGATTATATTCTTTCCCCTTATCCAACTCCTTGCAGATCTGCCCACCAACTTCATATCTTTTCTCTCTTTAAAAAACAAAAACAAGGGCTGGAGAGATGGCTCAGTGGTTAAGAGCACTGATAGCTCTTTCAGAGGTCACGAGTTCAGTTCCCAGCAACCACATGGTGGCTCACAACCATCTGTAATGGGATCCGATGCCCTCTTCTGGTGTGCATGAAGACAGCAACAATGTACTCATATATATAAAATAAACAAACAAAAACCAAACAATAAAACAATAAAACAAAACAAACAAAAAGCAAAAACCTCCACTGAATTCAATTTGTGTTGAGCAACTGATCCTTTTATACCCAGTGTCACTCGATGAAGAAAACTGATCTTCCTCTTCCAGAAGCAATTGCTAATAGCTTACTGGTTAGGAGTGGGACTTGGTATTTTTCATATAACTCCTAAAGTAACTTTGTATATACTTAGCATATTTTTAACAACTGTTGATAGTCATATTTATTGTTTGGGAGGTAGTACTATTTAAAGCAGTTTTGCTATACATGTGACCTAACATACGGCAGCTACCTAGAAGTGATCTTGCATAGTTAATTCTTATTGTTTCTGTTTGGTTGTTGTTTGTTTGTTTATTTTGTGGAACTGGGGCTTCCAGTATGCTAGGCCAGCTCTCTACCATTGAGTTGCACCCTTGATTAATGAATCTTTTTGTTATCTACTTAGATATGTGACATTCAACTGATAAGTGTTTGCTTCTTACAAGTTCATTTATATCTTCATGTTAATGTATCATTAATTACAAAGTAAAAATCTTATCTGAAATGTTAACTTTTCATGAGTATTTTATTTTTAGCTTCTACTTCACACACCTTTTCCCTGATGGCAGCAAGCATCCTTGCTTTCTCCTCCAGGGCATTGAACTTTTCCAGGATTTTTTCTGTCATCCTTTGTCAATAAATTCCTGTTTGAAAGGGAGGGAGAAGAAATATCCAATTCAATTCAGATCAAAACACATGATGAATATTTAGGCATGAGGGGAGAGTCCTTTTCTATTACTGCTCCAGGTACACTTCAGAGCTGTGCTGGTCATGAAATAGCTACAATATTAAAAATGTACTCAATTGGTTTTTAATAGGAAAAAAACCGAACCAAACCCTAGAACTTCAAGCTTGTTACACGAGAGCCAGATGGGGGTCCTACTGTAAGTAAGGATAGAACATCTGTTTTCTTCTGTAATGATATAATTTTAATGAAAGGAATTCAAAGACCTCACCTTTATACAGTTAACTGAATTTAGATTGGTCATTGGTGCACAGCACTCAACAGGTACCTAGAAGCAGTTACTCTGAAAGTTCTCATTGGAGGTCGAATGATGTATATGAACTGGATGGACATGAAGATCTGTTCTAATTTGTCTTCATTTTCAGACAAGTAAACTGAAGGTCACACAGGACTTTATCAGTTCAGTGCAAATGCTTACCAGTAGGAGAGGGGCAAGAACACAGGAGTATTGGAGGCTGGAGAGATGGCTTAGTAGTTAAAGCACTTGCCACACAAGTGTGAGGACCTGAGTTCAGATGCCAAGATCCCAGGTGAATGCTGAATGGGTGTGGCTAACGATCTGCAATTCTAAACCAGGAAGGGGAAAGAAAGGTAATCCTCAGAGCAATGAGACCAGTGAGAGTAGCCATGTTGGTGTGGGTGGACTCTGATAATCACCAGGTTACATAGTGAACACTAGAGCTAACACACACACACACACACACACACACATACATACACACACACAGACACATATATACTCTATTTACATTTCAAAGGTTTCCCCCTTTCCAGGTCTCCCCTTTGGAACCTCCTTATATCCTCCCCCCTCCCCCTGCCTCTATGGGGGTGCTCCCCCACCCAACCGCCCACTTGCTCCCATCTTCCCTCCCTGGCATTCCCCTATACTGGGGCATCTAACACCCTCAGGCCTAAGGGCCTCTCCTCCCCCGATGGCCAACAAGGCCCTCCTCTGCCACATATGTGGCCAGCACCATGGGTCCCTCCATGTGTATTCTTTGGTTGGTGGTCCAGTCGCCAGCAGCACTGGGGTTTAGGCCAGTTGACACTGTTGCTCCCTCCATGGGGCTGCCAACTCCCCCAGCTCCTTCAGTCCCTTCTCCAGTTCCTCCATCTGGGACCTCACACTCAGCCCTACTGATGATGTGAAGTGAACCTTGGGTATTACGAACTTTTGGGCATTCTGAACTTTTGGGCTAATATCCACTTATCAGTGAGTACATACTGTGTTCGTTCTTTTGTGATTGAGTTACCTCACTCAGGATGATATATTCAAGTTCCATCCATTTGCCTGCGAATTTCATGAAGTCATTGTTTTTAATAGCTGAGTAGTATTCCATTGTGTAAATGGACCACCTTTTCTGTCTCCATTCCTCTGTTGAGGGACATCTGGGTTGTTTCCAGTTTCTGGATATTATAAATATGGCTGCTATGAACATAGTGGAGCATGTGTCTTTATTACATGTTGGAGCATCTTGTGGGTATATGCCCAGGAGTGGAATACCTGGGTCCTCAGGTAGTAGGACGTCCATTTTTTTGAGGGTTCACCAAACTGATTTCCAGAGTGGTTGTACCAGTTTGCAATCCCATCAGCAATGGAGGAGTGTTCCTCTTTTTCCACATCCTCGCCAGCATCTGCTGTCACTGAGTCTTTGATCTTAGCCATTCTGAGTGGTGTGAGGTTGAATCTCAGGGTTGTTTTGATTTGCATTTCCCTGATGATTAAGGATGTTGAACATTTCTTTAGGGGCTTCTCAGCCCTTTGAGTTTCCTCAGTTGAGAATTCTCTGTTTAGCTGTTCCCCATTTTTTGATAGGGTTATTTGTTTCACTGGAGTCTAACTTCTTGAGTTCTTTGTATATATTGGATATTAGCCCTCTATCAGACATAGGATTGGTAAAGATCTTTCCCAATTTGTTGGTTGCATTTTGACAGTGTCCTTTGCCTTACAGAAGCTTTGCAATTTCATGAGGTCCCATTTGTCGATTCTTGATCTTAGAGCACAAGCCATTGGTGTTCTGTTCAGGAACTTCTCCCCTCTGCCCATGTGTTTGAGACTTTCCCCCACTTTCTTTTCTATTAGATTCAGTGTATCTGGTTTTATGTGGTGGTTCTTGATCCACTTGGACTTGAGCTTTGTACAGGAAGATAGGAATGGATTAATTTGCATTCTTCTACACGTAGACCACCAGTTGAACCAGCACCATTTGTTGAAAATGCTGTCTTGTTTCCACTGGATGGTTTTAGCTCCTTTGTCAAAGATCAAGTGACTATAAGTGTATGGGTTCATTTCTGGGTCTTCAATTCTATTCCATTGATCTACCTGCCTGTCACTGTACCAATACCATGCAGTTTTTATCACTATTGCTCTGTAGTACAGCTTGAAGTCAGGGAGGCTGATGCCCCCAGAAGTTCTTTTGTTCTTGAGAATAGTTTTTGCTATCCTGGGTTTTTTGTTATTCCAAAGGAATTTGAGAATTGCTCTTTCTAAGTCTATGAAGAATTGAGCTGGAATTTTGATGGGGATTGCACTGAATCTGTAGATTGCTTTTGGCAGGATGGTCATTTTTACTATATTAATTCTGCCAATCCATGAGCATGGAAGATCTTTCCATCTACTGAGGTCTTCTTCAATTTCTTTCTTCAGAGACTTGAAGTTCTTGTCATACAGATCTTTTACTTGTTTGGTTAGAGTCACACCAAGATATTTTATATTGTTTGTGGCAATTGTAAAGGCTGTCATTTCCCTAATTTCTTTCTCAGCCTGTTTATCCTTCGAGTATAGGAAGGCTACTGATTTGTTTGAGTTAATTTTATATCTGGCCACTTTGCTGAAGTTGTTTATCAGCTGTAGGAGTTCTCTGGTGGAGTTTTTGGGTCACTTTAGTATATGATCATATCATCTGCAAATAATGATATTTGGATTTCTTCCTCTCCAATTTTTATCCCTTTGACCTCCTTTTGTTGTCTAATTGCTCTAGCTAGAACTTCAAGTACTGTATTGAATAGATAGGGAGAGAGAGGGCAGCCTTGTCTAGTCCCTGGTTTTAGTGGGATTGCTTCAAGTTTCTCTCCATTTAGTTTGATGTTGGCTACTGGTTTATTGTATATTGCTTTTACTATGTTTAGGTATGGGTCTTGAATTCCTGATCTTTCCAAGACTTTTATCATGAAGGGATGTTGAATTTTGTCAAATGCTTTTTCAGCATCTAACGAAATGACCACGTGGTTTTTTTCTTTGAGTTTGTTTATGTAGTGGATTTCTGAGTATTGAACCATCCCTGGGATGAAGCCTATTTGATCATGGCGAATGATCGTTTTGATGTGTTCTTGGATTCGGTTTTTGAGATTTTTTTTTTTTTTTGCTTTTTGCTTTTTGCTTTTTTCAAGAATGGGTTTCTCTGTGTAGTCTTTTATTGGTTATTTTTGCATTGATATTCACAAGGGAAATTGGTCTGAAATTTTCTTTGATTGTTGAGTCTTTGTGGGGTTTTGGTATCAGTGTAACTGTGGCCTCATAGAATCAATTAGGTAGTGTTCCTTCTGTTTCTATTTTGTGGAATAGATTGAAGAGTTTTCTTTGAGTTTGTTTATGCAGTGGATTACATTGATGGATTTCCGGGTATTGAACCATCTCTGCATCCCTGGGATGAAGCCTACTTGATCATGGTGAATGATAGTTTTGATGTGTTCTTGGATTCGGTTTGCGAGAATTTTATTGAGTATTTTGTATCGATATTCATAAGGGAAAATGGTCTGAAGTTTTCTTTTATTGTTAGGTCTTTGTGAGGTTCTGGTATCAGTGTAACTGTGGCCTCATAGACTGATTTGGGTAGTGTTCCTTCTGTTTCTATTTTGTGGAATAGATTGAAGAGTATTGGTATTAGATCTTCTTTGAAGGTCTGATAGAATTCTGCACTGAACCCATCTGGTCCTGGGCTTTTTTTGGTTGGGAGACTTTTAACGACTGCTTCTATTTCTTTCCAGGTTATGGGACTGTTTAGATGGTTTATCTGATCCTGACTTAACTTTGGTATTTGGTATCTATCTAGAAACTTGTCCATTTCATCCAGATTTTCCAATTTTGTAGTAGGATCTGATGATTTTTTGAATTTCCTCAGAATCTGTTGTTATATCTCCCTTTTCATTTCTAATTTTGTTAATTTTCATACTGTCTTTGTGCCCTCTGGTTAGTCTGGCTAAGGGTTTATCTATCGGGTTGATTTTCTCAAAGAACCGGCTCCTGGTTTTGTTGATTCTTTGTCTAGTTCTTTTCGTTTCTACTTGGTTGATTTCAGCCCTTAATTTGATTATTTCCTTCCTTCTACTCCTCTTGGGTGTATTAGCTTCTTTTTGTTCTAGAGCTTTCAGGTGTGCTGTTAAGCTGCTAGTATATGCTTTCTCCAGTTTCTTTTTGGAGGCACTCAAAGCTATAAGTTTTCCTCTTAACACTGCTTTCATTGTGTCCCATAGGTTTGGGTATGCTGTACTTTCATTTTCATTAAATTCTAGGAAGTCTTTAATTTCTTTCTTTATTCCTAAACCAAGTTATCATTGAGTAGAGTGTTGTTCAGCTTGCATGTGTATGTGGGCTTTTTGTTGTTGTTGCCATTGAAGACCAGCCTTAATCTGTAGTGATCTGATAGGAGGCCTGGGATTATTTCAATCTTATATCTGTTGAGGTTTGTTTTGTGACCGATTATATGATCAGTTTTGGAGAAGGTACCATGAGGTTCTGAGAAGGAGGTATATTTTTTTGATATAGGATGAAATGTTCTATTGATATCTATTAAATCCATTTGGTTAATAACATCTGTTAGTTTCATTGTGTCTCTGTTTAGTTTGTGTTTCCAAGATCTGTCCATTGATGATAGTGGGGTGTTGAAGTCTACCACTATTACTGTGTGAGGTACAATGTGTGCTTTGAGCTTTAGTAAAGTTTCTTTTGTGAATGTCGCTGCCCTTGCATTTAGAGCATAGATGTTCAGAATTGAGAGTTCTTCTTGGTAGATTTTTTTCTTTGATGAGTATGAAGTGTCCTTCCTTATCTTTTTTGATGACTTTTGGTTGAAAGTTGATTTTATCCGATACTAGAAAGACTACTCCAGCCTGTTTCTTGGAACCATTTGCCTGGAAAATTGTTTTCCAGCCCTTTATTCTGAGATAGTGTTTGTCTTTAACAAGGAGGTGCATTTCCTGGATGCAGCAAAATGCTGGGTCCTGTTTATGGATCCAGTCTGTCAGTCTATGTCTTTTTATTGGGGAATTGAGTCCATTGATGTTAACAGAAATTAGGGAATAGTAATTGTTGCATTGTTATTTTTGATGTTATTTTTATGTTTGTGTGGCTATCTTTTGAGTTTGTTGAAAGATTACTTTATTGCTTTTTCTAGGGTGTAGTTTCCCTCCCTGTGTTGGTGTTTTCCATCTATTATCCTTTGTAGGGCCGGGTTTGTGGAAACATATTGTGTAAATTTGGTTTTGTCATAGAATATCTTGGTTTCACCATCTATGGTAATTGAGAGTTCTGCTGGGTATAGCAGCCTGAGCTGGCATTTGTGTTCTCTTAGGGTCTGTATGAGATCTACCCAGGATCTCCTAGCTTTCATAGTCTCTAGTGAGAAGTCTGGTGTAATTCTGATAGATCTGCCTTTATATGTTGCTTGACCTTTTCCCCTTACTGCTTTTAATATTGTTTCCTTGTTTTGTGTATTTGGTGTTTTAACTATAATGTGACAGGAGGAATTTCTTTTCTGGTCCAATCTATTTGGAGTTCGGTAGGCTTCTTGAATGTTTATGTTCATCTCTTTCTTTAGGTTAGGGAAATTTTCTTCCATAATTTTGTTGAAGATATTTACTGATCCTTTAAGTTGTGAATCTTCACTGTCTTCTATATCTATTATCCTTAGATCTGGTCTTATCATTGTGTCCTGGATTTCCTGGATGGTTTGGGCTAGGAGCTTTTTGCATTTTGTGTTTTCTTTGACTGTTGTGTCAATGTTTTCTGTGGTATCTTTTGCACCTGAGATTCTCTCTTCTATCCCTTGTATTCTGTTGGTGATGCGTGCATCTATGACTCCTGATCTCTTTCCTAGGTTTTCTAACTCCAGGGTTGTCTCCCTTTGTGATTTCTTTATTGTTTCTATTTCCATTTTTAGTTCCTGGATGGTTTTGTTCATTTCCTTCGCCTGTTTGATTGTGTTTTCCTGTAATTCTTTAAGGGATTTTTGTGTTTCCTCTTTAAGGGCTTCTAGTTGTTTACCTGTGTTCTCCTGTATTTCTTTAAGGGAGTTATTTGTTTCCTTCTTAAAATCTTCTATCATCATCATGAGATGTGATGTTAAATCTGAGTCTTGCTTTTCTGGTGTGTTGGGGTATCCAGGCCTTGCTGTGGTGAGAGACCTGGGTTCTGATGATGTCAAGTAGCCTTGGTTTCTGTTCCTTATGTTCTTGCTCTTGCCTTTTGCCATCTGGTTATCTCTGGTGTTAGCTGGCCTTACTCTTTCTGACTGTGGCTTGTCCCTCCTGCAAGCCTCTGTGTCAGTACTCCTTGAAGACCAGCTCTGTCTGAGAGGAATTTGGGTTTGGAGAGCTGTGGTACAGGTTCAGCTCTGGGGTGCAGACAGAAACCAGAAGGTTCTTGTCCCCAGCTGTTCCTTGGTTCCTGTGTCCTGATGGCTCTTACAGGGTCCCTCTTGATCCAGTGAATTTGAACAGAGGTGGTGGTCCTGCCTGTGCTTGAAGGTTTGTTGGCACTCCTGGGATACCAGCTGTCTCCTGGCACATTTGAGTATGGAGCCCTGTGTCACAGGATCAGCTACCTGGCTGCTGAAAGAAACCAGAAGACCACTCCTCAGTCCCTATGTCCTGGGGATTCTGGGTGGGTCCCTCTGAGCAGACAGTCTTGCCCACACTCCTGGGAGGCTAGTTTTCTCCCAGCACCATTTGGCTATGGAGCCCAGGTGACCCAGGCAGAGGTCTCCCGCCACACATGGAAACTAGAATGCTCCTTCCTCTACCCCCCCCCCCGACTGTTCCTCAGTTCCTGTGTCCCAAGGGTTTCAGGTGAGTCCCTCTGAGCAGTGTTAGTCCTCTTACCCCCTCTCACAGGCTTTTCCACACTCCTGGGAGCCTAGCTTTCTCCCAGTGCTATTTGGCTATGGAGCCCTGGTGGCCCAGGCAGAGGTCCCCCAAGCTGAGACTTTTTGAGTGCAGCCAGAAGGCTGGAAAGAACATTTTTAACTTGATTTTTAAAGGTTGAACCTCTGGGCCTCATGTGTACCCACGAGTGGGTATTTTAAGTAGACAGTTAAATCTTCCCCACTTCCTCTCCTACACTCATACACCCTATCTCTTCTTTTCACATCCTCTCAGTCTGTGGAAATTGCTGCCCTTGCTGCCCTGCCTTAAGATACTTTCCATATGTGAATTATCGATGCTTCCAGTGCTTTCCCCCATTTCCATCTCTAACACTGTGCCACCCAATGGATTTTAGATGTCTTTCTGTTGCTGTAACAAAATATCCCAGACTGAATACTTCATGAAGAAGAGTTACCTATTAAGGTCATAGTTTTGGAGCTGAAGTCTAAGATTTGGATGTTCCATTTGCTTGTCTCCATGTGAGACCTTGTGGCATGTGATATTCGAATGGTGACAGTAGGTATAAGAACCATGATGTCAGACAAAAAGCCAGGGGGCAGGAGGGATCCAGTTTTGTTCTTTTAGATCCACCCCATTTTGAGATCTGACTACTTCTAAGAGAACTAGAAAAACTCCCTAGGCTGGAGAGATGGCTCAGAGGTTAAGAGCACTGGCTGCTCTTTCAGAGGTCCTGAGTTCAATTTCCAGCAACTACATGGTGGCTCACAAACATCTCTCTATAACGAGATCTGGTGTTCCTCTTCTGGGCATACAGTTAGGCAGAACGCTGCATACATAATAAATAAATAAATCTTAAAAAACCAAACCAAACAAACAAACAAAAAACCCCTTTGTGGGAACACCCCCCACCCTGCTTCAATGGCTTTAGTACCTCTCATATCACTACATTAGGGACCAAGTTCTCAGTACAAGAACCTTTTGGGAGGATGCTCTTAGAGAGGAAACTATGTCCAAACCCAAGTACCAATGTGAGAAAGAACTTATGATGAGAAAATTCTGGACCATGAGGACACAGACAGACAGCAGGCTTTCCACATATAAGCTCATAGCTGCAGGTGGGATAGGGAGGTCTCATGGACCATGTGCCAATCCATACAAGCTTTGGCTACTATAGGTGAGAGAGGGAGTCTGGATCCAGGTGTCGTGTTGTGGACACTGCAAGCTTTGAGGGTCCCCTGCAGAAAAGCAGGGGAAGATTTTGGAGGAGACAGTTTGTCTGGACAAGAATTTCCTCTTGGGGCCAGGGACATTTTGTGTCTAGAAAACACGGAGGGAATTTCATTTCCTGTTTCCATCATAGAAGTGGAGATGCAAAAATGTCTTCTAGTGGAGACAGACTATTCTCAGTGAGAAATAAGATTAGCACATTGAAGAGAATAGGTTTCTCAAACAGGGAAAGCTACAAATGATGCAAGAACATCAAGATCTGTTGCTTATTTATGCTGAAGAGAAAAGAAGGTTGCTCTAGACAAGTGGTTTCACAACCGATGGGTAGCAGCCCCTTTGGGGGTCACAAACCAGATATCTGGCATATCAGATATTTACATTACAATTCATAACAGGAGCAAAACTACAGTTATGAAGTAGCAACAGAAATAGTTTATTTTGGGGGTCAGCACAACTCGAGGAACTGTCTTAAAGTGTAGCAGCATTAGGACGATTGGGAGCCACTGATTTAGAGTGAGGTGTCCCGTGTTGCCTGCCTTCAGCACCCTCCCATCTTCAGCATCACAATCAACATGGTAAGCTACAAAATGCCTCCTCACTTTATACAAGTGCTGCTGTAGCTGGGAAAGATGCTCATGATGACCAGGCCTATTATCGCCTGCCTTATCTTTTCTTAATTGAAGTTTCTTTAAATCACAATCTGTAATTCAGGGTTCTAATTTACCACACCCCCTTTGTTCACCATCATATAGCTTGTATCTAAATCAGCCACTAGGTCATCAGGGTCACTATCTTATAAATTAGTGAACATCTTTTTTCCTCTTACATTATTTGAATTTTTATAAGTTTATGAATATTAATTATACCTTCTTTTTTTAAAAAGAGAATTTCTTGCCCCTCTCAGTTTCCATAGCATCAGTCTTCCTACCTCCCTGGAAGATTCCTTACCAAATCTTCAGGCTTCTCTTCAAACACTAGTGTCCTCAGGGGCTATACCACATTTCTTGTTGCTGCACATTCTCCTACGACAGCTCCTAAACTGACGGCTTCGTCTACTGTCATCTATTTCCAAAAAATTCTCCCTTCTGAATTCCAAAGGTATGTATACAGCTCAGTTCCTTATATTTCCATCCCGGTAGCACAAGTGTGAGTGCAGAGGAAACTTCTCCATCGTTCTTTTCCTACAGCCAAGAATGTCTTGTAACCTGTGCAAGCAGATTAGCATCTTTCAGGCTCACACACTGGGCTGTCACAGTGGTTCTCCTCAGCCACGCTACAGAATGAGTCGAAAACTTAGATCCCATTAGGCCTCCGAAGTCAAAACCCAGGGGGTGAAGCTGAGGAATGTTCTTGCTCTCCTCATGAACTGAAACAGGTCAGGTAAGGTCTTGGCTGCTGAGTTTCCAGTCTAGGGAATCCATTGGGCTGTGTGGGAAGTGCTGGTGTCAATTATTCTCAACACAGCTGCGTAGACTCATGCACTCTGATTACCTATTTAAAAATGTTCTAATGCAGGTCCTTCGCAAACCTGGATTTGGTTCCCACTTTACTGGAGAAGCCCCTCACCTCTCATGTAAATATGCACAATGCCATTTCAGGCATAGGCTCTATCCTAAGTTTCTTCTTAGCTCTTCCTTTTTAATCCATGTGGCCTCAATTTAGAAGTCTGTAACTTGTTGCTTGGATTACTGCAATAGATTCAAATGTCCTCTATATATTTCATGAATTCAATCTACTCTTCATAGACTGGAATTATTTTTTTCTGAATCAAGCAAGTTTAATTTATTTCCTTTTCATATCACATTTACATTTCTGTTTGGATACATCATTACATCCACTTTGTTATTTTTGAAGCATTTTATGGTTATACATCACTATACAAGAAAACAAAATTGGAATCATTATAGGTGGTACAGAGCACCCAGACTGGGAACCAACAAGAGAACTTATGTTTGCAACTACAAGGAGTGGATGCAGATACAATAGAAAAGGTACCTTTCTAAACCAAAGTATTCCTATGATATTGTTGAAAGGCTGCTTATCTATACATTGAATCTTTCAGATTGTTGAAGAGGATAATATACCTTCTGATATTCTCAATGATATCACTAAGGATGACCTAAAGTGCTTCAGACTACGGTAAGAAAGTCTCCAAAGAGTTTAAAATAATAGAATGGTTTTTTCATGTGAATACTTTTTTTTAAATGCTAGTAGCTTCCCCCGATCTTTGAAATGTATCTTTCCTATGTCATAGCAAAAGCAGCTCATTTTCTCAGGCTCAAGGTGGCAAGGCATGAGGTCCCAGACCTTTCTTTACACTCTTGTTTAAATGCCCACACCTCTACACAGAGCCACCAATGTTCCTATGGTACCATGTCCAGAAAAAGGCGATATCCTTTTGCTTTTAAGTTAGAGATTACATTTGAAGAGTAGATGGCTGGCTTCAAGTTTGCTTTTCTTATGCAAATTATCGTTTTGCAGTGGTGGTGTCCTCTGTAGGTTCTGGCATGCAGTCTTCTAGCACAGGAGACAAATGCAAGAGTCCTCACAATGAGCCAACCTAGGGAGAATGAGCAAAAAATACCCTACACATGCTCATGATTAAAGCATCTGTTAGTGTACACACAAACCCTGCCGTTACACAGAATGACTCTTGTTCATTTAATTCAAGCACGTGTGATTTTAGAGCATCCTTGTTTATAAACAGGATTGTAAGTAATGTCAACCCCGACCTAGTATTTAAAAAGTCAAAATTCCTTATAGCAATTGCTGGAAAGATAAAGCATACGTATTTTATAAACTAGGGTAATCACTTAAATGTGAAAGGTTAAAAAGTGTGCCTTGCAATAGGAGTACAATTTCATGTTTGTTAAATGTCTAAATGGAGAAAATTAAATTATTTTACCTTTGAAGTGACTGAAGTACCCTTATTTTGAAACACATGATTATATATAGCCTTTGATCAGAGGCATGGTGGTCAGTGCGACAATTCGTGTTGGCTGCTACATTTCTACCTGTGGTTTGCCTCCACGAAGTCATTCATGGCTACGATCACTCCACCAAATGGCAGAGTTGTTCCTTCTAGTAACTGACCTAGGATATGATGAAGGAAGGTCATAAACTCTGCGTCACCCCATCTCAAATCCTGTACAAATCCGATGCACTCTCTTTCACACGAGTACACGGAGTACAACAATGTAGATGCACTCTCTTTCACACGAGTACACTGAATACACCAATGTAGATACCCTCTCTTTCACACGAGTACACCGAATACACCAATGTAGATGCACTCTCTTTCACATGAGTACACCAATGTAG
>JADRCH010000098.1:3160869-3229238 GCA_019843965.1 Rhynchomys soricoides | reverse complement strand
GCACAAAGGGTTCCTTACAACGGAAGAGGAACACCCGTCCATCTAACAGTCTCCCATTGACTGACTGACTTAAACTTGATCCTTTGGTTGGCACCATACACTTCGAAGGGAGCCTCACTGTTGTAGATGTGATAGCTTAGTTCCTCCAATGGTGGCTCTGGATCAGCCATGGCAAGCTGGGCAGCATCCTCAATTTCTTTCCTCACTTCCACATCAATCTCCTTTAATTCTTCAACACTTGCAAGATTGCTGTTCACCATTCTATCCTTGAGAAGCATGGTAGGGTCGCTCTTACTTCTTACTTCCTGGATTTTTTTCTCGAGTGTGGTAACTGACTCCAGGGTCACGCACACTGTGTCCATGGTAGCTCCATCAGGATGCGCCCCCTTACCAGACCTGCAATAGGCAGCTGCAAACTTTGTTGCCTCTGGGACACACAAGATATCCATTCCATCTACCCTCAGTCCAGGAATAAAATCTCCTCTTTTGTAGTAATCCGTGCTGGCTGCTGCTCTCTCAACAGATGTCCCCATGACATAGCTGTTATTGTCACAGATGAAATACAAGGTAATTTCCACAAGGCTGTCATATTGTAAGCTTCAAATAGCTGACCCTGATTAGCAGCACCATCGCCATATAATGTCAAACAGACCTCATCTTTTACTTTGTACTTGCAGGCCAGAGCAATTCCTGCTCCCAGGGGCACCTGAGCCCCAGTGATGTCATTGCCCCCATAGAAGTGCTAGGCGTATTTGTGCATTGACTCGCCTTTCCCTTTAACACAAACTCCTCTTCGTCCTGTTAGCTCCGAGAGAATTGCTCGGACAGGCTGGCCCCGAGTACAAGTGAAGCCGTGCACTTGATAGGCGGTGATGAGATGGTCCGTGGGGCTTATGCCAGCCCCCAGGCCCACACAGCAGGCTTCCTGACCATCACACAAGTGACAGAAACCACGAATCATTTTCTGCTTATACAGATGATCCGCCTTTAGCTCCATCCAGCACACAGTCTGTATCATCTTGTAGTACTTGAGCCCATCCTCTCTGGTGAGCACCATGGTGACTCGAGGGCCCTCTTCTAGCCGATGAAGGTCACATTTCTGAAGTGAAGTAAGATGGTCACCATTCAGTTACTACCCCACAGATACTGCTGACTCATTCTAAGATCCAACTCCACCAACAGACAACTTGAACAGCAAAGACATGCAGGCCTCAGCGGTTCTTCAAGAATAACATGTGAGCCAGGTGCAGTGGCGCATGCCTTTAATCCCAGCACTCTGGAAGCAGAGGCTGGTGATCTCTATGAGTTTGAGGCCAGCCTGGTCTACAGAGTGAATTCCAGGACAGTCAAGGCTACCCCAAACTTGAATTTTTTTTCAAGAAAAGTAGGATTCGTCTTCCTGCTTCCTGCTTCAATTCCTTCAAAAACATTAAATGCCAAACTCCCTGGTATATTATGCAATAGTGTGGCCTGTGAACTCAGCATATGTGATCCCACACACTTTACTCCCCAGCCACGAGGGACAGCTGTGGCTTCTCATGTGCAGTCATGTTCCTTTACTTGTTACTTCACCTTAGTAGTCACTGTTTATCGATAAGTCAGTCTTCCACTCGCTGAATTCCCAAGTTTTCTTCATCAAGAAGCACCTTTACTGGAGATCTGTGTACACCATGATTTGGACAGCAAATGTCTGTGCAGAAGAAAGCCTGATGGCTACCCCCCTGTGCTCTATGCATTCCTTGAAGGCAAGAACCACATCGAATTCATCTCTGAGTTTCTAATACTCTCACGACTTGATGAAGTGGTTAACTGTAGAGAGAAAATGGACAGCTGGGGATGCTATGAGTGTCTTTGGCCTCCAGCAACGCCATTGCCTTTGACAGTGCTCTCATGAGGTTCTTCAGAATCAAGCCATCTAATTAAAAAGGACCAATGTTGCTCACCCTTCCTAATGCTTCATACAGCTCCTCATGCGGTCACCTCCAACCACAAAATTATTTTATTCCTACCTCATAACTGTAGTGTTGCTGCTGTCGTGATTGTAATGGAAGTATTTGATATACAGGATATCTGATATGAGCCCCCAAAGGGGTCATAACCCACAGATAAGAGAACTAAAAGAGATAATGACAAAGAAGACTGAAGGGACAGTGAAAGGACCAGAGCCCATATTCAGCACATTTTGGCAAATGCTAAATGTGTATATTAGCAGTGCTAAATGGACTCAACAGGTTGTAGTACACACACACATACACACACACACACACACACACACACACCCAAGAACATATGCATGCACACACACACAAGCACACATGCAAATATGCACACATGCATACATTTGTACAAAGGCATGCAGGCAAGCACACACACACATACACACACACCACGTGTGCATGCACACACTTATTAGCAATAAGAAGTTAAGAATTTGAGGAGAGTTAAGGAGCGTGGGAGGAGTTGGAAGGAAGAGGTGGTATAAATTATATAAACATAATACTCATGCATTCCATTTCTCAAAAAGAAAAAAAATGGAGACAAAACCTAACAAACCAACCCAACCACCAATCAAGCCCCTTTTGCGTCCCTGTCTTCAAACATAAAATGACATTAATGTCCTGTTTAGTAACATGGACTCTGGAGTCAGATTGACTGTGCTTAATCTCTTAGCTCCATCGAATGACAGACGTGTGATGGTGGGCTCATTGCTCAGGCTTTGAGTAGACCATTTTAAAAGATGGAAAAATATGGAATTCATGGGGTTGCTATAAAGTTTAACTGTGCAGATATAGGTGGGCAGACTACTGATAAATAAAATTAAGTAAGGACAGCCTTACCAGTTAGAGGCCAGGTGTGTGAAAGTACTTTATTTTAGTTTTATTTTTTTATAATTGCAGCACAAAGTGTCTTCTCGGGCCACAGACCATTTCATTTTCTGCTGTTCTTGCCAAGAAGCGAGCAAAGGCCTGCATCTGTCTTTCAGTCTGTCTGTCTCCTCCTCTGTACTTATGCTAACTTTCTCAGATGTCAGCAAACAATCAGAGTTTCTCAGCCACTTAGTGTTTATTCTTACCTAGCAACTCCGAGTCTTCTGCCCAATGGCTTCTCATGCTCTTGCTTCTTTTCCATCCTTATCTTCTTCACTGACTTATGCTGACTTTTAGACCAAACTCTTGTTTATCTTTTTAGTTTTGGGAACTGAAAGTAAAGCACTGGATTACAAGACCCATAGGAAGGCCTCGGGTACCCTGTTAGTGCTACGGGAGAACACCACCATGTTCAGCATCCTCCTGTCTCCGTACTGGGGTCTCAGCAGTTAATGGTAGTATTGTGGTCAGGAGTTTTTACCATGCTCCTTTCAGCAGATATCCCTGGGGGCGGGAGAGATGTACTCACTTCTGAAATCTGCAGAGGTCTGTCCAAAGCTCTCTCTTGCTCTTACATTTTGGAGATGGTGATGATTGGAATGTAGGATTCTTATGTGTCACAAAGCCAACCTTCCAGACCCTTGGGATTAGAACACATCTCAAAGCTGTCCTCCTGCTTTGGAAGGAGCGGGGCTGCGCCTTCACACAGGAAAATTCTCTCTCACTCTTCTTTCTTATTCCATGGTCCTCCAGCCCTTCAGGTCTCTCCTGTCCCTCGCCAGGTCACAGCAGCATTCCTAACCCTCTGATTTGCCAACCTCTAACTTTACTCTTCATCACTTGAATGCTGGTCTTTCAGAAAGCCGTCTGAGGTCCAACTCTTGCTCACAAGCCATGGCTTGCTCCTCCTTATCTGCAGAACGGGCCCCCAGGTTTTCAGACAACACCTAAGAAAAGGCAGTGCAAGATGTGGCTCCATCTACCTTTCTTGTTTACCCCTCTCCACTTAGTGGAAAAGTCATTGTACAGGAGACTTTCAGTTGCTCGCTAAGGACAAACACTAAGAGAAGTTGGCTTTGTGACCCAACACCCCCTCATCTTCTGCCAGACAGTCCCACCCATTCCTGGCCACATCCACGCAGTTGGTTCTTCCCTCTAGTCTGAATGCTCTTTTTTCAAGTGCCCCCAATCAGGAGCCTGCCTGTCAAATCCCAGGGCAAAGCCTGCCTTTTTAATGAACCTTCCCTTGGCCACCTCACTGTCTTGGTGATGTGTCTCTCTTTTGTGTGCTTCATACTAATTCCTACCAAAGAGATCCAGACTCCATCTCTTCCTCAGTGCTGCAGCTCATTTGCAGGAAGACTTGAGTTACTCCCCTCCGAATTTCAGCGCCAGCAGTTTACGTTCCAGAGCAACCTGAACAGTGCACTTGAATCTGGAGACGGCTCCGAAGGGATTGTCTCATGGGTAAGCATTTAATTGCATCTTCCATGACCAGTGTTACTTTGTGATGATTTTCTTTCTGGAGCACACGAAATATCAAGTGGGGTGAATTGTTATAAAATGTAGCTTTTGCCAAATTAAACTCAATAAAATAGTGTTTAAAGAAAACTTGGATTTATGGTTTTAAGTTTGTTGGTTTTTTTCTTTTGTTTGGTGTGTGTGTGTGAGAGAGAGACAGACAGAGACAGAGAGACATAGAGAGAGTCAGAGAGAGAGAGAGAGAGAGAGAGAGAGAGAGAGAGAGAGAGAGAAAGAGAGAGAGAGGGAGAGAGAGAGAGAGAGAGGAAGTAGTCAGGGTCTCACATTATAGCCTAGGCTGGTCTGGAATTTTCTAGCCCAGGCTGCACTTGAAATCATGGCAACCCTTCTGCCTCAGCCTCCCATGTGCCAGGACTTATTAGCATAAGCCATCACATGGTCTTAATTGCTAGCTGTATAATGACAATTTTTGGTGTGTGTATGGGTTAACAAACAAAATAGAAAAATTAAATTAGAGCACAAGAAATTTCTAATCACTGCTTCCTCTATAACCCGCAGCCCTCACTTCGAAGGCTGTCACAAGGAAAGACTTGGTAGCAACCTCATGAGCTCCCTATAGACCTATAAAAACAAACAGACAAAACCCCTGGGAGGTGGTGTCAAATGCCTTAAATCTCACCTCTCTGGAGGCAGAGGCAGGTTGCATCTCTGTGATTTTGTGAGTTTGGGGCCAGCCAGGCTTACAGAACTAGTTCCAGGACAGCCAGGGCTACACAGAGAAACCACTTTGAAAACTACAAAAAATAACCAAAATCCCCACTATTTTTAAGAACACACTTTCATTTTAACAGTGTGCTTCTGACCCTGGGACTGAATGTTAAACCCAGTGTTATCATCTTGGTAGGGTCCTTGAAAAGGCTTCTTCAGGAAGTTCAAATGTCTGTTGAAGGGTTCAGGAAAGCCAGGAGGCTCTAAACTTGTAAAGAGCAGAACTGAACAGTTGCCTAGAAAACCAAGGCTTAAATCAAGAGAGACTTCCATTATGTGCCTTTATCAGCTCAAATATCCCTGGAATAGAAGACCAGCGAGGCAGCGCTGGCCTCCCTCTCTCTCCCTCTCCCTCTCCCTCTCCCTCTCCCTCTCCCTCTCCCTCTCCCTCTCCCCTTGCCCCTCCCCTCCTCCCTTCTCTCATTCTACTCAGCACTGTGCTGAGATTACAGTAATCTGCCCCTTCTTTTGACAAACTTCTATTTGCTAATGAGATAACTGACTGGCTTTCTCAGTTTACATTTCCAGTGTAGCTGCAGATAATCGTTTTTCCTTTTAACTCAACGGTGATACATGGTCCATGTTATAGAATGGGTATCTCACCCCACACAACAGACTCATAGGTTGAAGTGCTAATCTCTAGTCTCTCAGGATGTGATTGTAACTGGATATATACAGCCTCTCACCTCAAGAGCTCAAGTAAAAATGAAGGTGCCTAAGAAGCCAAGCCTACCCACCCCTCCCTCCAAGGCTTAGTTAACATTGGAAACTGTGAAAATATACAAGCATCTGCTGTTTATCCTCCCGGCCTGTAATGCTTTATTATGACATCCCACAAAAGAAGTAGTTTTAAAACTCTTCCTTTCAAGGAACCTAGTGGATCAGGCTTTAATTCCAGATACTCCAGAGGATGAACCAGGTGAGACCTTGTGTCTTAGGATTTTATTTGCTGTGAAGAGACACCATGACAATGGCAATTCTTATAAAGGAAATTATTATCATCATGGTGGGAAGCATGGCAGCATACAGGCAGACATGCTGGAGAAGGAGCTAGGACTTCAACATTGGGATCTGCAGCAACATGAAAAGACAGTAGCTAGGCCTTGGCTTGAGCTTCTGAGGCTGCAAAGCTCACCCCCAGCTCACATTTCTTCCAGTAGCGACGCACCTACTCCAACAAGGCCATAGATCCTAACAGTGCCACTCCCTATGGGCCTATGGCAGGAAATTTTTATTTAAATCACCACATCTTGCCTCAGAATAGAGAAAAGGGGAGTCAAGGATGCAGCTGCATGGTAGAGAGGATGCCCAGCATGGGCAAAGTCTTGCACTGGCCCCCAGCATCTCCAAGAGATCTAAACATAAACTTGGTCTCTGTGCTTCCGTTCACACTTTATCTTTTTTTTTTTATGAGAGAAATCCTCTTTATTGAAAAGAGATTAGTATGTATATTTGTTAAACATCACAGTAGATTCTATTGTGACATTTTCTGAAATGCATGTAATGTATTTTGATGACATTCATCCATCTTCTTTACCCTTTCTGGCTCTACTCCACTCTTTGCTGATCCCTTGCTTCTTTCCAACAAATCCTCCTTCAGAGTGATGGGTTATTTACCGGAGTGTGGCCAACCTACCTACCGCCTTTCCCTCTACATGGCAGCCCTAGCCTCCTGTAGCTTCTCAGAGAGTTTCACTGATGACACTTCTATTCCACTCCTCTGGAATCACATGGCTCCATGTTTTTCTTGGAGTGGCGATTAGCGGAGCTGTGAGGAATGCAGCGGGCCAGTGGCTGTGCTGACTTTGACTTCACAGTTCTGACCCACTCTTTATTTTCATCTTTACCAAAATTTGCCTGTCACCAATTTGAGATTAGATGTCATGTTTCAAAGGAAAAGAATCTGTCCAATGGCAGAGCACCCGCTCTGCAGTGGTAAATCCCTGGGTTCAATAACCCTTTGGCCAGATAAGAACCTTTAAAAACTGTCCTAAAAGGAGGAAAAAAAATAAAAAGGAAAATGGCCAGAAACTGCTAGTCACTCATAGCCAATGAAAGAACACCACAGACCCAACTTATTCTACATAATTATCATACGAGAAACACAATAATAAAACATATAGGGTGGTTTGACTCTATTGTTTGTTAAACTATGTACACTGAAGAGCAATGGCTTGATTGGAATCATTAACCAGAGTGTAGCTGGTAGCTATGATTTGCAAGATGCCGTCCCATGTAAAGGAATTTTCAGCAAAGCTGAAGGTGTCCTCAGGAGTAGATTGAGGGGGTATATTAGCAGATTTGGCAACGGGGTCCCCGAATAACAGATGTGTGTATTTCTCTTTGTCTCTTCTCTCTCTGTCTCTCTGTCCTCCCCCCTCATATCCCTCCATCCTTGAGCACAAGCAAATGAAGTTTTAAAAAGTATAAAAGCAGAGGGATGTGTTCTCTTAGAGAAGATCTCCCCACTTGGTGGCAGCATACCCAAGTTTACATGGCTGAAAACAAAAAACAATAGGGCTTGAAACAGCACCGAACTTCTGAACACAGCGGCAAAAATCACTCCCAAACTGCTACCTTTCCAGCTGGAAGCCAGGGTATCATTACTTACTCTTCAGCATCAGAAGCACCCTTCCATGGGCCAGGGAGACTGGCTCTGTGCAGTGCTTGCCTAGCAAGCGTAAGGGCTTCAGGAGCAACAAGAAAAGGCTTCCCAGTACAAACGTTTTGTTTTACCTTTAATTCCCACCTATCTTTACTTTCGTTATGGATCTGTGGAATGACTTCTATACTGTATTTCCGCTGCGCCGCTGGGGTTTCGGAGTGTTGCTGAGAGGCTGCTTGGGGAGATGTAATGCAGAGGCGCTAGGCTGCGTTTCTTTCTCGATGCTGGGGTGTCTGGCTTGTGGAACACCAACAAGCCGCTCAGAGGAGGCAAAACACAGTCTAAGATACAGTCCCAGGCTGTGTTTCTCCAGGTGAGAAACAGCTGGGGCTGGGACAGAAGCTGTGGTTCTTAAACTCCTGGGCACCTAAACACTGCTGGGAAGAGCAAGGAGTTGAGAACCGGGCCTGTGGGCCTGCAATGAGCCCGGAGCGAAGGGGATGTGGGCGGGGGGGGGTGGGATAAGGGGGTAAGAGGGTGAAGGGATGAGGGAATGATGGGGGATGGGGTTGTTGGGGCGGTGGCCAGCTTACTTCCCTATGGTGCTAGGAGTGTGGAGGGGCCCTCTACTGGAGACATAGGCACAGCTCTGTACGATAAAGAGCCTCTCCCACCGAAACCCAGGTCCTTGATGAAGGAGACAGTCCTTGCTTGTCCAAACTGCTTTATTCATGGTAGATGAGAATGCATATGACTTACTCAGGGTGAACCAGAGATTACATACCTTTTGCACGAAGGGATGCCTAGGAAGGGATGCTCATTGGCCGAATACTTGGGTCTCCTAGATAACTCATTAGCATGGAGAACTCTAGGCTTTATGCTATGTGACTGGTTGTCACGGTCCTTTTAGTGGGATGTTATGGTCATATGCTCCAGGGCAGGAATCTGGTTGGGAGCTAGTCCGAACTTCTGTCATTCTCAATGATGAGTTTTATTGGGGTTCTGTACTTTGATACTACCTTACCAGTTCTTCTATTTGGTGGCATGGTCCACTGTCCCACACTACACAGCAGTGGAAATGATTAAATCAAAAGCTATTTTCTTAGTTCAGATATCTGTCTTTTTGTTGCTGCTGAGACCTGATTTATACCTTTTATGTTGGTGTTCCCTTCTTTCCCTCACACTCTTCTTTCCTCTTCTCAGGGCTCTAGCCCAGGGCCAGTCTCAAACTTTCAATCTTCTTGCTATAGACTCCCAGGTGCCAGGATTATAGGCATGCTCCAAGCTTAGCAAAATCTTTCTTTCTTCCTCCTCCTCCTCCTCTTCTTCTTCTTCTTCTTTTTTTAAAAAAAAATTTATTATTATTATTATTATTATTATTATTATTATTATTATTATTTTTACTTATTCACTTTACATCCTGCTCACTGCCCCCTCCTGGTCACCCTCTCCCACAATCCTTCACCCATCCCCTCCTCCCCATCTCCTCTGAGCAGGTGGGGGTGCCCTGGGTATCCTCCCAGCCTGCCACTTAAAGTCTCTGCAAGGCTAGGTGCTTTTCCCACTGAGACCAGACAAAGCAGCCCAGAAAGAAAAGTGTATCCCACACACAGGCAACAGCTTTTGGGATAGTCCCTAATCCAATTGTTCAGGACCCACGTGAAGACCAAGCTACACATCTGCTACATGTGTGCAGGGAGGCCTAGGTCCAGCCCGTGTATGCTCTTTGGTTGGTGGTTCAGTCTCTGAGAGCCCCAAGGTCCAGGTTAATTGACTTTGTTGGTCTTCCTGTGGAGTTCCTATCCGATTTGGGTTCACAATCCTTCGCTCTATTCTTCCATAAGAGTATGCCAAGCTCCATCCACTGTTTGGCTGAGGTGTCTGTATCTGCCTGAGTCAGCTGCTGGGTGGATCCTCTCAGAGGACAACATGCTCCTGTCTGCAAGCATAACAGAATATCATTAACAGTGTTAGGGCTTGGTACTTGCCATGGGATAGATCTCAAGTTGGGTCTGTTATTGGTTGGCCATTCCCTCAGTGAGGGCTTTTCTCACTTAGGGCTAGTTAGGGAGATGGTGCAGCCAATAATGTGCTTTACTTTGCAAAAACAAGGACCTGAGCTGTATCCTCCCCAAGCTCATGTGGAAAATATCAAGAGCAGTGGTGTCCACTTGTAGTCACATCACTGGGGAAGTAGAAACAAATGGGTCCGTGGTACATGCTCACCATTCTGTCTAGCTTACTTGGCCTAAGCCTAGGCTAATCAGAAACGTTATTTCAAACGAAATGAAACAAAACCATAACACAACAAAACAAACAAACACAACACAACAAAACAAAAACCAAGTGGGCAGTGCCTGAGTACCAACACCCAAGGCTATTCTCTGGACTCCACATGTACTCATATACATGTATATGTGAGTGTACACTTATGAACGTGGCCACAAAAGTTCTTCTCCCTTGAATGTCAACAACAAACATGATTAGAAAAGAGGATAAACCTTCTTATTGATTTTGTGTTACAGTCACAATAGTTCTTATGCTACTTATGTGATTTATTTACATATCCTATTGTGGATTGCCATCCTTCAGGCACTGATCTTGAAATCAGAGCAGTGGTGATATCCCCAGCAACCCTTCAACGAGGTTGGCTCTATTAACATTTGATGGTAGAGGAGCATGGGGGAGGTCATCAGATGCCTTCCTGAGATCGAAGCCACTCCCTTCTGCCTGCACACTCCTCGACCCCTGGCATGTAATCATATCCCAGGAACACATGGCCTGGGAGGTGCTGGAGTATGTGGGGGGTCGGGTATGGGGATCTCATTGAAGTGGGTTTCATGAGACATATCTTGGTGTGACAGGAAGGTAGGGTGGAGAAAGGCATCAACATTAGCTTGTGAAAGAAACAGATGACAGAGAAAAAGGCCTGAACCCTGTCTTTTTCCTACCCCCACCAAAGTCTACACATAAGGGGCTGATGGGGTCCAGTGTCACCAAGCCCCTAACTTTTCCCAGCTCTCTGGACTGCTTTTGTTGCTCAGAAGTACTTTCTCTTAACACATCATCTGTTTCTATCACGATCCATGTGTCCCCGAAGTCTCACCAGTGCTCTCTGGACTCCAACATCGGCCTATGAAACTTGGTAAGTCACCAGACAGATAATGTTTATGTCTGTAATCTCTTAATATCCTCAAAGGAAGCTAGGGTGTTTGCTTGCCTCCCTCCCTCCCTGCATCCTTCCCTCCTTCTTTCTTTCCTTCATCTTCATCTTTCATTTTTCCTCCAAGGCACAGAGACACCAGAGACCCAGCTGGGGTGGTAGGCATGGCATCAGAACAGGAGTGAAAGGAGACTTGACAACAGCCTGGGGATACTGAATCCAATTCTCTTCATAGTTTATGATGCCACAAGGTCTGGAGAGAAGAAGAGTCTCCAGATGTGCCCACATCCTCTGCATGCCTGACTACTGGGTTCCCTAACTCTACTGTCCCCCCAAATATTCTTAAACTGCCAGTACTTGCCCATCTCCACTCCCTCCTTTCATTTTCTCCCAGGATAGCCTTGATGACCCATCTCAGGCATGTGATAGCTATGGCTGTTGCAGTAGTTCATGCCTGTGTTGTGAAGGTTCTCTAGAGGAACAGAGATGACTGACTCTCTCTCTGTAGAAAAGGTATATATTAGTGTGATTTATGAGCTGTGGTCCAGCTAGTCCAATAATGGTTACCTACCAATGGAAGATCCAATAATACTGTAGGTAGGTGTTCAGTCTCAGCTGGTCTTCAGTATATACCAGAATCCTGGAGACATGGGCTCTAATGTCAGTGAAGCAATGAATGTGCCAGTGAGATCAAGAGCTAGCAGGCAGAGAGCAAAGCTTTCTTCTTCCATCTCCTTTATATGGGTTTTCAGCAGAAGGTATGGCCCAGATTAAAGGTGGATCTTCCCACCTCAAAGATCCAGATTAGAAGTGGGGCTTCCCACTTCAAAGGATTTAATTAAGAAAAAAGAAAGTCCTTACATGTGCACCCAGCCCATTGGACTTAAGTTAAATCCAGATGTAGTCAAGCTGACAACCAAGAATAGCTATCACAGTGCTCATAGCTTCTTTACAGTCAGATGATAACATAGAGAACCATCCCTACTCTGGGAATCAGACTGTGGCCAGAGTGGGGGAGTGGGGGGTGGAAGGGAATGCAGTGTGTTGTGAAGGCTGATTCCATTGCCCACAGCATCTGGACCTGGACACTTGGCAGTTTCATCTGTTGCTTCCACCAAGGTTCTTGAGTCTTAATCTGTCCTTCAGGGCCATTCCCTGGCAGGACCAAGGATTCAAAGGCTAGCTCTAATGTCATCAGAGACAAAAGTAAAAGGCAAAATAGCAGCATGCCCTGGTAGGCTAGGCCAAGCACTGTTGAGGGTCTGGATCTCCTGAGTTGAGCAGCTCTGGGGATTGAGGGGGACAGATTAGGAGGGCAATGAATTCTCACCTCTCTCACCATTCTGATTAACTTGGCTCTGTATTCCTCACCCCTGTTTTGTGTGCCCTGGGGGAGAAGCAGAGGATCTAGGAAGAAGCTAGAAGGCATGTGGATGAACTATTTAGTCCAAGTCCCTATGACCATCTGTCTTCACTATAGGCTCTCTCAGGCTGGAAATTCCTTGAATGGGATTCTCACATCTCAGCAGGGATGCCCAGATGTAGGATGATAAGGAGAGTCCCATCATAGGGATGAAAAGTTATACTAAGAATTCTGCTAACAAGGATAAGGTCAGGAAGGTTACCCAAGCAAGGACAGAAAATCCTGCCTTATTTCTCAAAATTTCAGAAAATTCACAGCCTGAAGCCCATCTGAGGATCAGGCTCTCCTGAGCTAACATTTCATCCATCAGTCAGCCCTTGCCTGACATCCATAGAAAACTTTAATAGCTACAGATAGGACCTCGGAAGCCACAGACTGTGTTCAACAACTGACATCCGAAGAAAGACAAAAAGGAACAGAGAAAGGGGTCCAAATCATTGCATTCATCCATGGTCAGATTCGTCTCTGATAAACCTGAGCGATGGAAGGACATAGGCCAGACCTGCTGACATGCAAAGGCCAGGGCACTGCACAGGTGACTGGAACTAACAGCCCCTGCTTATGTCCTGTAAGTAATGTTGCAGAGCACTAGAGAGCTCCTTGTTCTTTTTCCCAAAGCAGGAAGGGGCCAATGACCAACTGAGGGTACCCAAGGAAATAGGGTGACAGGAAAACAGAAAGACAGTCTTACAGATCTCCCAAGATTTAACCTCGTTCCCCACAAAGAGCAGAGATGAAATATTTCTTCTTCGTTTGACAAAATATACTCTGATTTAATGAAATGGTGTCCTGCCTGCTCCTGGTAACTGTTCTCAAGCAATTGTGCGTCATTCCGTGCCTAAGACAACATGGACAAGACTTCATTTGTTCCTAGAGGTTTGCAAAATAACTGATTAGCAAATCCTGTGGCCACTTCATTTTTAAATCGCATAATAAAATTACCATTTTTTTCATGCTAGATTAAAGTGTGTGTGTGCGCGTGTGTGCGTGTGTGTGTGTGTGTGTGTGTGTGTGTGTGTGTGTGAATGCAAGCAATTGGAGCATAGAGTAAAAGACCTGAAACTGTTTATAAACTTAGGTAATCTTAGCTTTCTAAAATCTATTGAAATGGGGTCTATTAAGTAATCTTCCTAAAATCTTAATATTCTTACGTGATACTTGTTTATTTAAAACAACATCCATTGAACTATAAGTGTTTACAGCTATTTTTAACAACTGTTGCTAATTATGCATGTCCACATGAATGCCCCCAAAGACCAGAGGCCTCAGACAGACCACCATGGGGTTGGCTGTTGTGAGGTACCTGACACGAGTGTTGGGAATTGAACTTGGGTCCTATGTAAAAGCAGTTTGTGCCAGTAACATTGAGCCATCCCTCTAGCTCCATACTATGGAGGTTTTGCTAAGAAGTACCATTAGCATTGGGAGCATAATTTTGATGGGAATTTTCTCCCAAAATAAGTTCTAGAAAGAAACTAGGTTTTTATTTAATTTTCCTTTAATAGTCAAAGGTGACAGAAAAACAAGAATACCTAAAACTGATTTATGCTAATCAAAATACCTCTAAGACATGTACATTAAAATACTTTTATTAGATTAACAGTTTTCCAATAATATTCCTAATTTGTAAATAATAATTATGAGATTTTTATTGATGCTGTAGTATACATGAAATGATGGCCATATATGCTTGTGAAGTAACTTTATGGTAAAAATGTTATTTTTTTCTTTGTATAATGAAAGTTACAGGCAATAGGATTCCAGCAATGAGGGCCAGGCAGCGAGATAAGCTTTTTGTGTATGTGAAGGGAAAGGACAGTGCTACTGAGGAAAGGGAGAGAGAGAGAGAGAGAGACAGAGACAGAGACAGAGAGAGACTGAGGGAGAGAGGGAGACAGAGACAGAGAGAGTGCTAAAGTCTTCAAGTCTAGGATAATTGTTAACTCACAATTGTAATCTTAAGGCATAAGATTTATTGCCAATCTGCCTGAGCTCTCCTCTTTGAACAAAAGCCCAAGGTTTTCAAGGATCTTCTCTTGTCTGATTTAAAACTAAAGGAAAAAAGATAGTTATTTTGAAGCTGAGTTGTTGATTCCTGCCCACCATGTTAAGCACTAGAAGTAATCAGGTTAGGCACAGTGTCTCTATGACCCAAAGCCTTCCACTTCAGTTATGTGAAGAGTCGTGGCTTTGGAAGTCCAGATATTGGATTAATGATTGTGTAACACTATTGAGAAAGTAATCAGATAACGGTCTAATTTAACATTGGCAAATGAGGGGTCTGAGAGATGGCTCAGCAGTTAAGAGCACTGTCTGCTCTTCCAGAGGACTCTGGTTCAATTCTTCACACCCACAAGGCAGCTTACAACTGTTTGTATATCTAGTTCCAGGGCACCTAAAGCTGTCTGCAGGAACCAGGCATGTACATGGTATGTATACACACATGTAGGTAAAAAGCCCATACACATAAAAAGTAAAAGATTTTAAAAAACCTGACAAATAATAGATGGGAATAAAAGCTTCAAAGTCTTTGGTTCTTAAGTCTATCCTTAAGCATGGTGTGGTGGTCTGATTTAAAATGGATTCCATAGACTCACAGAGAGTGGCACTAATGGAGGTGTGGCCTTGTTGGAGTAGGTGTGGCCTGTTGAAGGAGGTGTGTCATTGGGGGTGGGCTTTGAGGTTTCAGAAGCTCAAGCCAGGCCCAGTGGCTCACTTTTTCTTCCCGTGCCTGCCAATTTGGATGTAGAACTCTTAGTTCCTTCTCCAGCACCATATCTTCCTAGATGCTGCCATGCTTCCCACCATGATGACAATGGACTAAACCTCTGAACTGTAAGCCAGCCCTAGTTAAATGCTTACTTTATAAGAGTTGTGATGGTCATTGTCTTAGGGTTTCACTGCTGTGAACAGACACCATGACCAAGGCAAGTCTTATAAAGGACAACATTTCATTGGGGCTGGCTTACAGGTTCCGAGGTTCAGTCCATTATCATCCAGGTGGGAGCATGGCAGCATCCAGGCAGCCATGGTGCAGGAGGAGCTGAGAGTTCTACATCTTCATCTGAAGGCTGCTAGCAGAATACTGACTTCCAGGCAGCTAGGGTGAGGGTCTTAAGCCCACACCTACAGTGACATACCTATTCCAACAAGGCCACAACTCCTAGTAGTGCCACTCCCTCCCTGGGCCAAGCATATACAAACCATCACTCCTGGTATCTTATCTCAGCAATAGAAACCCTAACCAAGATACATGGCTATATATTTGTGTATGTTGCCCCATTTGTGCTCACACTTACAATTGAGTTGTCACATAAAACTACTCACACCCAATTCCAAATAATGAATCTAGAATTTTAGAACAAAATCCCCCAGCCCTGGCAGTTCCATGGGTTACGCTTGACTGTTAGTTCCATTATGCCGATTAAAGAGACAGTAACAACGAGGGACCGAGAAATAAATGTAATCAATGTAGGCACGATGAGGGGAGAAAATAGAGAGGTTTTATGATCCTGAGGTCTGTCTTTGGAATATGACATGAAATTTCCTTAATTATTTGTTGATTTATTTATTTTATAACAAGTTACTCTAAAACCTAGTGATATTAAATAAGTTAGCTGTTAAGTCTCAGGGTTCTATGGATTTCCTTCATGTTGTCCCTGAACTTTTGTTGTTATGGAAACTATAATGCAGTTCCATCAGGTCCCCAGAAATTAGTGAACGTTCTTGTCTATAGTGTCAGTTCTTCTTTGTGCATCCTGTAAGTACCCAATGGACTTGTCTAGCATCCATCTACAGCATTGAAAGATAGCAATGCTAAATGCTGAAGGTGGGGCTGCTTTCCTGGTGGTGCACACCTTTAATCCAGGCACTGGGGAGGCAGAGAGGAGGGTATCTCTGTAGGAGGAATGGTGGCGGCCCAGGACTGTGCAGCTGCAAAGGCATCTCCTGCAGGAGGACCTAAGGACCTAATTGAGGAGAGACCAAGGATTGCTGACACAGACAATGCCAGCCAATCGGGAACTGCTGTTTAGAAGAGATGCTTTCTTGGCACCAATGGGGCACAGGTAGAGGGTATTGAAGGAGCTTGCAGCATCGTTCAGATGAGCTTGCTGTGGTGTTTTTCACCTGCTCCTGAGTCTGTGTCATTGATTCTTAGGGTTGGCAGCAAGTAGTCCAGGGCACAGGCAGCAGATCTCCATGAGTTTGAGGCCAGCCTGGTCTACAGAGCGAGTTTCAGGACAGTCAAGGGTATATAAAGAAACCCTGTCTCTAAAAACAAAAACAAACCAAAACAACAAAAAAGGATGAAGGTGGAACCCGTAAAAGTTCTTCAGGCCAGGCTCCAGAATTCAATAGCCAATACCTCTGCCATACATAAAGCAAATAGCAAGGTCAACATGAAGTTATCTTCCTGACAGAGCTGACTGGACCTCTGTGAGTAAGGAGCTGTAAAAGCCAGTGCAAAGAAATTTTCCTAGTAGGACATGATGGTGAAGGGAAGAGCTTTGTGCTAAGATGTCACTTCTGACATTTTTGATTCTGTATCTTTGGGTTAATCTGACATGGATTTTAAATTTAAGAAGGAGGTTATAGACATACTGATTCAAAATATATTTCTGTTAAAAAGACATTTTAACAGAAATTAACTTACAAATTGGCTTTTGGTATTCTCAATAACAGAGATAGACGGCAGGTAGCTTAATAGGCCCAAGGAAAGGTAGGTAACAGCTTAATACCTTAGAGAACCCCTGGCTTCAGAGAGAGGGTGTTAAAAGGGCAGTGCTCACAGAGTTGTGGGAAACCAGACCTCTTTAGAGTTCTTATAAACAAGGCTTTGTCCCCTTTGCAAAGAGGTAAATCATTATAAGGGATGATGCCCTACCTTCCAAAGGAAGAGTGGGCTTTCAGCTTTAGTGATGGCTACCATTACAGACTGATTCTGCCTGAGGTTCCCTGACAAAACCCTCTGCTCAAGCCATGGTAGACTGCCACTGAAGCACCTTGGGTAACTCTTGATGTGGCAGACAAAAATTTATTTTTCTTTTCAATATCAGGGCTTTGCTCTCTTCCTGAATCAATAACCTGGAAATCCTTACTAAATGAACTTGTATGTTTGTTCATATTTCTATGTATCTAACAAATGTTGAATACAATATCCCAAAATGAAGAGAATTATTGTTGTCAATTTCAGCTTTGGGAATTGTCCAATAACAAGACACAACATCGGGAATCCTCACCTAAAAGTTAGGGATCCATTCAGACCCATAGCTTACTTATTCAGATCAGATCTGTAACATGTGGCTGTTAGAATCCGTACTATCTAGGATGTTTATAAACAATAGCAGCCAAAGCAATGCTAATAGGTGAGTCTTGTCAAAGTTCTGATGTTTGGTGACAATTTCTCAGGGTGAATAAAGACCTGTCCTACCCAGATTAAAAGACCCCCAAAGTCCTTATCTGAAATGAAACCTTTGCTTACCCTTTTGAATGTCACAGTCTCATAGTCTTAAAGATTTGACTGATTATAGAAACAGAAGGCTAAAAACCATTACAAATTTTCTCTGAGAGAACAGAAGGATGTCTTAACTTCTTAAATACAAAGACAGCCTCTATTTTATAAATTGATCAGTATTTCTCACCTTGGTCTTCTCATTCTTTGGGGGGGGAGCACTTTTGGTATTTCATGATTACTACTTTACTTACTCTATCACACATTTTTCATGCTTTCAATTGTATAGCCATCAGTTTGCCTCTTCTCAACAGGAATCCAAGGGATGTATGTCATCTCTAGAGCAAGCTGGACAAGGATGGTTTCTGGGACAATCCTAATCATGGCTTTCTTGGTTCTTGCCCTCTTGGAGCCATTTTTGGTATGATGATGTGACTGCTTCTTGGACCCTTTAAAATTTTTGTGACATGTGTGTCTTTTAACATATAAATGTTTCAAACTAAACTCCTGTGCTTCAGGTCTCCAAGTGATGTGCCACCCAAAGCCTTGTCTTCCCCTGGGGAGTAAACTAAGTCCTCTTACACAGGGACTATGGCTCTTATAAGAATGGAAGAAGTTATAGATCATGACTAACCATCCTTCAGCTTCAACAGAAGCTCTCAGTGGGGAATGGAGGCATGAGAGTAGGATGAAAAGACAGGCAACAAGATTGAGTCTTTGTCTTAAGCACTGCCCACCTCACAGACACTTCTCAGACGAGAAGTGACAGATGCCCTAATCTATAGGATTAGAGAAATGTATTTAGAAGGCAGTTTGATAACATGCCAATCTAGCAACAGAATGGTAGGTTTACCCCTAGGGCCTATGAGCTCTTCAGCCAGTTTTTTAGCTAGATGTATAGTATGAGGCAAGATTTTTCTTCTGTACAATAGGCCTTAAATCCAATCAGAAAGCAATTGGTTGTCCCCATGACATTCATGCCCCTGTTTTACCCGTGGCTGGTCATTATTATGCCTTACAGACTCACACCTGAGTAAGATTGTTTTGGGCTGTGAGTTGGCTTCACTGCTGGGGTGCTGGGAGCACCACCGACAGAGGAGGTAGAACACAGCCCATGATAGGGGTCCCAGCCCATGTTTTGTGATTCCCTAGATGGAAAATAGGGAGCTCTGGGACAGATGTTGTGATTCTCAATCTCCTGTGTAGCCAGATACTACTGGAGACCTCAAGTAGTTGAGAGTGAGGTCTGGTTCTGAGTGACTGCCGAGAGTACAGAGGGGCTGGAAGAAAGAAGGCCTTCTCTGAGAGATTTAGGCACTACTCTTTACAGTGCAGCCCCTGTAAGCCCCTGTGATCCTTAGTGAAGGAGACAATTCTTGATGAAGGAGACTGGTCCTTGGTTGTCCAAACTGCTTTATTGTTAGGGCAGATGTAAATGCGTATGCCTTACTCAGGGTGAACCAGGGATTAAATATATTTTGCAGGAAGGGATGCCCAGGAAGGGAAGTTCATTGAGTGAACACTTGGGCTTATCTAGATACCTTACTAGCGTGGAGAACTCCAGGTTTTTATGCTACGTGATTGTTTGTCATGGTCCTCTCAGTAGGGTGTTATGGTCATGAGTTTCAGGACAGGTAAAACCTGGGCTGGAGCTGGCTCCATGCCTGCTATTCTCAATTATGAGATTTCCTGGGTTTTTTGAACCTCCTTCAACCTTACCGGTTCTTAAGTCTGGTGGCATGGCCCACTTGCCTCACAAGATTGTTGATGGCTTTTCTCCCCCAGCTGTCCAGAACTATGGAAGCTAGACAACAAGGAAGGATTTCAAGTTCAACACGGTTTTATTTCCCCAAGTTTCATGATCAAAATGTGTGGTATCTTCTGCAATAGGGTTTTATCATCACATTCTGGTGAGGAACCAAGAGAAATGTCAATAGCCTGTGTTTGAGGGGTCTTTGCGGGTCCCAAGTCCGACCACTTAAGGGGAATATCCATATACTTGTCAGGGGGTGGTTTATTTGGAAACGTGTGACTTCTGGAAAGAACATTTTCCAAGGTGCTTGTAACTCCATTTAAGCACATATTTAAAAAGTTTGTCCAGGTTTCCATTTTTTTTCAAGCATCCCAATGTTAATTATCCATTTCTCCATGTCTTCCTGTCTTCTCTTCCCACCCCTTCCCCATGTATCTATTTGCCCCTCCATATCACCTGTGCTCTGTTCAGAATGCAGAGAGCAAGTGGCTGTGATTTGTTCAGACATGACTGGGGACTTCTACATCATACTCCTTCCTCTAAGGTTCAGAGAATATCACCAAAGAGGAGGTGGGGAGATTGTATGAGTTGAGGTCAGGGCAGACTGGGGAGAAACAGTGTCATCTAACTATGACAGGACCATTGTATTCACAGCAGCTGTCGGAGCCTGTGTAAGACTTGCAGATGATCAAGTCAGTCAATGGTCCAGCATGGAGTGGGAGGGGCTCAGATGAAGACCACTGACTCTGCAGGGGAGCTATTGATGGCTACTAGAGAGGTAGAGACAGTTTTTTTCTCTTTTTTTGCGGGATTGGGGGAAGGGTGTTCTCTGGTAGGTCAATCACTCATTGGGTCGCCCCCCTACAGGTGTATATGGGTCACATTAATTAAACTCAGTGGATTATTAAAAAAAGAAAAGAGGGCATGAAATCGTGAAGAAATTATGGGGAAATCTTAGATGATTTGGGGGGAATCAGAGAGGAATATAATAAAAATACATTATAAGCATGTATGAAATTCTCAAATAACAAAAATCTTATAAAAAACAAGACCACCACCAACAACAAAAAATAGAGTTGAAGTCCTTTAAGAAAGGTAGGGATATGAAAATGGCCAATGTCAGGGCTGGAGAGATAGCTCAGTGGTTAAAGAGCACAGCTACTCTTCTAGAGGTCGTGAGTTCAATTTCAAGCAACCACATAGCAATCACAGTTGATGCCTTCTTCCCGTGTGCAGACTTGCATGCGTACAAATCACTTAGATAACTAAATACTGAAAACAAAAAAAAAGTGACCAATGTCAGATAAAGACTGGAACCCCATGTCCATCCCTGACCAAGGTCTACATGCAAGAGACAGCATGTCTAACATATAAGTGAGGGGATGGGCAGGCACTATGTAATGGCTCTTGTAAGTGCCGCGCCCTGGCACCGGAGCTTCTGACCTTTCTGAGTCTCTGCCCCTCTTTGTTGTTCACAAGTTCTCTTTTCCTTAACAAATCACCCTGTTTCTATTACTCTCCAAGTGTCCCTGGTTCAGTTCCTTGTTCTGGGACACATGAACTTAGAAATCCCAGCACATGCTCTCGATGACCTATACTCATCCCTAATACTCAGGAGGACTGTTCATGGCACAGACGCCATGGTCATTTATGTCCCACAAGTAATCCCTGTAACCACACTGGCCCATGAAAGTAGACTTGAGTGGAATCATTTTGTTGATCTGTGTTGGACTCTGCAGGAGAAGTCAGGCAATAACCTATTAACTAAACTTGGTTCAAAGTTACTTTGAAATGCTAGATGATATCGTCTTTGTTTGTTTCTTTGTTTTGAGACACACTTTATACAGTTCTAGCTTGCCTGGAACTTGCTATGTAGTTATGCTTGGCCTTGAATTTGCTATGTAGCCTTACCTAGCTTTGAATTTGCAGGCATACTCCTGCCCCTGTCTCCTAGGAGCTGGGATTAGAAGGGTGTGTCACTATACCCAGAAAAATATCACTATCTTTAAATGAATTTAAGTATTGGTATGTTACTTGCCCCAATCTCTTCCCATCCTTTTGGCTTTCTCTATTTATCTAAGTTCTCTTCTTACTTTTGTTGTGTTTTTTTAGGTTTTGCATCAGAGTCTTACTCTGTAGGCCATGCCGACCTGGGACTGACCATGGAATCTGGCAACCTGGTTTTGAATTCAAAGTCATCTTTCTGTCTCAGCCTCTTAAGTGGTGGGACTGAAGCTATAAACCACCACGCCCTCTTATGCTGAAGTTCTCCAGGGTTCTGTTTCCCACCTTGTATTTGCTCTTAATCCATCTACTCCTTTCCTCAATGGTACCCAAAGTCTGAGTGATGTCTTCCTCGCTGGACGCTCCTGGAGTTACATTCCCAGCTCCCATTGGGCTGTAAAACCATTTTCATTTTTATAACTGCGTATAAATACTTCCACAGCCTGTCTAGTAGATGTGATGAATTGAGTAGCCTGAACCTTCAGTGAGGTGATGCTCTCTGTTCACCCATTCAAGCACTACTTCATGATGTCTTCATTGCAGGAACATATGATATTGACCTTATCATGACCAATATCGCCACCATGAATAGTGTCTGTCACACATTAGATAAATATTTGCTGAATACATGAATAGTATTTTATCTTTAATGTGTCTCTCACGCAGCCTTTTAGAAAAACAGGCTAGTTCATATATTCTCAAAGCATCATTTTTGACTATAGTGGGTAGCTGCAGATCCCATGGAATCATGTCTGTCAGTATTCACACTCCTTGGCAAAACACTCCCACAATGAAATCTGGTCTTAGGTCACTCCAGGAGCTGTTGTCACGAATACTGCTGACCTCTAAAAGTTTGGTGTCCCAAAGCGATCACGGTGAAACAGTCTTTCATATTTAGTCTTATTTTTATACACCCTAATCACTCTAGGACTGAGCGATGAGTGCCAGTAATTAGGTGGAATGCTAAAATTAATGTTATTCCTACAATCAAAACCATCAGCTCAGTGCAGCTTCAAATCAAGGCATCTTAGTCCTCCAGCAGCCCCTGGCATCGCCTTCCTTTTGGGCAGAACTGGTGTGGAAACTACAACAGGCATCATTTTTTGCCTGGATCCAACACAGCCATACCAAGTACCAAGGAAGTGTAGTTGCTGGCAGGTAGCTTAAACTTGGGCTATCCTCCTCCAACCACACGGGGGTGCGAGGGCGCCACAGTCTGCACAGCACAGCAGCAGCCGGCCAGGGTCTGTGCTGGGATTGGGGAAACAGACTGGCTCTCACAAGGGCGGGGCAAAAGGCGTCCGGGAGGTCCCAAGGGCAGGAAGTGAGGGGGCGGGGCTTGGGAAAGACGTGCGCCTGCGCGGAGCCGGCTGCTGGATCCGCTCAAGCTGCGGCTAGAGTGCGTGCTCACGGTGACGGCTCGGCGTTCTTCCAGAGCGGGGCGGGGAGGGCGGCGATGGGGAGCGGGGCCCGAGGGTTCGGGGACCGCGGTGGGCATGGGCCGTGCTGGGTTAGTGCGAACGGCCCGGTGGGTGGGGCTTTCTGGACGTTTGCCTCCCGCCGCTGGTGGTGGGTTCCTCCTGAGCAGCGCTTCCTCCAGGCGTCGCTGGCCTGGCTGTGCCAGTGTCCCCTTCGCCTCGCCGCTCGTCCTTGTGCAGAGAGACACATGCTCTTCTGCCCCAGTTCGCAGCATTAGCACAGTCGGAGCAGTTCCAGGGAGCTTACTAGTCCTCAAAAACTTGTATTCAAGAGTCACTTTTTATATTATTTACATAATCACTTGCGGTGAGCAACTGGGCTGGGGCAAGCCTCAGCCAGAATTGTTAGTCCCAGGAGATGAAAATTCCACATTTGGAATTTAGGAGTTCATCGCCTCCTAGCGACTCTCAAACTCGTGGAGCCCTCTTAAAAAGATTTAACTTCATAGCCATCACCCCGAGCCAAGATTCAGGGTTGCTGTGTGACATTTGGAAGCTTAAGAGCCAACCCTGATAACTTACTTTTTTTTTTTTTTTTTTAAAAGAAGCTGTCCATCATATGTACTTAGCTTGAATGATGATTTTAAAGTGCATGTCCTATTTTTGCCAATCTGACAGCTGTTTCCATAGAAACTAGAGAAGAAATAGTAGTTTTCAGTAAGAGTTGTTAAAACTGCCTTCGAGCCATCAGTGGTGAGCGCCAGTGAACGCGCACTACTTATTCTGAGATGGCACTTGAAGAATTAAGAGGTTGGAATGTTCTTAGAGGCTAGCAATCCAAATTGTTAATTTCCTAATTCTACCAGACTGCCAGCTATGTTTGTTGGCCTACCACAGTTCTGTGAAGAGCACACGTCAGCTCCAGTTCTTTCTTAGGTGCTGTGTAGTGTAATGCTTGGCTCTTTGAAAATGTATAAACAGATTTCTTTCCCTATTTTAAAAAAAAAATAAAAAACACATTTTAAGGATTAATCAGTGATTACAGATTAACAACTACTGTTCCTTTTCTGGATGGCACTTGATTGTCAGTGGTAGAAATGATAATGATTTTAATTATGTACCTAGTGCTTGGGGCTTTTGTTTTTACCTTCTATTGGTAGACTACGTTAAAAATGATTGCTCTGGGATGAGCAGTTTTCTCATATGAGCAGATCTGAGCAGCATGAATAGGGCGCATGGTACTTGGATGAGAGTTTATTTTTGAGTTTGAGTTTATTTTATAAACTGGATTTCCAGTAGATGACAGAGGCTGGGAGAAGGTGCCTTAGGAACTGGGGAGCTGGAAGCAACATTAGAAATTTTACTGAAAGGCTCACAGAAAACCAATGGGAATTACTAAAGAGCTTGCGTGGCTTAGGATTCACAAAGTAATACATCCTGTAAACATTTAAATTACCCAGAAAGAGGAAATACTGGGTCCCTCATGAGACCATTCTGCTCCCTAAATTACACGTAGACCTTTTCTAAAATTTATATGTGTATCTATTAGTGTGTTTTGTCTTTACTAGCTTTATAGATTGGGCAGGCATCTTTGTCTTTTCTCTGTATCTGCTACACAGAGCGGTGTCTGACTTGTAGCATTTACTAGTATAAAGAATTAATGAATAAAGCAATCCTGAACCAATGAGATATGTGAATGTTTGGTTAAGATAATCCAGTTTTACTAATTTGGTTGGCATTATTTTTAAATAGGTAAATATTTCACATTAAGTCTGAATTTGTGCCTTTTGTAGAAAGGTTTGCAACATGTGGCACTGTAAAGGACAGATTTTGTTATATTGTTGGGCCTCCTGCTCACATCTGCCTGGCTTTGCTGAAGCTTGCCTGCATCTATCGCACCAACCTGCACTGTCCAGTTTTAAGCCCTCCTATTAACTTTAATAAAAATGAAGCCGAGTACAAATTCTCCTCAGACACACCTAGCCGTGTGCCAGGGCTGCCATAGTGGACCGCATAGGGAACGTTTCTGTAGGAAGTTTTATGTAGTGTTGCTTTTGTCATTGGACTTTGCCTCTCCTGTTATTCTGTCATACTGGAGTTTTATTTTTAAATTGTCTTGAACAGCTCTGTGACTCAAGTGCTAGAGTACAGGCTTGCTCTTCTCGGCTTCAGGGCTCTTGCAGGTAGCACTTCTTGCTGTTTTTAGGTTAGCATGTCATCTTTGTTGTGGCTCAGAGCTCTGTATCATGTATTCGTTTGTTTTTGTTTGTTTGTTTGTTTGTTTTTTGAGAAAGGGTTTCTTTCTGTAGCCTTGGCTGTTCTGGAACTAGCTCCGTAGACCAGGCTGGCCTCGAACTCACAGTGATCCCCACCAGCCTCTGCCTTCTGAGTGCTGGGATTAATGGTATGAGCCACACTCCTCCCCCCACCCGTTTGATTTTAGGTTGCTTGGAGGAGGAGCTGGTAGTGAACTAAAGTGAGGTAGTTAGAATGTAGTAGAATCTATGACTCTGTCCCAGATCCAGGGTGAGCTGTGCTGAGGTAGTAAGGAGCTAGATTGGCAGGACTGATTTAAAGTGGCCTTTGATCTTTTGGCTGTTAAAATCCTAGGGCTAATTCCGCATAGTTTGGAGCATGGTAGAAGATTGGGAAGTTTGTGTAGGGAGGATCCCTCAGTTTTGTTTCATGACACATTTTACATGGAAATATTAACTTGCACATGAACTTGTACAGCTGCCTCCTACCATGAAAATGTCTTTGAGATCATTTATTTGAAAGACACGGGAACTGGGTGAAGAGAAGGAATTACTTTAGAGAGCATCGGAAGCCCAGTCAGATGTGGAGAGCACAGTAGGGTCTCAGAAAGGTGAAGACCTTCAGGCTTCTTAAGCATGAATTGGTAGTCTGTCTCAGCCCTCGCCCCAACCCCTCCCCCTTGCTTGCTCCCTCGTGCCCTCCCTGTGGTCCCTCCCATATCATAGGTATATTCCATCATCCTTTCTGTGCAAACATGTGCAGAGCTTTCCCTCACAAGTCTAGCGTGCATGCCCTTTGTTTGCTGCAGTACCGACCATAGGCCCTACATGCACCTCTGTGTTCATATGCAGGATACGGCTTAATGTGAAGTTTTCTCTGTGGTAGGTGTCTGCTGTTGCCTTTGAGGGACTAACATGACCTTCTGGCCCTAAGTTGAGGTCGTGACTGGACAGGTGTCAAAGCTTTACATCAGTAAATCATCAGATTTGAAGGAAAGACAATGTATTCATGTTGTTTTTATAGTTTGATTTCTGTTAAAAGAGGTTAAATATACTTTCCTATGTGAAACAATTTTTTTTTCCCTGTCTTTCTTCTACCCAGTGGCATAAGGACTCGACTTTTGCCTTGTGTGACTAGCTAGCTCACTGCTTTAACACATGGACTATAGTTATTATAAAGACTTGAATATCCCCATCAACTAATAACTGCCATTGTATTAGTTAGGAGTCAGCTTCCTTTGATTACTATTTCTTCTAGCTGTGAATCTCATTCTCTGCTTGTTAATTTTACATTGTTAATTATATGTTGCTAAATGTTGCTAATTTTTGATTCTTGAGGTTTTTTTGTTTTTGTTTTTGTTTTTTTTTTTTTTTTGGTTAAGAAACTCCAAGATGTGGCTATTAGAAGCAGCTTGATCTTTTAGAGTGTTGTTTTCGTTATTGGGGCAAGAGCAGCTCTCACTATAGTGCTAGACTCTTCAGAGTTCCACCTAATTTTGTGAATTACAAATGAGAACTTTCCCCACTTTAACCAATGGGAGCAGATACTGCACCCTGGCCTATGTATTGTGCCCTGAAATTATGGTTCTTTCCAAGCTTCCGGGACCGGCTAGTATTCAGCTGAATAGGGAGGGGCCTGCACAGACCCTGAGTTCTCTCTTTCGGTTTTGTGTTCCCTTCTGCCCACAAGCTCTTGCTGCTGGTCCACAGGCGTGCCCAGCTTCACACCTTCAGTTTAGGGCAGCTAAAGGCATCTAGTCATTCTCTTGTGTAGTTTGGAAACTCACCAGGCGGTTCTCTGGGGCAGTTGTAGGCCTAGTCTTGTTCCCATCCTTCAGTCCTTCATAGCCAAGTGTGTGGAAATCCTCGTTTTTATGTGTTCCCTTTAAGAAGTCAATTTTAGGTGGCATTAAAGCCCCTCTTTCTACGTCCTGATTGTAATCAAAAGCCCCATGGTTTTATGGAATGAATACGTTAAAACTTGTGAAGCTAACATTTTAAAGTTCGGCTTTTCTACCCCGTCGGCAGTAATCATCTTACGGCCGCCTGATAACGCATTTGTTGTTTGATGGAAACCATTTCTTATTCCGCCAAATGGTTTGCTGATCAAATAGAGCCCCTGCAACTGGAGGTTTTCTTTAAATGAAGTGAAAGAATTCAAGCGTTGGGGGCTGGAGAGATGGCTCAGGGGTTAAGAGCACCGACTGTTCTTCCAAAGGTCGCGAGTTCAACTCCCAGCAACCACATGGTGGGTCACAACCCTCCGTAATGAAATCTGATGCCCTCTTCTGGGGTGTCTGAAGACAGCTAAAGCAAGCGGGGGCCGGAACAAGTGGAAAAAAAAGTGTCTGAAGACAGCTGCAGTGTACTTACATATAATAAAAAAAAAAAGAATTCAAGTGTTAGAAGTAAGCGATGTGTAGTGAGCTGAGGCCTGTGTGTGTTCTGTGTGTGTCCCTCTGGCTTGTCCTGTTGATGGTGTGGGTGGGTGGGTGGAACACAGGCATTTGCCCTGAGATGCTCAGCACATGTTTCTTAAGCATCACATTCCCGGTTTGTAAATACGTTTGTTCCACAGGTGTTTATGTCTTATTTGTGTGTGTGTTCTAGATAACCAAGCAAAAGTAAGATGAGCCTCCTTTATGGACTGCAGTCTGCCACAAGAAAGCGGTTTCTCTCTGGGGTGAATACCCTGGCCAACAGGAGGCAATGGACCCCACCAGCAGGCTGTCCACTGGCACCAAGGCCACGAGCAGTAAATGCATATCGAGGAATTAACACAGTCAGTCACTGTCATTCAGTGGCCTTACTGCCTGGAAACTTTCATTTCTGTAGGACTCTCAATAACAAAAAATCAAGATGCCTCTCAAGTGCCCAAAGCAAGGAAATGGGGGTGCTTACCTCCAGATGTACTGTTCGGAGTGATTCTTTTCCAAGACAAGGATCAAGGAAAGTGGCTGGCATTCCTGCGCTTGCAGCCTCCTGTTCTCCGAACTGCCCTGCCGTAAGAGAGGCCCGGAGTTTCCACACATCTGCGCGGGTTCAGGCTGCACCAGTCCCTCTCTTGCTGCTCATTCTGAAACCAGTGCAAAAGCTCCTTGCTATCATCGTGGGCAGGTAAATAAATATACTTGGGGAGGGAAACAACGTTTGTGTTAAAGTTCCTGAATTTTTATATTCACGTTTGCATGGGCTTATAATTTTAATAATTAAACTTTAGTATTTATAAAACTGTACTTTTAAGGAAACCTATGCCATACTCAGCTCAAAATTTGAGTTTCTAAAGGTAAATTCTACCAGTCTCATGTGTATGATTTTAATAATCTTGAAATAATTTGTTGCAAATTTATTGTACAGAAATGTGATCCTTAAGTTTTTGTTGGTTGAGATATCTCTAAAAGATTTTATAGTTCTAATTATCGGAATAATGGGAAATATTGACAATGGTTTGTGTAACAACAGCACTTAACAAACATTGACAGCTTTTGGTTTTGTGGAATGTTAGGCAGTCGGCATAAAGTGAAGGACTTCATCCATATAATTAGGGGCTCAGCCTTAGCCACACTGATAAAGCTCAGTCCACTATCCTGTTTTTGGAGGATTTTTGTTACATTTCTCTTGGTAATCCTTCGTAAGCATGCATTTTGCTTCGTAAGCAAAGTGGCTGTTTCTCAACCCCTTTTTCCGTATTTCATGAAGGTTGAAGAAGGCAAATCTGTCCCTTCATAACGTTTTGTTACTTTTGCTAAATATGCTGACCCTCCTTGGCATCTGCTTCCTTCCATACTAACAACCCTGTCTACTTTGATTAAAAATCTAAGATTCTCTCTGTAATGTATTTAATTCTGTATGTTTGATGTTGACAGAACACAGGTATCTACATTGGCTCCTAAGTAACAAACTCATCCTCATTTGTAGGGATGATCGCTTTGAGTTCTCTTCCTATAAAATTGTTTGATTTTATTGTTATGAATTTCCTCTTATAATATGTTATAAGTAGTACTGCCATAAATGCTGTAACAGGAGATAAGTATACTTCATTGGTTTATGGCCCTTCTGCTTCAGTCTTTTTCTCCAAGGCATTTCACCCACAGTCCTGTGTTACCTCAGAAATAACTGAGGTGATAAGGGAGCAAAGACTTGTTTCCGTTCATGATTTCTGAGGTTTTGGTCCATGGTTGCATAGGCTGGGTTCTCTCAGTGCATGATGGTGGGAATGCTTGGCAGAGGAGACTTGTCCAGTTCATGATGGTCAGGAAGGCAAGCACAGAAACCTGCAGGGCTGGGGTTCTAATAGCCCCTTCAAAGACATCTTCCCAGTGACCCCACATTCTTTCACTAGTCCCTGTCTCATGTGGGTCATACCATTCCTAGAAGTGCCACAGACCAGGGACCAAGCCTTTGATATTGAATACATAGACTTTTGGTGGATTCTTCCAAATGATAGCAGGGACTTAGTAAAATTATAGTCATTTCACAGTGACTATATATAATTCATTGTAGAATGAATTCTTGTCAAGGGAGATTTCACGTGTGTGTGTGTGTGGGGGGGGAGAGATAAATTTTATTAAGACTTATTAAATGTATGCACAAGGAAATGTTTTATCCTGCTGTTCAAAACATTGGTTGTTAAAATGTTTGCGTACCTAGCCTGGCACTTGAGAGAACTACTGTCCACTCCTGCCAGCTAGCAAGGCCCTCCCCGATGGCATCTGTAACAACACCTGTTTCATTACTCTGATGCTTGTGATCTTCACCTTCTCCCTCCCCCTGGATGATAGTGGAGCTGCTGCTTCTGAGCCGTGCTGCTTATTGCTGTCAGTGCTGAGGTAGTGCCTCCTCTTCCTTGCTGGAGCACAGGCAGATTGTGCCGGAGTCTGAGGGGCCGTGGGAGAGGTACAGTTCATTCTCCATGACTCCAAGATGCTTGTCTGAGGACTTCATCCTTCTTAAGTGGTCAGTCTCGGGGATGACATTCCCCTACTATGGGGTTTTCCTCTTGCTACCTCCGAGGCCTTGGCTAGGTTGTTCTCGGTAACAAGGTGTGAGAAAGAGCAAATGCAGTAACACATGCATAATGACCAGAACAGCACTTAACCTGTGGTAGATAGTGTTATTAGTGCCAGTTGTAACCACACAGCTCCTCATTCGAGAGTTTGCCTTCACACGAGCTGATGTGGGAAATTCAAGTGAGCCTTAAGTTAATTTTGTAGAGTTGATGACTTTCCATCCTCTAGCTAAGAATTTTATAAGTTAAAAAGCTATGTGCACAGGGAAACATAAAGGTGGAAGGGATTGGTAATGTAAAATCTTAGACAATGCTTCTGAGTTTTGGTGAGGTATGAACACGCACTTACCAGACCAGCCATTTCTGATTTGTCACAGGGGCATAAGAAAATGGTGGCAAGCACTTCCTCCTAACAAGAAGGAGCTATTTAAAGACAGCGTGAAGAAGAACAAATGGAGGCTGCTCCTTGGTCTGAGTGCGTTTGGACTGCTGTTTGTAGTGTTTTATTTCACTCACCTGGAAGTGAGCCCTGTCACCGGAAGGAGCAAACTACTGTTAGTGGGGAAAGAACACTTCAGACTTCTGTCAGACCTGGAATATGAAGTAGTAAGTAGTAAGAGTTGTCTGTAACTACATCGCACAAGCTAACACACAAAGCAGGAAGCCTTTTTAAATACGAAGATGCACTGCTTTTAATGTTAGTTTTTGGTACAACATTATAGTCGTTTTCTGGAAGGTCTCGTACTTTGGAAAGATGTTGTCAGTGTGTACACTGTGCTCAAGTCTGGGCTCAGGAAAGCCTTCCTTGATGCTCAGGCTGGATCAGACTGTGACTTGGCCAGGCGGGGCTGAGAACTGGACTTGTGTGGTTGTGTCCATGCTTGGCAGGACTGGGGTTAGGTCCTAGCTTTTCTTCCCTTTGTTTTCTTTACATTATGGAATTTGCCATGGTCTGTGTCTCTCTTCCTTTTTAGGCTAAGCTCTGTGGGACCAACAACCTTGTTGGTTTGTTTATTTTATCCTAGGACCTAACGCCATGCAAACTAGTGCCTAATTTTTATGTATCAAAGAATTAAAGATGCTGTGAGATTTTTACACCTTGAAAGTCAGGTATAAGATAGTTGTTTTCCAAGCATCAGTTTTGACTGAAATTTTATTGTATTTTCTGCCTTTTTTTTTCTTCTTAAAACAGAGCTTTGCTGTGTAGCCTGGGGTTGGCCCTCAATCTGTGACCCTGTCTTAGCCTCCTAAGTGATGAGCTCGATGGTATGTGCCCCCGTAGTCACTTGTTTTCTGAGTACAAAATAATGGTGGGATTCAGAAATCTCAGCTCGTGGAGAAGTATAGTAACTCAGGGAGAGACATTACACATAGTGTGTCCTCAAGGATGGGACCACCATTGTGTTCTAGTAGTCACCACATACAAGGAAGTGCTGGATGCCGTTATTGAGTAGGTAATGCCTTCGGGGCTTCATATGCTTGGATACAAATGAACACATGAACTTATCAAAGGAAAGTTATCATTAATAGCAATGACTTTTTGCTATAAAAGTTGATCTTAGCTAAGATAATAGTCTCTTAGAAGAATAGAAACAGAAATTTAAACTATATCCTAGAATTTAGTCTTAATAGGAAGATAGGTTTGAGAAAAACATTTTGGAAAGATTGGAACAAACCTTGTAAGAAATTTTATGTATCTTCTACTTTTCAGATAGTTTAAAATTTAAAATACATGCGTATATAAATGGATTTGAATATATGAATATGCTGTATATATACATATGGATCTGTATATGTATAAGTGTGTTCATGTGAATAGACATTTTTACTGCTTAATTTATTGGTCTGTGAATTTAAACATTCTTATAGAGATGTTATAAAGTACTCTAATTAGATAGTGTGCAAACTAGTGTGTTGTCAACTTGACACAAGCTAGAATCATCTGAGAGGAGGGAGCCTCAACTGAGAAAATTCCTGCATAAAATTGGCCCATACATAGGCGAGGTGGGGCATTGTATTCATGAGTTGAGTTCCTTCAATGATGGACTGTGGCCTGAGTGTTGAAAGCTGGAATAATCCCTTTTCTCCCCAAGTGGCTTTTGGTTGTGGTGTCTATCACAGCAATAGATAGCAAACTAAGACATAGAGTCCCTTGATTGTTTTAGAAGAGTTAATAGGGAACTTTAGTTTACAACTGTTAAATCATTCTTTAAAAATGATAATAGATGTAGTCTTTAAGTTCATATTCTATGGAGTCATATATTTTAATGCATCTTAAAAAGGTTATCAACTTGATTTGAATGTTAAACTATACATTTTTTTTTGATATTTACTTTATATACATTTCAAATTTTTCCCCTTTGGACACCCCCTATTCCATTCCCCCTTCCCCTGCCTCTATCAGGGTGCTCCCCCACTCCCCCACCCACCCACTCCTGTCTTCTCTCCCTAGCATTCCCCTATACTGGGGTAACTTAACATCCTCAGGCCCAAGGGCCTCTCCTCCTACTGATGACCAAGAAGGCCCTCCTTTGCCCCATATGTGGCCAGCACCATGGGTCCCTCCATGTGTATTCTTTGGTTGGTGGTCCAGTCTCTGGGAGCTCCCTCCATGGGGCTGCAAACCCCCTCAGCTCCTTCAGTCCCTTGTCCAACTCCTCTATCTGGGACCCCACACTCAGTCCAATGGTTGGCTTGGAGCATCCTCCTCTGTATTTGTCAGGCTCTGCCTGAGCCTCTCTGGAGACAGCTTATAATGCTTCTATCAGCAAGCACTTCCTAGCATCCACAAGAATGTCCGGGTTTGGTGGCTATATATGGGATGCATCCCCTGGTGTGGCAGTCTCTGGATGGCCTTTCCTTCAGTCTCTGCTCCACACTTTGTCTCAATATTTCCCCATGTGAGTATTTTGTTCACCCTTCTAAGAAACACTGAAGCATCCACGTTTTGGTCTTCCTTCTTCTTAGGCTTCATATGGTCTGTGAATTGAATCATGGTTATTCCGATCTTTTGGGCTAATATCCACTTATCAGTGAATACATACCACGTTTGCTCTTTTGCGACTGAGTTACCTCACTCAGGATGTTATTTTTAAGTTCCATCCATTTGCCTGCGAATTTCATGAAGTCATTGTTTTTAATAGCTGAGTAGTATTCCATTGTGTAAATGTACCACATTTTCTGTATCCATTCCTCTGTGGAGGGACATCTGGGTTGGTTCCAGCTTCTGCCTATTATAAATATGGCTGCTATGAACATAGTGGAGCATGTAAACTATACATTTTACGAAAAGTATTTGTAGACTATCCTTAATTTTCTCAGTATATATGAGAGGATCTCTCAGAAAAAGCTTCAGAAAAACTGTTTCCATAGAAGAGATGTCCAGGCATTTGGATCAGCATCATGTGGGGAAGTGATTTGCCCATTAACTCTGAGATCTTAGTGATTTTCTTTCAGTCTGTGTGGATCAAACATTTTACAGTTAGTGAGACATTGTCCCCTTTTGTAAAAGCTTAAGTCTGTATTGAGTAGGGTGTTCTTCCATTTAGTGGATTACGAAAGTAACTTATTTTCTTTGATCCTTTCTTCCCTCCTCCCTCCCCCGTCCCTTCCTTCCTTCCTTCCTCTCTCCCTCCCTCTCTCCCTCCCTCCCTCCCTCCCTCTCTCCTTCCCCCTCCCTCCCTCTCTCCCTTCTTCCTTCCTTCCCCTCTCTCTCTCTCTCTCTCTCTCTCTCTCTCTCTCTCCCTCTCTCCCCCTCTCTCCCTCTCTATCTTTCTTTCTTTCTTTCCTGGCACTGGGTTCCTTGTATCCCAGGCTGGTCTTTAATTTACTGTGTAGCAGGGATGACCTTGAACTTGTCTCATCCTGGCTACCCATCCCCAGTGTTTGGCTCACAAGGATGTGTAAGCACCCTGGGTGTATGTTGTGTTGAGGATCCAGCTGTGCCTTGTACCTGCTATGAGAGTGAGCAGTCTGCCAACTGAGCTACAGTTTTCTTCTTTTATATGGAATTTTTGCCGTGAGATGTAGGCAGCTTTGTTTTCTGAAGTTCTTAGGAAATTAAAAATAGTTCAACATTTTACTTGCATATAGATTAATAAAAAAGAATAAAACTTGGATTGAATCATGTTTATATAAAAAATTATAATTTATTCCTCTGTGGGAAACCATACTGCTTTGCCATGAATAATTCAAATCTCAGAAATTTGAGTGTTTAATATATGTAAATTTTTGCACAATTCAAGATTAAAATGCCCAATACTCATCAGATACCCATCCACGAAGCAGCATACGCATTTTGTAGTGCAAAATCTCTTAAATAACACTTTAAAAAAATGTTCTAGTGGAAAGAAGAATTTAAAAACGATCTGCTGCCTGAGAGAGACCCCAGATACCTGACCGTTAAAGAAGTGGTTTGTCATCTGACCCAATGCAATCAAGACATCCCAGGGATCTCTGAAATCAACTGGGTGATTCACGTGGTCAATTCCCCAGATGTCAATGCCTTTGTGCTCCCAGTAAGTAAATTCTTCATATGCATTTGATTTTGTTGTCGTGGCTAGCTTGAGCGTCTTTACGTTTTACTGTGGGCTAATTGCTTGCATTATTCTCTTTACCTGCAGAATGGACAAGTGTTTGTTTTCACTGGGCTTTTGAATAGTGTAACTGACATGCACCAGCTTTCTTTCCTCCTGGGCCATGAGATCGCACATGCAGTCCTGGGTCATGCCGTGAGTACCCTAGTGACGTGCAGCTGTTGAATGTTGCTTTGATATCAGCAAGTGGAGTCCTTTAAGGAACTCAGTCTTTTCCTCTCCTTTCGATTTCTTCTTCTTCTTCTTTTAATGATGTAATTGCCTTATTCTGTACCTGAAAAAATGTGATTAGCTTATTTTGAGACTTTTTGCAGTCTTTAGACATGATCCTGAATAATTAGTGTTTCTCTTAAATACTGTTTTTATCGCCTGTCTCTTTTGCTAAAAAGTAATTAGTCTCAGCCTCTAATTACTTCACTTTAAGTTTTAAATTTCCATAATTATTAATGTACTTGTAAACTAGTCAGAAAAATAATTGTTGAAAAGTGATACTACTATTTAAGTGGTAAATTAGTTTTATTCTTACTATTTTCAAATGATGGCTTGGAATATTGTTGGAAAATGTCTAAATGGTATGCAATGTGGAATTAATGCAGAACAGTAATGACATGGCCCGATTAATTTACAGAACTTCATTTAATATGTTCCTTCTCATTCAGAGCTTTAACTTGTAAGTATGTGTTTATCATCCCTGGTTTGTAATATTAGGAAACTAACGTTTGAAAAGACTAATGGTGGCCATGTAGGTCTTTAATAAGGATGTAAAAATAGATGTATTTTTGTACTCATTTTTGATTGCTATTCATTAAAAATATGAATGGATCTTTTGTGCATGTAACTAGAGATAAGTATATTTTTTATTTTTTAATCAGAACATGAAGGTGAATATTTGTGAAAAGATTACTACATGCTAAATAATAAGTGCAAATATTATTAACTTCAAATGGAAACTATAGTGTTAATTATTAATCTTTCTCGAAGTCTTTTAAAATTCAACCTATTCCTTAGAGGAATAACAAAATGAGGTTGGCCAATGTTGTTCTTTTCTGAAGCATCCCTAATTTCTTTTGATCTACAGGAAAAAGAAATGTTTCCTAAATAGACACAAGAATAAATCTAAGTCATAGAAATAGTATCATTATACTGTGTCCTAACTCTCAAATAATGGTGCCATAACGCATCAGTGATGTATTAATGAGTGACACAGAGAAATTCTCTTGGTTTGACAAGTGTGGGCCCAAGATTGATTTCTAACTTTTCTCCCTGTGTCTTCCAAACATGTGTGCTTACATGCATGCGTGTGTGAGAGAGAGATATAGAGAGAGACCTGTCTGTCCCTGTTACCTGTGTGTGTGTTTGAATCTGTGCTTGTGTCTCTGTTTATGCCTGTCCATAACAAAGGACTTTGGTTCGTATTTATTGAACAACACAGAAAACATGGTAACCTTTAAACAGAAATCTTTAATGGTTTTACAAGAAGAGGTGATGTTAATGACCCAGCCTGACAGAGTAACAAGCGCCCAGTACTGCAAACAGGTGTTACCATCCTATATCTACATTCTACTTTCAACATTTATAGGGAAATTTTTGTTTAAGGCTGCTTTCAACCTGTTGGCTGTTTTCAGCAAGCGATCACCACAACACACACACACACACACACACACACACACACACACACATACTATTCTGGGTCTGGCATGGAAAGTAACATAATTTAAGATTAAAGCTATACATTAGTTCAGATTGTAAAAGCTGAATGAATTAGAAATTCAAGGCATAGTAAGGTTGGTTATATTGCTTATTTTTTGAAGGTAGGTTAAACTTACACAGTAAGACAGCAGGTTAAGTCTGTACTGTTAAGTGGCCTTAAGGCATATTCTTGTGTCAAATTGACTGTGAGGTCTAGAAAAGTTTGTTCTCCTTGGGGTCAAGAGATTAGCTTTGGCTGTTGCAGCTTTAAAAGGTCTTACCATTCTGCTGGCTTGATCTCTGGCATCCAGCCTGTGCCTGTTGTCAGTGGAGGGTTACCACAGCCACCAGTGCAGGGTGGCCGTTTGATGAGATGGAGGAGGCAGGGAGCAGCTTTAATGGGAAGCAGTTAACATTGCCTTGACAAAGGGCTCTCTGATCAACACAGTGTTTTCTCTTTTGGAAATCCGTTTGGGTTAAATCAGCTTTTATGCTGTTTCCTTTTTCTAGAAATTACAGAGTTTTGAAATATTTCTAGGCCAGGTGTAGTAGACCATGCCTTTAATCCCAGCACTCAAAAGAGGCAGAGGCAGGCATGTCTATGTACGTAAGAGGCCAGCCTGGTCTATAAATCAAGTTCCAGGATAGCCAGGGCTGCACAGAGAAATCCTGTCTCAAACCAACCAACCAACCAACCAACCAAGACCAAAAAGAACCAAAAAAAGTTTCTATTTTTGAAGACTAATAACAACTATACTCTTTAATAACTCATAGCAAGGCATTTCTCTTCATAAACACTTTGTCATTTTGACTTCAGTCTTTTGTGGTAAAACAGTTCAATAATTATTTTACAGCTAACAGCTGTTATAGTGTGATAGTTGGTTCTCTGAGAGATTATCTTGATAGGATCTGTCTTAGTCAGGGTTTCTATTCCTGCACAAACATAATGACCAAGAAGCAAGTTGGGGAGGAAAGGGTTTATTTAGCTTATACTTCCATGCTGCTGTTCATTACTAGAGGAAGTCAGGACCGGAACTCAAGCAGGGCAGGAAGAAGGAGCTGATGCAGAGGCCATGGAGGGATGTAACTTACTCTCTTGCTTGTTTCCCCTGGCTTGCTCAGCCTGCTTTCTTATAGAACCCAAGACCACCAGCCCAGGGATGGCACCACCCACAAGGGGCCCTCCCCCATCACTAATTGAGAAAATGCCTTACCACTGGATCTCATGGAGGCATTTTCTCAACTGAAGCTCCTTTCTCTGTGATATCTCCAGCTTGTGTCAAGTTGACACACAAAATCAGCCAGTACAGGGTCCTAGCCTGATTTTGGTGTGTAGTGAATAAGCCCATGCATTTACCTTGAACTAGACGTTATTGTGCAGAATGCACATTTTATATAGACCTTTACTGGTTGATGCTGTGATCCTGTCTGAAATTCACAGAATCCAGCTCTCAGTGAGAAATACCAAACTATCAAAATCAAAAACTTGTATAAATATATTATGCTTTCATGTATTAGATCATAAACCCCAAAACACTTTTATTTAAAGTAAATTTGAAATTCTTTCTAAATTTTCATGTGTTAGGTGGAATGAATATATATATTATATATTGTATATGTGTGTGTGTGTGTATTAGGCTTTATGTAACAATATAAGTGAAATGAACACTTTTATTTGATTTGTAGAATATAGTGTCTACATTAGGTACCAAAATAGGCTTGGATTTTTGGTCCTTTTACTAATTAATAGCTGTGTGAATTGAGACAGTCATAAAATTTCCACTTCCATTACCTATGAAATAAGGCTTATTGAACCAGAAGAATTGTTGGATTTGCTCATATAAGAAACTGTAGTTTATTGTTACTGTCTTTGATGATGAATAATTAGCTCTGCAAAAGTAGTAAAATGTCATAAAGGCATAAATGGCTAACAGTGTGTAAGCAAAAAGAGACATTCCAGAAGATATCATAGACAAGAGGGGAGAAATTTGGGTCTTTGGTTGATGAGATGGCTCAACAAGTAACAATGATGGCCCCGAGCCGGACAGATCTCTGGTCTCACATATGGAAGCAGAGAACTGACTCCCACAAGTTGTCCTCTGACTTCTTTGTACTGTGGCATACCCATGCCCAAATATATGTACCTCAAAAAAATAATAAAATAAAAAAAAAAATTGATCTTGGCTTGTGTTGGCCAGTATATGTTGAGAACATATAATGATTTGGTATGATTCAATAGTGTCTGGAAAGTATAAATATGTACTGTCTCCACTTGCTAATTGTGGTTGTTATTATTTTGATTATTCTTAGGCAGAAAAGGCTAGCTTGGTTCATTTACTGGATTTTCTTGGTATGATTTTTCTCACAATGATTTGGGCCATTTGTCCACGAGACAGCTTGGCAGTTCTGGGCCAGTGGATACAGTCAAAGTTGCAGGAGGTAAGTCTGAGATGGTCTGTGTTAACACACAGCAGTGTTCATGTAAAGCAGTGTGTATCAGCATTATTTTGAAGTCTGTCCTAGTCGACAGTACTGTATTTAGTGTCTGTTTTAGTCTTATAGGTGCTGTTCTCTTATACATTTAATTAAGGAATACTACACCTGTGTGGTGATTTTTAAGGATTGATTAAAAGGGTTACTGCTTCAACTTTGGGTTAATTAATTTTCTTTTTTAAATTCATAGTTGTTGATATTACAGAAATAGCCTAGTCACTGACCTACTGGGCTGTCAGTGGAGTTGATGGAGTTTCCCTTTGTGTACAAGTAGATACTTTTTAAAATAATGGAATCATAATAGTTGATGATAACAAGGGCAGTGTAGCTATTTTTCTCTTGAGATGCTAAATGAGCCCTACCTCTTAAGATGATTTTTCTGTTTAATAATTAAACTGAAGATAAGACAGGGATTCCTTTAGTATGGATTGTTTTCTCCTGAACGGAGCCCCTCAGTGACTGTTGGTCAGGAGATGTTTTTTTCATTGCAAGCCCTGCTCACCATGTTTTGGGAGCAGAGAGGGATGCTGGCAGTGCTGCACTGTAGAGTGGGAACTGCTCACATTCCTTGCCATTCACTTGCTTACCATGGTGGCCAAATGCTGCACTAGCTCTGCTAAATCTACTGATGTTTTGTTCTGGATTATTATTGCTGTGTGGCCTTGTCCTGGTATTATGGGTTGTTTCCCTGCATTCAGCCTCTACTCAGTAGAAGCCCATGGTTCTTGCTCTCCACAGTGTCTCCGTGACTCAGTGGTTTAGAGCCTGTGTTTCTCTTGCAGAGGACCTGGGTTCAGTTTGGTCCCCAGAACCCATATGGTCATCTGTAAGCAGGGGATTGATTATATACCCTCTTGGCCTTCTTGTGTACCAGGCGTACTCATGGTGTACTTACATGCAGGCAAAATCACTTATACACATAAAATAAAATAAATCTAAAAGTAGTAATTAAAAGAAATGCCTCTGCGAGCTGGCATAGTGGCATGCACTTATAGTCCCAGCTACCTGAGAAGCTAAGGCAGGAAGGAGGTTTACTTGAGTTCATGAATTTGAGACAGCATGATGGTATAACTCCAAACACTTAAACTATCTCCAAGAGTCAAAATCACTTACCTACCCAGTCACCCACCCACCCACTCACCCCCACTCACTGACTCACCCTTCCCCATCCACTCACCCACCCATCCACTCACCCACCCCCACTCACTCACTCACCTCCTTCCCATCCACTTACCTACCCACCCACTCATCCCCTCCACCATCCACTCACTCACCCCCTCCCCACCCACTCACCCACCCACCCACCCACTCACCCACCCACTCACCCACCCCCTCTCCCATCCACTCACTCACTCGAACTGGCTTGAAAAGCACTTCTTTAAAGCATTTTGCATAGAGGAAGAACTCAGCCAATAGGGATGATTATTTTTATTATTGGCCCATGTAATACTCTGTACAAATTGAGGAGTTTGTTACTTCATTTTGCATATTGCCCTCTGAGTTCTTCTGTTGAAGCTGATGCTTTAGTTGAAGCTGATGCTTTAGTGGCTTAGCACATTCGGAGGCACACACTCAGCCTGCTCTCTGAGAGCTGCCATGCTGCCATGCAGTGCTTCAGCTCAAGCGGATGTAAGTGAGTGGGAAGGGAGTCATGTTCTGTGCTCACACACTGTGAGCGGCGGTGTAGGATGCTTGTATCCGTAACAGGTGTGTTGCTGGGTGTGAGAAGTTGCTTTGTGGAGAAACAGCTCCTTTCTCAAAAGTCCTGCTTACTGATCCGGCTCCCACAAAGTTTTAGTACTCACTGCAAGTTAGACTTCGATTGGAAACCATACTCTTAAATACAAGCAATCAGGAAAATTCAAGTTGGATAGCTGTTTGTGTTTGTTAAAAAATGAAGTCAGAAGGCAATTTTATTCTTCTAACTAATCGATATTTAGAAAAGGAAATGACGCTAATTTGTCACAGAAGAGCCTCTGCTCTGTGGTTAGTTTTCTGACTGAAGTTTCTGCTAGTGTTACTGGCTCTCATAGACCTGTGTTTTCGGTTTTTTTTTTTTTTTTTTTTTGGTTTCTCGAGACAGGGTTTCTCAGTGTAGCTCTGGAACTCACTCTGTAGACCAGGCTGGCCTCGAACTCAGAAATCCACCTGCCTCTGCCTCCCGAGTGCTCGGATTAAAGGCGTGCTCCACCACTACCCGGCTGACTTGTGTTTTCTTAACTCCCCTTTAAAATTGTGAGATTAATGTTTCCTGCTCATAGTTAAGCTTGCACCAGTGTGTGCACTTAGGCAGCACTCTGCTCAGTCATGGAGGTTATGATAGAAATGGAAAGAAGCTAATAGCAACCCAGGCTGTCCAGGAAGGCCCGTGCCTAGTTCCCTATTGTCATGTTTAAAGTATGAGTCTAATGGCAGAAACAAAGGCCATGTTTACATTTTATACCTTAGAGGGTAGAGATTTCATACTAGATCTTCTATGAAATTAATTTAACATTCACTTTTAAATTCCTTTGGTCATGAAATGAATTTGCTTAATGGATTTTCTGCCCTGTTTCTTCTTAGTATATGTTTGATAGACCATACAGTAGAACATTGGAGGCCGAAGCTGACAAAATTGGACTACAACTGGCTGCAAAGGTAAAGTGATCAGTAGCTGAAAACACACTGTCCCTCATACAGTTGACCATATGTGTGCTGTATTAAGGCTCAGCACACGTGCGGGCCGAACATTAAGACATGTACTGTGTTGACCCCTTGTAGGACTCCTCTCTATTTTACTTTAACAAAATGCTGGCCACAGCTCCATCATAATAATGAGAGGTTTGTTTAGCCCACGGCTGTGGAGATTCAGAGGCATGTTGAATGCCTGCATTGGCTCAGTTGTAAGAATAGAAGAGGGTGGCACATGCCAAGATCATGTGTAGGAGCAAGCCAATTACATCCAGAGCAAGGAAGAGAGAAGGAGATTACAGTCAGGGAGTCCACTCCCCTTTCAAGGGCATATTCTTAGTTCTACATTTAACGGGTCTGCCACCTCCCATAGCACTGTGTTGGGGCTACACCTTTAGTTACAGTGGACCCTTTGGGGTTTCTGAGATCTCACCAAGCCGTTGTACTTTTTATGTAATTTTCATTAATCTAAAATACTTGAAGATTGTATCTCTTGGGAATGGATGAATAACTGAAAATATTCATCAGCTCTCTTCTCCGTATGAGGCTGTAATTGGTACTATATATTAAAAGTCCTTTTTTTCCAGTAATTTATTTTTTTTTTACTTATATTCCCATTGCAGTTCCATTCCTTCCATTTCCCCAGTCCCTCCATTACAAATCCCTCCCCCATTACCCTCTTCCCCTTCTCCTCAGAGAAGGGGAAGCTCCCCTTGGGTACCACACCACTCTGGGACATATAGTCCCAGGAGGACTAAACCTCTCCTGCTGAGACCTAACCAGGCCATCCAGTTTAGGGGAGGGGAATCCAATGGCAGGGAATAGAGATAGAGACAGCTTCTGCTCCAGTTGTTAGGGGACTCACATGAACACCAAACTGAGCATCAACTACAAATGTGTAGGGCCTAGGACCAGCCCACAATGCTGTTTGATTGGTGGTTCAGTCTCTGTGAGCTCCCCCTCCCCCCAGCCCAGGTTAGTCAACTCTGTAGGTGTTCTTGTGGTATCCTTGACCTCAGGCTCCTTCAATTCTATCCCCACTCTTCCACAAGACTCCCCAAGCTCCACTCAATGTTTAGCTATAGGTTTCTGCATCTGTTTCCATCCAGTGCTGGATGAAGCCTCTCACAAGACAGTTATACTAAGCTCCTATGTGCAAGCATAGCAGAGTATCATTAATAGTTTCAGGAGTTGGTTTCTCACATGGGATGGGTCTCAAGTTTGGCAGGCATTGTTTGGCAGTTCCCTTAGTTTCTGCTCCATCTTTATCCCTAAATGTCTTATAAGCAGGACAGATTTTGGGTTGAAGGTTTTGTGGGTGGGTTGATGTCCCCTTCCCTCCACTGGAAGTCCTTTTTGGTTACAGGAGGTGGCCACTTCAGACTCTATATTCCCTGCTGATAGGAATCTCACTCCCCAAAGCCTGCTGGTCCTAGGCCTCCAGGTAGTCCCAGAAATGCCTTCACTGATATCTATTCTCCCACCCCTCAACATTGCCAAACGCAGTCCTATGTAGCCACAGTCACCCTGATACCTACACCACACAAAGACTCAACAAAGAAAGAATTTCAGACCAATTTCTCTTATGAACATTGATGCAATAATAATCAATAAAATACTTACAAACCGATTTCAAGAATGCATCAAAAAGATCATCCACCATGATCAAGTAGGCTTTATGCCAGGGATGCAGAGATTGTTCAGTATATGAAAATCCATCAATGCAATCCACCATATAAACAACTGAAAGAAAAAGAATCACATGATTATGTCATTAGACGCTGAAAAAACCTTTGATAAAATCCAATACCCCTTCATGTTAAAAGTCCTGGAAATATCAGGGATACAAGGTACATACCTAAACATAATAAAAGCAATAGCCAACATCAAATTAAATGGGGAGAAACTTAAAGCAACTCCACTAAAATCAGGGACAAGACAAGGCTGCCCACTACCTATCTCTTCAATACAGTACTTGAAGTTCTAGCTAGAGCATAAAGGAGCTTAAGGGGATACAAATTCGAAAGGAAGAAGTCAAAGCATCTCTATTCACAGATGATATGGTAGTACACATAAGTGACTTCAAAAACTCTACCAGAGAACTCCTACAGCTGATAAACACCTTCAAGTGGCTGGGTACAAAATTAACTCAAAAAAAAATCAGTAGCCCTTCTTTGTACAAGTGATAAACAGACTGAAAAAGAAGTTAGACAATACATTTCACAACAGCTCAAATAATATCAAATACCTTGGTGTAACTCTAACCAATCAAGTGAAAGTGAAAGACCTGCATGACATGAACTTCAAGTCTCTGAAGAAAGAAAGAAATCGAGGAAGATCTCAGAAGACGGAAAGATCTCCCATGCTCATGGATCGGTAGGAGTAATATGGTGAAAATGGCCGTCTTACCAAAAAACAAAATGCAATTCCCATCAAAATTCTAACACAGCTGGACAGTGGTGGCGCACACCTTTAATCCCAGCACTTGGAGGGCAGAGGCAGGTGGATTTCTGAGTTTGAGGCCATCCTGGTCTACAGAGTGAGTTCCAGGACAGCCAGGGCTACACAGAGAAACCCTGTCTCGAAAAACCAAAAAAAAAAAAAAAAAAAAAAAAATTCCAACGTGATTCTTTACAGACCTTGAAAGAACAATTCTCAACTTCATATGGAAAAACAAAAAACCCAGGATAGCTAAAGCAATCCTGTACAATAAGAAAACATCTGGAGGTATTACCATCCCTGACTTCAAGCTGTATATACCACAGAGCCATACTAATAAAAACCACATGGCATCAGTATAAAAACAGACAGATTGATCAATGGATTAGAATTGAAGACCCAGAAATAAACCCAGACACCCATGGACACTTGATATTTGACAAAGAAGACGAAACCGTACAATGGGAAAAGGAAAGTATCTTTGGTAAAGTCTTAATCTTTATTAGAAATAACTTTTTTCATGTATGAAATTTTTGGTTATAGAAATGAAGTATGCAAATTAAAACGTTAAAAACATAATGGATATGTAATGCCTGTGGCCCTCATTACTCTGTACCTGCTGGGAGGCCAGTGTTGCCTTTGCCCTATACCCCTTGTTGCTCGAACCTAAGGGGTTTTGAGAGAACAGGACCATCTATAGCTGGTTTCCTTCACTTGGAGAAGGTTAGACCTACTGCTGTTGTGATTCAGGCTGAGCATCTGAGTGTCTGCTACTGAGATGTGTTCTGGAGAACAAGCGAGGTCTGGTGGAGCAGTTGGCTCTCTGAGCTCCAGAAATGACTCTTGGACTTCTCGGGCTTCGTGCTGTTTCTCTGTTGCGAAGGACCCTTCCTACCTAATTATTATTTTAACCACGTCTGATAGCTAAGTTATCATTATTAGCCGAATATTTTTTAAATGAATATAAACTGTACAGTTTATATATTAAATTAAAATATCATTTGACCCTTTGTTGAGTTTCCAGTAGCTATTAATTATTAAGACTCACTATTATTTAAACTTCTCATTGTGAATATTAATGAATTTGGCTCTGTAAATGATATTACATATTTACAGAGTAAAAGTGTTTCATGGTGTGTTAAGTAGGATCAAGTGAAGTATCAGGCTGTATGCATTAAGGAGTTACCAAGTAAGGTACAAAGAGCCAGTATGTATGGGCTAGTACTTTGAATGCCCTGGTCTGTCAAGTTTCCCTTTAAGCATGTTTTGTGCTGTGGTTAAGAAACTTTGATTTACCTTAGTAAATTGCTTCTTGTTTTATTTCTAAGAAACGTCATCATATTAGCTCTTTTATGTCACATGCAGAAGTGATCTAGGTAATTCTTTTTTCTCCATGGACAGCTAATAAACTCAGCCCCAATTATTGAAAGGGTAGATCTGGGGTCATGGTGGTGCAACACCTATAGTTCCAGTACCTTGGAGGTAGAGGCAGGAGGAACAAAGCTCATGCTAGCCTGAGGTACATTAGACCCTGTTCATGCTAGCCTGAGGTACATTAGACCCTGTTCATGCTAGCCTGAGGTACATTAGACCCTGTTCATGCTAGCCTGAGGTACATTAGGCCCTGTAGCAGAAGAGTTAATTTTGTCATAATAGTTAATTGCCACTTTGGAGATTTGCTCCCTTGTCATCCATAGCACATGGTCTTTGTGGCTTTGTGATAGGGTTGGTATTATTGCAAATAGCTCTGTTCTTTAATGTTGTTGTGCAGTGTGGACTTGATGTTCTTGGATCTTTGCATGCTTGTATGCATTTTATAATGGCCTCACTAAATTATATGTCCATATTACACTGGCTCAGGCATTGGATGGGATGGTTGACCAGTGTCTAACACACTGAGTTTTCCCATCTATGAACACAATGTATTTGTCATTTATTTAATTGTTCTTTTTTTTTTCATACTTTATTTACATTTCAAATGTTTCCATCTTTCCAGATCTCCTCTTTGGAACCTCCCCATTCCCTCCGCCCTCCCCCTGCCACTATGGGGATATTCTCCAACCCACCTTCCCACCCACCCACCCACTCTCGTCTTTCCTCCTTGTCATTCTCCTATACTGGGGTATCTAACACCCTCAGACCCAAGGGCCTCTCCTCCGCCTGATGGATAACAAGACCCTCCTCTGCCACATTTGTGGCCAGCACCATGGGTCCCTCTATGTATATTCTTTAGTTGGTGGATTAGTCTCTAGAAGTATCGGGGGTCAGGCCAGCTGCTACTGTTGCTACCTCTCTGGGGCTGCAGACTCCCTCAGCTCCTTCAGTCCTTTCTCCAAGCCCTCCATCTGGGACCTCACACTCAGCCCTACTGTTGCTGCAAAGTGACTCTTGGGTATTTCAAACTTTTGGGCTAATAACCTCTTAACAGTGAGTACACACCATGTTCATTCTTTCGTGACTGCGTTACCTCGCTCAGGATAATATTTTCAAGATCCATCCATTTGTCTACGAATTTCATGAAGTCATTGTTTTAATAGCTGAGTAGTATTCCATTGTGTAAATGTACCACATTTTCTGTATCCATTCCTCTGTTGAGGGACATCTGGGTTGTTTCCAGCTTCTGGCTATTATAAATATGGCTGCTATGAACATAGTGGAACATGTGTCTTTATTACATGTTGGAGCATCTTCTGGGTATGTGCCCAGGAGTGGAATAGCTGGGTCCTCAGGTAGTATTATGTTCATTTTCCTGAGGGTCCGCCAAACTGATTTCCAGAGTGGTTGTACCAGCTTGCATTCCCACCAGCAATGGAGGAGTGTTCCTCTCTCTCCACATCCTCGCCAACATCTGCTGTCACCTGAGTTTTTGATCTTAGCCATTCTGACTGGTGTGAGGTGAAATTTCAGGGTTGTTTTGATTTGCATTTCCCTGATGACTAAGGATGCTGAACATTTCTTTAGGTGCTTCTCGGCCATTTTTTATGTCAACTTAACACAAGCTGGAGTTATCTGGGAAGAGGAACCTCAGTTGAGAAAATGCCTACATGAACTTGGCCTGTAGGAAAGTCTGTAGTACATTCTCTTAGTGATGTGGGAGGGCCCATGGGCTGCTGGTCCTGATTGAGTAAGCCATGAAGAGCAAGCTAGTAAGAAGAGCTCCTCCATGGTTTCTGCATCGGCTTCTGCCTTGAGTTCCTGCCCAAGTTCCTTTGATGATCTGTGACCTGAGGGTGTAAGCTCGACATCCTTGCTCCCTAAGTTGCTTGTCTTGGTGCTATCCTAATAGAAACCTAACCATAGAAACTTGGTTTGGGGGAAGCCCTTGACCTCTCTTGGTGATTGTGTGTTCTATAGTAACTCAGTGGCTTCTGATAAACAAATACTAGGCTAACTTGGTTTACTGTATCATTCAGGTTAATACGTTGATCTTTAGGAAGAAGAGTGTGAAATATTTTAACTATAAATGTAGACTTGTCAGCTTTTGGCTCATGTAATTTGAAGACTGTTTTAGACACATGTTTGTTTTTTTTCCTCCTTTTAAATTGTTTAATCATTTTGAAGTACATTTATCCATCCATCCATCCATCCATCCATCCATCTGATTCTGGGCACTACTACTCTAGCCCTGGTTGGCCTAGAATTTACACGGAATGCACTTGGTTCACAACAAGTGCTGGGATTATAAGCATATGTCATCACACCTGGCTTCTTTTTCTTTCACTTTTGTCCCTTCCTTCCTTCCTTCCTTCCTTCCTTCCTTCCTTTCTTCCTTCCCTCTCCATTCCCCTCCCCTCCCCCTCTCCCTCTCTTGTTCGTTTTGCTTTGATCTCTAGTAATGTGTTTGTTTGTTTGTTTTTGTTTTTTGATATAAAGGCATCTCAGCATTCTTGACGTGTTGCCACTCACCCACCCGTTGTCTTGTTTGCGGCCTGACTTTTGCCTTAACTGTGAACTAGAAAGGCCTTTGAGATTTACTTAAACATTACTGGCGGTGGTCACAGGAAGCTTTGCCACTTTTCTGTTTGTTTTAATGAAATTTTGGGGTTCCTCAATGGTCACCAGAAGACAAAGAGGAAACTGGCATCCCCTCCTGGTTTTCTAACTTGCATTAATGTAAGAGCTTAAGGATGGACTCAAATGGAAGCTCACGGACGGACAGTTTCATTAGAGTTTAAAACAAAACAAAACACAAACCCCCAAACCAGGGCAGGCCAACTGTAGCTCCAGAGGGGGATGGAGAAGAGGGAGGAAAGCTGTGCTGTCTCATTGGACACAGATGCCAGACCATGGTGGACAAGCAGCCATGCGGTGGGGATAGGTGTTTCCTGTTTGGTTCTGATCTAGGACTAGGGACTGAGGTGCATATTTTACACACCAAAGCAGACCTGACCTCCAGATCCTCCCAACATTTCTCCGTACCTGGCATGCCCCGCCCCCAACCCTGAACTTTCCAGCCCAGGGGCTGGGCTGCCCTCCCTCAGGAGCTCTTCTCCATAGAACCCAGACATTCTGGTCTCTCCTTCTCTTCTCCTCTTCTCTTTCTCCATGCACACCTATTTCTCTTTTTCTCTCTCCCTCCCTTACCTTCCCCACCCCCTTTCCCATGGTAACTTCCTTGGCCTTGTTTCAGTGAACTTGCCTACCCAAGAGCAGCTTCCCAATAAAGCTGTCTTTAATATAATTGAATCTGGTTTAAATTGGCTCATTTCACCCGAGGCAGAGAAATAACCTATCTCTTCCGAGAAAGAGTGAGGAAGCCCAAATGTGGGAGAAGCCTAAAGTGTTAAAAAGCATACTTAGAAAAGAGATAGAAAGAAGAAAAGAAATTATGCTCTTCTGAATAAATTGGAAAAGCAGGTAGATTTGTGAAGCCACTGGATGAGGACCAGAATCCTGAAGGAAAAGTTCAGTTTCTCTCTTTAGCAGAGTGAGCCTACCTTCTTAGGAGCGATCCCTTGGCCAGCTGACAACTAGGAGGAGGACCTGGAGCTGGGCCAACTAGAATGAGGAACTTTTGTCTTGGTATTTTATATGATTGTTGCAGGGGGTAGATTGTTTTTCTGGTTCTGTTGACTCAAGCCACAGTCAGCTTTCAGCAATCTATGTGCACATGCTGTTTCAACAGTTTTCTTTAGTAGGGGTATTGCTTCTAACACCTCACTGCTTCCTGGAAATGGTCTTAGGTCTAGCCACTGCATCTTATGCATCCATACATTGTTCTGCATCAGGGGCACAAATGGGTCACAAAGATGAATTAGGGAATGCGGAAAAAAAAATCAAAGCCGAGTTTTCAAATTAGCTCTAGTCCAAAGCAAAGCAAGAGCTTAAAGATCAGTGGATTCTGAACAGCTTTTGAGAAAAATCATCCCCATAAAGGAGTCTGTTTAAAAAGTAGATTTCTCATTTGCTGATTTCTTCAGCCCCACGGCCTTACCAGCTTCCCATCTCTCCTCTTCATGCTGGATGCCAGTGTGGGATCTGAGCTGAGGCAGCCTGTCAGTCCTGTTCTCTGACTGGAAACATCCTCCATTAGCTTTCTGTCTTCCATCTGTCAACTCAGGGTGGCCATTGCCCCTGAAGCAGGGAGGCATCTTAGGAATGGGTAATCTGATTTCTTCTACAGTTTTCAGGGTTAACTTCTCTTCTGGCTACTTTATAGTTTCCTATAATTGTTAAATAATCGATACTCCTGATCAAGATTTCCAAGTTGTTGTCTGTTGTAGGATTCATGTGCCCACCACCTCCTTTTCCATTACTGAAAGCTGACATGCTTTTGAAGAATATTTCTGTGGGACACACAGGTTTCTCTCTGCAGGTTGATGATGGCCTCCAGGCACTTTATAATGTAACCGACCCCTTTGAGATGCCGCCCTGCCCTCCTTTGACTGTGTTTAACTTTATTTCCAATTGCTAAACTTGCATTTTTGTCTTTTCTGTTGTTTGGCAAGAACTATCTACTTACTGGTTTTTTTTGTTGTTGTTTGTTTTTTGTTTTTTTGCTTATTTTGTATTTACTGTTCTGATTGTGGCTGGGTAGTTTTCATCAGTTTGGTAGATTCTCATTGATTACATTTTAACATAAAGCATTTGCTCCATTGTTTTTCTCCTCTGGGATCGGAAATGTACGTGATTACTTATTTTAGGGTGTCACAGCCCTCTTTCGTTAACTTTTGTTCTTATGTTTCTATGCTTGTCGCATGAATGCTTTCTGTTGTGCTTTACTCACTGTATTCTCCTCTATACCCATTCTGCATTAAAGTCACAGAACTCGCTTTGTACCTTTATCCAGCAGAGTGCTGCTGTTTAGGACAGGCCCCTCCCCCAGCCCCGCCCCGCCCGATGGTGTGCAGTGCAGTTCTCCTCTCCTTGTCTCAGGAACAGCAGCCCCAAGCTTTATCTTCTTGTCTCATAGCACCATCTCTATTGTTTTGTGGTTGCATTCTCTTTAACTTTTAAATTTTCTCTTTAAGAATGTGCAGATGGTTTGGTGAACCTGTGGTGTCCTTGGCTCTGTCTCCCTTGTCTGTTTGTTCCCCTTAGTCTTCACCTTTATGAGTTACAGACAAACAATATGCAGAGTAGACACGAGCTAACCCCCTTTTCCTACTTACGTCACTACTGCGTTCTCCGTAAGCTTCTGTGGTATGTGGTTTGGGCAGCATGGATGGAGGATGCGTATCTGGATGTTCATCATTGCCGGGTTCCTAATCAGCAATAACAAAGGGCAAATTTACCCCCATTGAGCCAGGCGCCAGGTTTCTAGATTCAATGTTGCTCATTCTTCCTCCCCAACAAACACCTTTGCTCTATTTTTACTGACCCTCATGTCCCCATGTTATTACCATTAATAAACATTTGGATCATTCCTAGGAATTACTAATATTGTAAATAATTTTGGAAAAGACATTGCACTCATATGTCCTTAAACTCTCTGAGTTTTTCCCTCCTTTCTCATTTCCTTCCTTCCTTTCTCTTTCCTGGTTGCATTTCCAAAGCATGCTAAATGTGTTGTGCAGTGAGGCTTCCAGTTGTGATGATGTGGTCTGTTTCTGTCAAGCACAAAGAAATGTTGCTATAGATGTTAACTCTGTCTTTGTTTTGAAACACTCAGGATGAAAAATGTCATCTCTAAAGCACAAGTATTTATTTCCTGTCAGGAAGAGAAGCAGTACGAAGGCTCCGAATATAGCGTTTATACTGCTTTTATTCTGTGAAAGCATCCTTTGAGATAATGGCACCTCTAGCTCCAGTTACTGCTTGCTCTGCCAGTACTGCGCTTGGTGCTTCAGGTGTGCTGCCTGCGCTTACTCTATGAAGTGGTTACTGCTGTCATCATTGGCTCCTCTTTGCAAGTGAAGGAGTTGAAGCCCACACCGGTTATGTTAGCTTCCTTGTTAAAAACACAATGGTGAAAGTTGTGATTTAAAGCATGAATGGGACAGAGATTTGTTTAGTTTTGCCCTCTCGTCTGGAAGCATTTATTCTGTTACGAGCCACAGTAGTCTCTTCCCTTGTTGCTGTGATTTGGTACCTGGCAGGAAGCCACCTAAGAGAGAAGTAGTCTGGGGCTTTTGGCCTAGGGTTCCAGGGCATACAATCATGGTGGATACAGTCCAGCACAGAAGTAGGAACATGAGGCAGTTGACCATACTGTGTCCCCCAGGGAGGAAGCAGGCAGTGGACAGGAAGTGAAGCCTGACTACAAATCCTCAACGTGCACACCTAATGACCTCCTTTCAATGACACTTTCCTTCCTGAAGACTTCCTAAGCTTCCCAGTCAGCACCACTAGCTGGAGACCAGTGTGTAAACATGCACTTGGACTACAGTTTGAACTTTATACTGTTACCCCTGTGTTTAGTTAGGGACTGGTGGTGTGGAGGAGTCAATGACATCAAGCAAGTTGAGTCCTGACGTCAGCATGGTGGCTGAATTAGACCACCCACATTTGGACTCCGCTTTGCTTGTTAGCTGTGTGATCTTGAACACAGTAGTTGATTTTACTTTTCTGCATTGGCAGTTTTTCCCACCTGGGTGATAGAGTTTGGACATTTGTCATTGCAGTTCAAGTTCCTAGAGCACCAGGCTTCTGCTCAGGCATGTCCCGATGTCTGTTTTCCCTAATCCACAAGGATCTCAGGTAGAGGTATTTAGTACCGAATCCTGGAGGTTTACCTACCTATTTTTGATAATTTTTTTCTGATAACGTTCCATCTTGTATTTGGTTGCTGTTTTAAATGCCTATGATCTATTGTCATTCTTGCTCATTTAAGATTTGCATCTGATCTTTCACCAAGTCCTGGCAATTCCATGTATAAAATACGTCTCTCCATGTTTCCATGTCCACTGTTAGCACCTTTTACTGGAATGAACATCTGCTGCAACTTCATTATAGCTTTCACTGACTGCATTCCGACTCCCTCTCACTCCACACTCCACCCAGCTGCACAGGATGAAGCAGGTCTGGTGAGCCAGCACTGGCATCTGGGCTGACGTGCCTCTGATTCTGATGGCTTTTGTTTTCCTTTGACATCACAGCAGTCTTACCCAGTCCTGCATGGCTGCGCTGCCTCCTCTATTACATGGTTTTCATTTATTAAGTGAACATGTATCTGCTGTGCGCCTTGCTGTCTGCCAGGTAATTGGAGGTCACAATGAAGTAGGACACAGGTATAACTGATTAATAATTTTAACAAAGTTTAGAGCCTTGTGGTAAAGACAGGCAGGTTCATCCCTGTCTGCATGAATGCAGCAGAATGGTGGGACTTGTCTGCATGCTTGAATGGCGGCCCAGGAAAGGGCTGAGAAAGAAGCATTTAAAACAGCTCCTTGAGCAGGAACTATCCTAGTGTGGTGCTGGGGGAGGTCTCAGGGAAGATTTGGTACAGAAAATAGTTTGGTTAAAGGTGAGAAAAACAAGACCTATTCTGGAATTGCAATCTCTCTGTGGCTAAAATATAGACAGTTCAGGAGTGTCCATGGCAAGATGGGATGGAAAAGGTAGGCAGAGACTTCGTTAGTGTTCTTAAGGACTAAGCCTTGGCTGAGCTTACGGGTGGAGACTTAGGGTGTCACAGAAGTCTTGGGACTCTGATTTCCTCCATGTGAGCACAGACCACAGGCAGGTAGGCCATTTAACCTCTCTGTCCGTCTGAAAAGAGGGTAATGATGCTCCGGCTTGCAGTGTCACCCTTGGTGTCTTGGGCTTGATTCCTATTTGTGATGTGCACCCCACACCCTGTACCTTTTGGATGTTTCCTGGCCAGATGCTTTTTTGTGTGTGTGGACTCACTGCAGATTGATTCCAAGTGCCTCATTCTGTGAGTTAAGAAAGTCTCTATAGAGGCCGGGTAGTGGTGGCACACGCCTTTAATCCCAGCATTTGAGAGGCAGAGGCAGGTGGATTTCTGAGTCCGAGGCCAGCCTGGTCTACAGAGTGAGTTCCAGGACAGCCAGAGAAACCCTGTCTTGAAAAACCAAAAAAAACCAAAAAAGAAAGTTTCTAGAGTTGAACAAACTCCCCAACCCTAGCCAGCAGTTCCCATCACAGTGCCAAACTATGATTAGATTTGTTTATAATTATGATTTGTAGCTTAGCTTCCTTTGTCACCCACCTGTAAGAGAGCAAATGTGCTGACCCACAGATAGACACCCACACCTTGCATAGTCGGCCCGGCTGCTGTAAGATGCCATTATGATTCTGCATGGGACTTGTGAGTGTGGTTAAGGGGAACTTCCTGTGAGGTGGATCTGTTGTTCATATGTTACCCCATTGGACTTAGGAGCATTCGAGGTCAAGAAGCAAACAGAATATAGAAAATTCCCTAAGTAATATATAAGCAATTTTCCAAACAAGAAACTCTGTCTCCTTAAGATTCTTTCTGCTTCTGCTACACTACTGACTGTTAAGACGTCAGTTTTACATGCTTATATTTTATAGTTTACAGTTTTATTTGGGAGAGCTGTGAACTATCATTATAAAAATGATCAGAATGCTTGATTTAGAATTAGTGATTAACTTGTAAGTCTTCTGTGGACTGAGCATAGATAAGTGGTTCAAATCAGCTGGGCAAAAGATATTTGACTGTTTGATTTTTTTTTCTTTTTGATATGTATGTTCATTTGTCATTGTGAGGAAATTGTGACACTTGGCAGTCATTTGTAGAAATGACTTTATTTTTTAATTTCACAAGCAACCAAACCATCTATATTCATTTTTGAGTATCCGTACTGAAATCTAAAAAAAGAAAGCTAATTTTCTTTTAATGCTTCTAAATTGGGGGCAGGCTCCTTGGAGGGCATTATGTATAATTGCTTTTGATTATTACGGAGACTTGGGAGGTGTGGATGTGTTATTTGTTCAGTGGGTGGGAGGTAAGGATGATAAATACACTGGCGTGGTTTGAGAGCCCTCTCTGGGAGAGATTGTCCAGCCCCAGAGCTGCTAAGGACCCTTCTGGAAGCCTTGCTGTTTTCTGCAAGTGACCTGAAATAGCTGTGCTCATAGCACCATCTAGTGAGGAAAGTGGGTAACAGCAGAATCCCCTTTATCACAGAAATAAGAACCCAAACTTTTAGCATTCCTGTGAAACAGTATATTATAGAACCATAAGCGTTGGGACCAGGGAGGAAAACTGGAGCCAATTTAACCCAACTTCTCCTTTTACAGGTAGGGAAACTAGAGTCCAAAGTGGGGATGTGATTTACCTAATATCATATTTGGTTAATAACAAGACTCTTGGCCCTGGTCTTCTGGGTTAGTACTGAGTCTTCATCATAGCAAACTGTTTCTGTGTTGTACTTGGACGAGTGTCTAGGTTCTTAGATTAGCCATTTAAGAATAAATAGACAACAAACGGAAAAGGCATCCCACAGACATGTTATATAGCAACTTCCATAATGTATACATTGTGTCCAGATCTTATTTCAAACCCATTTCCCCCAGAGAATGAGTATTAATTTGATTATTAGTTGTTGGATTAGCGTTGAGTACTGAGTCTTATGATAAAACTACAAGAGACAAGAAAGAAGTGGGTGTAAAAATTACTTAGGACTTTACCAGCTGTACTGACTGATGAACCAGCACAATGGCAGTCAGAAGAACTGGGCAAGGACTTGGAGTTATTGAACCATGAAATAACAACTGATTTCTCTTCCATGTTGGCACACACTAAGTGTTATTGATAAATACAATTTTTCTATTGGCAAATCCTGAGAATGGTTCAGCTACAAGTATGTATAGCACATGCGATTAAAAAAGAGCAGTTTTAAATTATTGACTGGAAAGACTTGTTAAAGAACGAGTGACTTACAGAAGAAGAGTGACTGTAGACAGGAGATACACTGGGACAGACCCATGTGTGCAAGTGAAGGGAACTGACTTCCAGTAGATGCTGAAGATAGCGTGGGCATGCCTTTAGTGCCAGAACGCCTGAGCCCATACACAGAGAAGGAACTGGCTCCCTGTTGAGAACTGTGCAGGTGACACTGGCGATGGTGTTCATAGTTGGTCTCAGCAATGTTTATGTGCTGGGTCCTGACCTGAGTGGGCTTCGTGTGGTAATTCTTGTACTCCTCATTTCAGCCATTGAGGTACAGATACGGTTATTTTCTTGGTTTTACAAATGAAGCTGAACAGTAGAGAAGGTAAATGACATAGTGCATCTCTCACTGATGGTAGGTTTCTCCCTGATCCAAGAGGAGGTGCATTCCTGTGGGACGCAGAACTTCTTCCTTCTAAGCTACTGGAAACAGTTTTTGTCTTTCACAGCATCACCTCTTTTTTTTTTTTTTGAGACAGGGTTTCTCTGTGTAGCCCTGGCTGTCCTGGAACTCACTCTGTAGACCAGGCTGGCCTCGAACTCAGAGATCCGCCTGCCTCTGCCTCCCAAGTGCTGGGATTAAAGGCATGCACCACCACTGCCCGGCTAACACAGCATCACCTCTTAAAAATGCCTGTTCTTGTACTTGTTTTGTTCCCTTAAAGATCATAACATCCTTATGGCATTTTCCCAGCTCTCGGCCCTTCTGTAACAGGGCTTTGTAATACCGTCTCAGGTTATTGACTTGCCTCTGACATGTCTGTGTGGAATACAGAGAGGAGGATGCTAGAACATCTGGATCAGATGCACAACGCCACTGGCGTTCAGAACTGCTCATCTCAGGCTTTTCCTCGTGGGGTGATGGCTAAGAGGAGTTGTGTTCGGGAGGGTAATGAGTAGAGTTCCAAGTTCAGAGCCTCTCAGTTTGTACGTAGGAGTGAGCATTTGGTCCTGGTGGGGTAGAAGTAGCCTCAGCTTGGTCTTTCTCCGGCGTGTTGGCGTTGGGAAACGTACAGGTTTTAAAGATGGTTCTTCTAGCACTGTATGCCTTATGGATATCATATTCTGTTGAGTTTATGATCAAATAGAAGAATTCATTGTCAATTAATGTCTTTTACTGTGAATTCATGCATATTGTTATTATACTTGGGATTTAACTAGATCCTTTGTTATTTATGAATTGATAACACTATCTCTTATGACTAGACATAGCATCTTGTAATTATCATAGGCTCCTGACTACTCGGGAAAGGAGAACAGAAACATTGTGCTCTGGGTTCTGGACTGGCTGATTTCTATCCAGATGATCTGCAGCATTAATTTCTGAGAGTGAATCTGGTGGCCTTGGAGACTGAATTATTGTTCCAAGGCCTAACTGGTACCTGACTGTTGGAGTTCAAATTGTAGCTCAGTCCCTCACTCTCCTCATCTGCTCTGTAAACTGATGTAAAACAGTATCACCTATCACCTAAAGTTTTTATGAAGGCTAAAAGGGGTTAACATAGTTAATGTTTGTAGTCCACTTAGACAAGAGTTCAGTCCCATGTCTTACCAGTGTAAACACTGTGGTCTTGACATTCTTCTAATTCTGCAGCATTCTAGAACACATTTCCCACCAACATCTGCCCTTATGTCTCCTGGGACTTGGGATCACCACTGGCTCTGTTTGAATAAGAAAAGGTGGTCTAGAAAGAGCCTACTCTTTTCTTCACGAGCTCCCACAAACTTGGTAAATGGATTCTCTTTTATTAGATAGTAATTAAAAACATTTTTATGTTGAATATGATGGTACACCCTTTTAAACCAACACTTGGAAGCAGAGACAGGCAGAGGTCTGTAAACATAACCCAGTCTGGTATATGAGCAAGTTTCAGGTCATCTAGGGATACATAAAGACATCCTATCTTTTTAAAAATGATTTTACTTATTTTTATTTTATGTATGTAGCGTTTGTCTGTATGTTTTCTATGCACCATGTCTGTGCAGTGCAGTGCAGTCCAGAAGAGGGAATTGGATTCCCTGGAACTGGAATTGTAGGCAGTTGTGAGCCACCTTTTAGGTGGTAGGAATTGAACCTGAGTCCTCTGTAAGAGCAACAAGTGCTCTTAACCACCAAGCCATCTCTTGCCCATTTGGTATTTTTTTGTTTGTTTGTTTGCTTATGTATCTGCTTGTGCCTTTACTTACTCTTGTTTAGTTACGTACCTGTTTGCGTATACTTGTTCCATGGTGCACATCAGAGAACGTCTGGTAGCCATCAGTTCTCTTCTACCACACGTTTGGTCTAGAGTGATATTTAAATCCTGCATTTTCTTACTGATTTTTCATCTGCATCTTGTATTTATTGTTGAAAGTGTAGAGTATTGGAGGTGCCATTGCTATTCCATTTCAATGTGTTTAATAGTTTATATATCTAGAAGTGCTTTGATGCCGGAGGTATATGTTTTTACAATTATCTTATTCTTCTTGATAAGGTGACCTATTTGTCACTGCAAAATGCCCTTCTTTGTCTCTTCGTATTTTGTCTGTTTCAAGTTGATCTACTCTGCCTTGTTTTGGTTTTTATTTGAATCTGTGAAGTGAGGTAAATCTTTTGTAAGAAGCATACAGCAGGTCGCTTTTTCTAAAAGTCTATTAGTTTTATAATTACTTATATAATTACTTTATATAATTACTTACAGAGTTTAATCTGTTACATCTAAGGTAATAATTGGAAGGTTAGAGCTGATTATTGGACTGGAGAGATGGCTCAGTGGTTAAGAGCACTGGCTGTTCTTACAGAGGCCCTTGGTTCAGTTCTTAGCACCCAGTTCTGGGGGAGTCAGCACTCTCTTCTGATGTCCTTGGCACCAGGCACACACATAATATATAATACAAGCATGCAAAAAGACAAAATACTTATATGTATAAAGAAAAAATAATTTTTTTTTTTTTAAAAAAGGACAGATTATTGCTGTTTTGTTACTTTCTGGTTGTCTTGTAGGCTTTGTTTTTAATTCCTGCCTTGCTGTCTTGCTTGAGGTTGGATGGTTCTGTATAGCAGTATGCTTGGGATCCTTTCTATTTTTGCTCTGTGTATCTACTAACAATTTTGCTTTCTAGTTACCGTGAGGCTATGCATGTAACAGCTTGTTTCAAGCTAATAATCAGTTGCCATTGATTATATTACTTATGTTTTCTAGTTTGTACTAGTACTTGCATTAGTTTGTGATGCAGAGCCTTGCCATTATTCTTGCCTGTTGTTGTTATTTACATCTTTCAATCTTTGTTTTAAGGACAAGAGGGCGCCTTCACAGCAGCGCTATAGTCCTAGAGTATCCTGAAGGCGGCTTTGTTTTACGTATAGCACTGATTTTTGACTTTAAGTGATAACTTTTCTTTCACGTTATCACATAACAGCTATATTTGAATTGGCATTTCAGTCTAAACAATTTCCTTTGCAATCCTGTAAGGTGAGGCTGGTGGCTGTGAACTGCTTTTGCCTTTGAGACAGTGTCTTACTGTGTGGTCCCCCTCTTTCCACTTCATATGCTGGGTTTTAGGTACATGCCACTGTAGCACACTCTTTCTATAGCTTTTGTTTGTCTCAGAAAGTTTTCATTTCTTCCTCATTTATGAAAGACAGCACTGCATGAAAAAAGCCTTTTGGTTGGCAGTTATTTCCTTTATCGCTTGAATACATTGTCATCTCTCTCTGCTGGGTTTCTGCTGAGAAGTCTTCTGATAGGCAGTGTTGAAACAGCCTTTTAAAGAGAGATGTACACACTCCTTTGGGTTGAGTGTGACTGGTGACCACTGTACTTCCTGTCCCTGAGTGATGGCATCCGGAAGTTTCCAGCATCATTTCCTTAAATTCTCTTTCTAGTCCTTCTTTGTCTACACTGCTACAACGTGCATGCTTGTTGTCATGGTGAAGGCCATGGTTCACACGGTGACCTTTCTCATCCGTTTTGTCCTGTGGATCGTCTCAAGTGTTCTGTCTGTCAGCTGACTCTCTTTATCCCCGTAGAATGGCCATTGAAGGTTTTTGTTGAGTTTCTAGTTTAGTCATTGTAGTTTTAATTCCCAATTTTCTTTTCTTTTTCAATTATCTGTGTTTGTTGGATTTGTTTTTTTAAATTGTTAGCTGGGTTTTACTTTTATTTTTATTTTTTATAGTTTACTGAATTTCTTTATCAGCATATCCTAAATTCAATTGTGAATCATTTTGTAGATCTTCATTTATTTTGGGTTCATTATTGTACCTATCAAGTTTCTTTTCAAAGTGCTATGGTATTCTTTCTTTCTTCATTTCTTTTTCTTTTTCTTTTTTTCTTTCTTTTTTTTTAACCCAGGGTTTCTTGTAGCTCAAGCTAGCCTCAAACTCTGTCTGTGACTAAGGATGACCTTGAGCTTCTGACCCTCCTGTGTCAGCTTCCCATGGTGTCGGATTGCAGGGATGGCCACTGTGTCCAGTTTATGAGCTGCTGGTGATCACACTCAGGCTTGCAGCTCTCTTCTGGCTGACCTACATTCCAGCCCAGTGAATCTCTTATTCGTGGTTAAACTTGCATCTCTCTATCAATGTCTGTGCTTCTGAGAAGCACCCTCTCCTGGCTTTTACAGTATTCTTGGATGTACTCTGAAGGTCAGCTAGTGACAGACACAGTGAAGTAAAGCTGTTTTTAGTTTGAAATACTTTTGTTATCTACTGGGATAATTTTTCCTCTATTTCTACAATCAAATAAAACATAGCAAATATTTTAAATATTGCTTTCAACTATGTTACTTAGATTGAACAGGTAAATATTTTACCTGTCTTTTGGTTAACATTTGCAAGGCAACCCCTCCCATAAAAATATGTTTTTGTTTTTTCAGACAGATATAAAAGTGAATTTTTATATCTACTTAGTAGGATAACACTTTGGGTTCTTTAAACATTTTTAAATTTATTTTTGTTTGTATATGCATTCATGTAGGGGCTCATCTGCACACAGGCACACATGTGCCACAGTGTTGGTGTGCTCACTGAAGGACAACTTTCAGGAGCTGGCTCTTTATCTTCTTGTCTCTGCTGCAGTGTTGCCTGCTTTAGGCTAACTGAGCAGCACATTTCCAGGTGGTTCTCCGGTCTGCAGTCTCACTGGGGCACTGCTGGGATTGAGGATGATGCTGCCCCTCCCATCCATCAGGAAGTGAGACCTCCATGGCCGGCACTTCATGCTCTAAGACAGATGTCTGGCTCTACCTTAGGTTCTTTTACGCCTACAGTTGAATAGAAATTGAATTTCAGATAATTTTGTCTCTTTATTTCCCAACCTTGGAAAAGTCTTATTGGTGTCTTATGAGCCGGGAGGCAGCGTCGATGTTGATTGGCTATTGACCGTGTATCTTGGTTAGGTTTCTATTGCTGTGTTAAGACATCAGTACCCAAAGCAAGCTGGAGAAGATAGGGTTTATATCATCCTATACTTCCAGTAACAGTCCATCACTGAGGGAAGTCAGAGCGGGAACTCAAACAGGGCAGGGTAGCTGATGTAGGGGCCATGGAGGGTTGCTGCTTCACATGGCTTGCCCACTCTGCTTCCTTATAGAATCTAGGACCACCAGCCCATGGGGTGGCCCCACCCATTGTGGGCTGGACCCTCCCACATTGATCATTAACAAGACAATGCCCCACAGGCCAATCTGGTGGGGACTTGAGGTTCCTTCTCCCCAGATGGCTCTAGCCATGTCAAATTGACAGAATACTAGCAGCCCAGCATGTGGCATTTTCTTACTTTTTAGGTATCACAGTCACACAGTTTAAGGCTTTTTGTTTCCACACTTTGGCCAATCTGCTAGAATTTTGTCCTTAATTTATTCAAAAGTAAAATTGAAAATGTAAGCACTTGTTTCCTAGAATTTGTAGAAAGAGTAAATTAAGATGTGAAAAAATTGAACAGACTTCTAAAAAAACCTCTAAGTCCTCTTATGGAGGATTTAAAAAGAATTATTAGCAACACTTTCATATAGTTCAGAATTAAACCTTTACTTCCTTCCCACCTCAGACACTTGAGTTAAATTACCTGGACGACTACTGTTAACAGTTCTGAAGTAGCCTTCCAAAGTGCTCTGTGCTCTTAAGAGTATGTATAACATGTACGTATGAATTAGCAGTGGAATTCCATGTCCCCTTCTCCACTAGATCCATTCACAGCCTTTAGAAATAGTTTGTTTTCAATGGGCTAAATGTATTTTTCTCATGTTGTTGAGAAAATTGGACAGCCTGATATTAAGTATTTTCTTCACGTTTATTAAAAATTTTCTAATTTTATCATTCGGTATAAAATTTCTTTAGTGAGGTTTAATAACAGATTATTAATAGAAACATTAGTTTACCTGGAAGATTTCCCCCTTAATGCATATTTTTAATGTCAGCTGGCTTATTGAAAACGTTTGCAGGGTGGAGGTCAGGGCGGTGGGTTTGTGTTGCTGCAGTGCAAGATTGTTTGAGCTACGCTTTTCTCCTTGTTCTGATTTGCAGTACTGGGATCAAAGCCAGAGCCTGGTGCGCTAGGCATGTTACTCCACTGCTGAGTTTAATTCCCAGCTTGAGGGTTTGTTCTTTTAAGTAGTAAACATATATAGTACTTTTTTGTTACAATGGTGATAGAAAATCAGAATAATTTCAAAATGTGTAGTGACACAAATAAAGTAAACAATATTTCTTCTTCTCTCTCTCTTCCTCCCTCTCCCTTCCTCTCCTCCTCTCTCCCCTACCTCCTCTTCCCTTTGATCTCCCTCCTTAGCCCTTTGAATACCTGACTGAATTAATTTTTTTTAAAGTCGAAGTAACTAAACTCATTGTGTGTTTTATTAACTCCATGTTTAGGCATGTGTGGACGTAAGAGCTAGTTCAGTGTTTTGGCAGCAGATGGAGTTCTCAGAGAGTCTCCATGGCTACCCTAAGTTGCCAGAGTGGCTGTCGACACATCCTTCTCACGGGAACCGAGCTGAGTACTTGGACAGACTCATACCACAGGTGAGCTAGCTCCACTAATGCTGTTACTTCTTTGGTATAGAAAAAGTGAATTTTAGTATGCAGTTATTTTGGTTACTATAATTACTGACTATTGGTTTCACAGAGTTAGACTGAAAAGGAAAGTCCTGTTTACCCACAAGCCTTAGGGACTAAATTGCCATGTACAGCTGAGTTTCCTCAGTGTAAGGTCTAACTCTTACGTCTGACTTTGAATTGTAACTAACTTGGCGATGTCTTAAGACTTGAGATGTCCTAGAGATGTGGCTCAGTTGGTGAGTTCTTGCCTAGCATACAGAAAGCCATGGATTGCACCTCTAGTACTTTGCAAACTGGATGCACTGATGCACACCAGTAATACCAGTGCTTGGGAGGTGGGGACAGGAAAATCAAGAGTTCAAGGACATCCCTGGCTCCACAGTGAGTTTGGGGTCATGAGCATGAGACCATGTCTCAAAGAAAAGAAAAATAAGCAAAAAGGAAAAGAAGACAACTTTAGGCATTTTTTTTCAATATACTGATCATAGTTTGATCTTATTTAATCTTCCCTTAACTTTTGGTTTTGGAATGAATGGCTATTAACTCTGTTTTTTGTTTGTTTGTTTCTTTGTTTTGTTTTAGTCTTAGCTAGCTTGGAATTTACTGTGTAGACAAGCCTGGCCAAAATTCACAAAGATCCTCCTGCTTTTGCCTTTGCCTCCCAAGTCCTGAGATTAAAGATGTGTCTGGCTCTTGTTAAGTTTTTTGTTTGTTTGTCTGACACAGTATTTATGAGCCTCAGCCAGCTGCAAACTTTTGTGTAACTGAGGCTGACCTCAAACTCTTGAGTGCTGAGAGTCTAGACCTGTTTTTTACCTGGTTTTGTACAGTGCTGAGGATATAACTCAGGCTTCGTGTGTGCTAGTCAGGAACGCTACCAACTGATCTGCATTTCCATCTCTGAGTGGTGTAGAAACAATGGGAATTGGCTTCTAAATTTAGAAACTGGGAAATCTTAGATCAAACTTGGTATCTTGTAAGGACCCACCGTCCAGTTTATATATGGCTCTCTCCTAGTATAATCTTACATGGTGAACTAGGAAGTGAAGTTTCTAGAGTGAGTTTTTCCAACCATCCATCCATCCATCCATCCATCCATCCATCCATCCTTTATTTATTGTTGTATTTTAAGTCAAGAGTCTCACCATGGAACTGAAGGTGGTCTTGAGCTTGAGATCTTCCTACCTCAGTTTCCCCAGTGTTGGACTACACGCATGGACCACTATACTAGGACTTTTGATAAGAGTATCTTTAAATAAGGCATTGATCCCATTGATGAGGGGTTGACTTTCATGACCTGATCACATCTTAAAGGCCTCATTTTATAAGAATATCACATATATGTGGATTTTAACATGTGGATTTTGAAAGGCACAAATTTTACTTGATTAGCACCTTTTATCTGAATCAAATCTTATTTAGATCCTTAACATAAAGGAAAAAACATGGCAAAAATAGTAGTGAAGTTTACCTGATATAATCTGTAGTAATTACTCACCTAAACAGGGCAGTGTATATGTGTCACCAGTAATTGATTCTGCTGAGGGCAGAGAGGACCCTAGATGCCCTGGAGAGGCTGTAGCTTATCTCTAAAACCACGACACATAAGTTCTTTTCATTTGAATTCAGTGTAATTCTAAATGAAGTGGCTTGTGTAGACTAGATAACATTCTACTAGCCAGCTGTGATTTGAAGACTGCCCTAAATTCTAAAGTTGTCTTTTCACCAAATCACTGAGGATCTTCAGACAGGTAGGAAAAAATGTGCTTTGGGGAGGTCTGTGAAAAAGTCGTGAGTTGATGAGAGAGCATGGGAACATGGCTGGAGAAGCAAATGTTACTTGGGAGCCACCGAGGAAGGAAAACAGGGCAGATTTTTTTTTTTTTTCCTAAAAATAAACCATCCCAGTTCAGAAATTTAATTTGAAAACTGCAGGTAAATTTCTTATATTTTTCCCCCAAGTGATTAAATTCAATTTGAAAGCAATAAAACTCTACTACAACTTTGGGAATAATTCAGTGGTTGAAGTGAGAATGATAGTTAGTACAAGGGTATACTGTTAATTAGAACACACAGTCGTAAAGATTGGAATGTGCTGCTCTCCTAGGCCTGATTTCTGTAATGGAAGAAAGCAGCCATGTATGTAAGAAGTGCGCCTCCATGCCATGAAAGACTACATTCTTAACGTGATCATTTACTTGGGATGTTTTTATTTCTAAAATGAGTTCAGGGTTGAATTTTACTAATGGCTTCTGTCCCATCTGACGTGGCTAGTCAGATACCCTGTGCATTTCTGAGGTCTACAGCACTGGTGCTCAAACTGGCTTTAGCAGACATAGGGCTTTCAGAGTTTGCCCTCCAGAGGTAAAGTGATGAAACTAACAAGTTCACCTAGGAACTGCGTAGATAACCAGCGGAAAGGTGGGCTTTATCCTACATAGGAGCCCTGGGGAGAAGACCAAGAAAATAAGACTGTGTGGCTCTGTTACAGGAAAAGAAATATTGGTGACTTTAATTTTTAATTTCATGTGCTAAGGATTATAAATATTTTATCAGATTCTTTGAATGCCATTATAAAATATACTTCTTACTATAGCTTATCAACATTAAAGATATTTAAATGTGTTATACATTCTGCAGATGCTGAATCACTGACTGTGTTGTGGGTTTTGTGGTGGCAACATCAGAGAGCTCCAGGTCTCATCAGGCTTGCTCTCCAGTGGAGGAGATGGACAGTAGGGAGACATGAGAGGGGAGACTCTCTCCAGTCTGGCTTTTTAAGGCACTAGTCCTGTTAGGTAAAGATCCCATACTTAGGACCCAATTTATCCTTAATTACCTTCTTGTAGACTTTGTCCCTACATTTGTGCATATTGGGAGTTAAGGCTTTAAGGTAGGAATTTCTGGGAAAAATAATTCATTCTTGGTTGTACAGCTACTGTGTGAGCAAAACTGGGAGGGCTGTTGGGAAAGCAGTTGAAAATGGAATGGCTAGGCCTGGGGAGATAGTTCAGTGGATCTTGAGTTTGGATCTCCAGAACCTATGTGAAACTGGGCATGCTCTGTAATCCCAGCACTCCTACAGTGAAACTGGAGTCGGAGACAGGAGAATCCGCAGAAACTCCGGCCAGCTAGCCTGGTGTACACAGAACGAGAAATTGTTCACTTTCTCTTTTTGAATAACACCTGAGAATGCCCTCTGACCTCCAGGCAGTGCCTCTGTCTGTGTGTGTTCACAAACATACGAACAAAGGTACACACACACACACTCTCACACACATTCATTCTCTCTCTCTCTCTCTCTCTCTCTCTCTCTCTCTCTCTCAGGATGAAAAAAGAAACTAAAATGGGATGACTAGAGAAAGTGGTCCCAGTGAGCACTCTGACTTTGCTCAAGGGTGAGATGCTAATGGAGGGTTCTGAGCAGAGACTGGAAATGTGTCCTGATTTGAACACTCACTTTATTTTATTTTGGAGGAATTTGGCATGGTATATTGTCCAGAGAAAAAGCTGCTTCCTTTCTTGTTTTGTTTTTTGTTTTTGTTTTTAAGATAGGGTCCTTCTATGTAGCCCTGGCTGTCCTGGAACTCACTCTATAGACCAGGCTGACCTCAAACTCAGATCTGCTTTCCTCCCTCTGCCTTCCAAGTGCTGGGATCAAAGGCACGTGCTACCATGATGGCTTCTTATTTTATTTCTAAATAAAGATAGGACCCCCAAATTAGGAAAAAAAATACTCTTACTATTTTTTATAATGTGAATTCTGGGAAAAAGCAACATGCATAAATATAATCGTGTGATCCACTAGTATTTGAAAATGATAAATATAGGTTTGTACAAGTAATATTATTTGCTGTTGATAAGCTGATATGATATAATTTTATTTACTTGAAATAATCAGTTAGATTTAGGAAACATACTCCACATATTTTGGTTACCATAACAACTTGAATGAAAAACTGAAGAACAGATGTTGTGCCAACCTGTTGATGTTTCATAGCGTGGGCTTTAGAATTACAGTTATGCTGTTTAGACTTTGAGTTTATGTACATCATAATTTGTCCTTGAAAGAAATACCTTATTTAAGTATTTTATAAAAATATGAATTACTGTGAATAACAGAAATTTTGTTGAAAGATTTATTTTTGAAATCAAAAGCCTTCAGATTATTTTTTTTTCTGTGTTCTCACTGGTTTTCTTTCTCCCTGCTGTTCCTCTTTGTGAGGGCAAGAGGGGTGGGCAATGATAGCAGAGCTGAAAACATTTAATTTGGAATTGTTGTTTAAGGTCATGTAATTATAATCATAATTTGGATGGAATTTGTTCCTAAATATTTAATTGTAAACAGCATTGCATCTGTAGGCACGAGAGTCACTTGGTAGCAGGCTGCAAGTGCATTCATTTCAACCTCCTTTTATTGTTCACCCTTTAAACTTTCAGGCAGCTGGGAAGTTGAACTCATGTGTAAATCATTCTTATGCATTTGTAATTGGATAAAACAAATGAATAAATCATTAATATTGTGCATCTCATGAGCTCAGAACGTAAGTGTTAGGGAATACTGTGAAATGTCATTGTTGGCCATGTGTAAAAACAGACAGTGCTCACCTTACTAAATCTCATTCTGTCTGGCATGGAGACTGTTGAGGAAGCGAACAGCAGCTCCTGTAATTGAACCGGCCTCTGAATCATAGGAAGCCAGAAAGCCTGACAGTGACATTGTGTAAACCCTTAAAAAACAACATTATGGCCGAAATGAATGGACCGTTAGAAAAGATTCAGAAGGATAAGGCCAGAGAGAGTAATGGTATGTGTTTAAAATGGAGGTGACCCCACCCTGCCTCTGCACCAATATCTTGCGTTCTGTTTTCAGCAGACGCATTTAATCTAATCACAAAACCTTCTCTGGCATTTCCCCTTTTCTTTCACTTAGTTACCGTTTATGCTTTATGGATACATAATTTCTGTTTTACGTGATGTGTAGCGTGTAGAAAAATCCCAGTCTATGCTGCAGCTGGCTCATATTTAGCTGCTACCGGAAATAAATGCAACCAGTGCCTTAAAATGTGTTCATTGCTCATTCCTTTTAACCTTTTGAAATATTGTTTATGGGCTACAGCATGATGTGTGATGTTTGTGCACATCGTGGAATGATAAGGTCAAGCTAACAAGCAGACCCATCGCTTTACAGTTTTGGAGGGTGACAGCCCATGCCCTCAGTCTTGACAGTTTCAAGTGTGCACAGTTACTGGTGCTGTTGTTGACTGCACAGTGGCACTCAGAACTTCCTTCTTTCACCTCACTGAAATGTTGTGCCCTGACTAGCCTCTCTCCATCTCTTCTCTACCCTGGAGGTCACTGCCCTCAGCTTCTGGGAGCTGCTTCATTAGATCCCCGTGGGAGGCCACACTGTGACCTCCAGATTCATCTGTGTTGGGCAGACTACAAGACTACATGGTTCTGTTTGCTTGGTTTTCTGGAACTCTGCTCTGTAGAGGAGACTGACCCTGATCTTGAGGCAGTCCTCCTAACTCTGCATTCTGAGTGCTGTGGTCGTAGGCCTGTGCCACACTGCCCAGATAGGACTTCCTTACTCTTCTGGTAGGAGGGGTTGACTATAGAATGTTTTGTTCAAAAACTTTGCCCTTCCTTCTCATTCCAGAGAGCAACTTCCCTATGTCAAAGTAACCTTTGAGCCTTCTTTGTTTGGTTACTGAAATTTCTCAGTTACTTAAACTTCTAACGTTTGGCCATTTCAAAAATTAGTCAGACTTCAATTTACATTGTAGTTTTTGAAAAGAAATAAATGATTTGTAAGATAATAAGGTAATAATAATAAGAGAAGGGCAATCCTGATTCGTATAAATATTTTTAATATTTATTTATTTTATGTGTATGAGTGCTCTATCTGTATTTATTTTATGTG
>JADRCH010000098.1:3133890-3160859 GCA_019843965.1 Rhynchomys soricoides | reverse complement strand
GTGCTCTATCTGTATTTATTTTATGTGTATGAGTGCTCTATCTGTATGTACACCTGCAGGCCAGAAGAGGGCATCAGATTCCATTACAGGTGGTTGTGAGCCACCATGTGGTTGCTGGGAATTGAACTCAGGACCTCTGGAAGAGCAGCCAGTGCTCTTAACCGCTGAGCCATCTCTCCAGCACATTATATAAATATTTACTGAATCTACCTAAGTATTTATTTAAATCATTGATTGATGAGGTAAAGGTAAAATGTTATAACTGGTATGAAGGGTAATCTAACAACCATAGTGTAAAATAAGAACTCCTGTATTAGATGGAGGCCCATTTAATCCAAAGACAGTTACAGACTGCAGATGGAGGAACACATGTGCGCCCAAGTGAGGTTCTACTGAAGGAAAGTGAACCTGGATTTATCAAATCCAGTGATGGGAACTGCCACCAAATAGGTTGGTCATAAATTCTGTGAATCCATAGGACTGTGCAGGTCAAAAGAGAAAGCTGTTTGCTCTAGAATTTCTCAAAACTTGCAAGGAAGGTATTGTTAGTTTCAGAAAATTGTTCCCTCTGGCAGATTCAGTTTTTGATGTGATCTTCCTTCTGTCAGTAGGCCCCAAAGCCTCAGGAATGGATTCATCCATTCTTTCCCATCTTTTCTCCCTCCCTTTCTCTCCCTACCACTCTTTAGCCTTTCTGCAGCCATTCTGATGAGTATCAACAGGTATATTGTCTAAGAAACATAACTCGCTATAAAGCAGCTCTATCCACAGGACAGAAAGCAGTTGCTTCCCACCAGGCACAGTTTGCTTCCATTTCCATGGACAAATATAATTTTCATTATTATTAATTTTAAAATAACAAAAAGAAGGCAAATATTTGGGTGATTTTTAGCCAAATGATATTAGTTATTAACTCGGGTTAAAATCAGAATTAAAATGTGTATATAGACATGAAGTCTGGTTTCAATGAATGTGTGTGTTGTGTGTATGTTTGTTTATGTATGGACTGACACATTAGGTTCAGCTAAGCATAAGAACTACAGTAAACTACAAGGAACCTCCTTAGGCTAACTTTGGAAAGAGGTAAGATGTCAATAAGTCAAATAAAAATTTATTTTTGAAACTTGTAGAGTCATAGAAAATTAGCCAAGTAAAGGGCTCCAAGCCACAATGTGGCTTTATTTCAGTCCTTGTCCACAGGCACAAAGAACAATTACTTAGTGACTAATTAATTCTAGCATCAAAATATAAATAGGGACATCAACTATCTGATTCATTTTATGAGCACGGATGATTTTGTTTCAACAATTTGATTAAAATGTCTTTAAAAATTTATGAGCTGGGATCATTAATCAGCAAACAAGGCAAGGCTGTATCATAATTATTATTTACTACAAGCAACTAAATTGTTCCCACATTCATAGGGGGCAGCTTAAAGGCACATGAGAGCGGAACCTTTGATTCCCCTCTTTCCTACATCTCTGCATTCCTGTCCATGTCAGTCTGTGGGCTTCCTCAACTGTGCATTCGGAACCTCTGTGGTTCTTCACCACAGCCACTACCTAAGACAACCACCATCATCTCTCCTAGTTCCTGCAGTTCTCGCTCCCTTTCAGGCTCCCTGGTTCATTATTTCTGCCAATGGCTTGTTTTTACCATGTAAACAGAATGATCTTTTAAATGTTATTTTCTTGCCTAAAACCTTCCAGTGTTCTTTCATGGAGTGCAGAATGAAAAACTACCCTGTTGTAGCTACTTTCTGCTGACCAAGCCGATTTCAGGGAGGAGTGGGTTTATTTAACTTATAGGTACAGCCATCACAAAAGAGAACCACAACAGGAATCTGGAGTTAGGGACTGAAGTGTGTGGAGGGATGTGGGGTGTGGGTGCTGCTTACTTGCTTGCTTATCATGGCTCGTTCAGCTTGCTTTCTTTTTCTTTCTTTTTTGAAACAGGGTTTCTCTGTATAGTCCTGGCTGTCCTGGAACTCACTCTGTAGACCAGGCTGGCCTCGAACTCAGAAATCCACCTGCCTCTGCCTCCCAAGTGCTGGGATTAAAGGCGTGCACCACCACTGCCTGGTGCTTGCTTTCTTATATAATCCAGGACAAGAGTGTAAGAATGGTTCTGTCCACAGTGGCTGGACCTTCCCATATCAATCATTAATCAAGAAAGTGCCCCACAGTATATAGACTAATATGATGGATATAATTCCACGGTGACTCTAGCAAAATGACAAAAACTAACCAGCACAGTCCCATAGTCGCCCAGTCACATGACTTGGCCCCGCCCATCTTGCTTACACCTGTTCTTGTCAGTTTCCTCCTTACAGACCCTCCAGTTGTGGATTTCTCTGTTCTAGGCATCAGCTCCCCAAAGAAGCGTTTTCTGTCCCTCGGTGTCAAATAGCCTGTCTCCCATGCAGTCATTCTGCCTGTTCAAACTAGAATGGTCTTGTTTACTGTTCACTGACTGCCTTTTACCTTGAAATATATGGCCCCTGTTCCCTGTGATTTGTTAGCTCCCACAGCTTCTGAGATGCCTAGTGAAAACTTAAATGACCCTAGGATATAGAATAATAATAAATAATAGCTAAAAATAGGACACTTTGCAGTAGAATTGAGTAGTGCTTGCACTGCTTAGGCAATATTAGCTGTAGGAAATTATGGCCAGTAATGAGAAAGAGATGCTCACAAGAGGTGGCAGTGTTCTTAGGGGTCTTTGCTTTAATTCTGCCCAGGTGACCTTACGTTGAGAAGGTCTAACCTTTGCTTTTCTCCATACATTGTTAGGTCAGCAGACTCTTCAAAGTTCTGCTTTATGAACCCCTGTATCTATCTGTTGGTAAGGCCCTACCATCCTCTTCTCTATTCACCTCTTGACACTTGAATAAAAAGTAGTTTGCATTATGACACACTCTTAGATAATGTTTGTAAGTTTCTGGTGCAGAGTAGGGAACAGAATGAACAGTGGCTGCTTGCAGCTCTCCCAGCTGTTGGGATCTTTCAGACTGGCCGGTTTCACACTTATCTTTTCAGCCTTTCCCAGCATTGTCTGAACTGTATGTTCTTGCTATTGGGTTATCTTTCTATTTTCTCAAAAATTGTAGGCTCTCCATAATATTTTTACAGCATTTATTAAAATGATTATTTATAGTTTAGAATCCAGCCTGCATTTATGATGTGGCCCTTATGCAATGCATAGAGTCAGAGAGAGAAGGCATATTCTCGGTGTACATGGGAAAAAGTCTTACTTTTGAAGAAATGTGAAGATTTATGTGATATGATAGATTTGAATTTATTAAAGGGAAAAGATGTTAGCACACTGACATGTAATGAAACATATAGGAGAAAAGCCAAGACCTAGACATTTGGAAGAGTTTGCATACGTACGTATAATATATATCACACACACACACACACACACACACACACGACCTATAATATAATTTTGCTTGAGAAGAAGTGTAATGCAACAGCCCACACATGAGGAAACAGTGGTAGGAAATCTTTATGAACACTACATTTGTTTCTGGTGATTTAAGGAAACAGCTCAAACATTTTCAAAGTGTGTTTATTCAGTAGAAAATCCATTCAAAGAAGCACGTGGTACAAAATTCATTAGCATAAAAACATACTAGTCAAAAGAAAAAATTTCAAACTTTTTATTTCTGTGCTAACTCTATTTTTAAAAGAGTAATAGATTTTTTTATTTTTAGTAAAATTTTAGGTATATATTTAAAAAGAATTTGAGACAGGACCTTATCTAGTCCAGGCCAGCCTCAGACTCATTTTATAGCTGATGATAACCCTGAAATTCCAAGTCTACTTCCCAAGTGATTCGGTTATAGGCATTTACTTCCACACCTGGTTCATTCATGGTGTTATGCAGTCTGTAGGTTGGGACATGTGCTATGGTAGTATCCAGTGTTACCGTGGATAGAGTTTCTCTCTGTCCGGAAACACTTCATGCCGGCTTATCGCTCTTCCTCCTTGTCCGGTACAGAGCTAGGTTGTTCCTGGGGCTGCTTATGTAGAGCAGAAATTAGAGACCCTGCCCCATTTCAGTAGTGCCTCAGTATGCTGCTCCATGCTGTTTTGGGTTTTCCCAGTGTGTAAATTACATGCTTATGTTGCTGTTTCCTGACGTTCCACTTTTAAGCCTTCTATTTATTTTCCACTGCAGAGAACTAGATCAAGCTTTCTTCTCACCACTGTCAAAACCCATACACACACACACACACAGACACACACACACACACAGACACATGCAGAGACACACACACACACACACACACACACACACACACACACACACACAGCTCTCTTCTTCCCCAAATGATTAAGTTTGTGATGATTTGGGTTGATTCAAGAGTTAGTATTTTAAACTATAAACACCAGTTCCACCGACTTCCACAGTGTGTTGTAATTGCTCTTCCTTTCCCCACAGCAATGATTCTCCCTAGAGTTAAACATTGTTGTGATCTTGATTTTCGGCTCTTTCTCTGTCATTAGAGCCTGTTTCACCCTAGAAGGTCACAGCTGTGAGCAACTTTGTTGTAGGTTTTCTTCAGTGTGGCATGGTTTTCTTCAGACATAGGCATTTTATTATTTTTCTTGTGTTGAAAAAAAAAATCTCTTGCAGAGTCTTCAGAGCCCTGTTAATCTGATGCTGTTCTTAGGATCTGCTAAGGGCGACTGGAACTGTTTGCTCCCTCTGAGACTTGTGTATACCACCATGTGGCTTTTGCACATACACCTGCTGTATAAGTGTGATGGTTATGGGTCAGATCATGCAAAGTGATTGCACACTTCCCTGTGCTTCTTCTGCCTGTGCTATGCTTGAGCTAACTTCTGTTTAAATGTACAGAACTGTTCTTTTACCTTTGGTTGTCTCATGCAGACCACGTGAGGAACTGTGTTGTATTCTGCTTTGTAGGCTCTCAAACTTCGGGAGATCTGCAATTGCCCACCACTCTCTGGACCAGACCCTCGGTTACTGTTCAAACTGACTGTGAAGCGTTTTCTTGAAGACTCAGCGAAAGAAGACCTAAATATCACTGTCAAAAAGCAGAAAATGGATGCTGTCCCCATTCAGAAGCAGGAGCAGATACCACTGACATACATACTTGAGAAAAGAACTGCAGGTTGATCTGAAGTGGATGAATCTTGGGTTCTGTGAGGAGCGTAGGGGGCCTTTTCATTATTATGCAACTCTTAAAAATGATGTCTTAAATAAAACAAAAATGGATGTGCAAAGGTCAAGTCATGTATATTACAGATATTATATGGATTTTTCTAGATTTTTATCTTTCATGAAATATTGATGTGTTTTAACCTATTTTAAAATACCGCCAATGAGGAAAACATCACAGATTAAATTGATGTTATGCATTTCACCATTCTTGCCTTAGTTTGTAGTGATTACTATAAAGAGCTTCCTTTTCCTGCTCAGCCTAAAGTGGGGTTTGGAGTCTGGGTCATTATGAAATGGGAACTACACCTCGCTAGGGTGTAGGGGAGCGTGGAAGGGGAGGCCTGCAGGAGAACTCTCAGGGAGATAGTTCTGGGTGGTGCTGGACGCCAGTTCTGTTCAGAAGCTTAGGAAGTGCTGCTGGAAGTCTAGGTGACAGAGAGAGCAGTACAGTAGGAGGGAGGTTGGTCTTCCTGTCATGTGATGTGGGGATTGGGACGTTCCCACAGAGGGCATCACTTCATCACCTGGGAGTTAGGAGCGAGTGCTGCCCTCAAGCTTCTCACAGGCTAGCTGACAGCAGCCAGGTGCTATGGGAGAACATGGGGAAGGTGTCACTGTGCTTCTCCCGAGAAGCCAGGAGTTGACGACTCAGTTGTACAGAAATGGAAGTAAAATTTTAAAACATGAGTTATTTAGGCAGTTTTATTTGTACTCTCAATTTGGTGAACATAGGTTTCATTTTTTAGAGGGATGGTTTTCTTGAAAGAAGTTAAATAGATACTTTGTTGGAGAAATAGAAGTGCAAGAAAATACTTTTTATGAGTAGCTGCTATGGGCTGAGCCCTTAAAAGATTTGTTTTACTTTTCATTATGTATATGAGTGGGAAGTATATGCAGCGTCATGTGATGTCCAAGGGGGCCAGAAAGGATATTAGTTCCTTAGAGCTGGAGTTACAGGTGGTACTGAGCCACCTGATAGGGCTCTGAGAACTGGACCTGGGTCTTCTGAATGAGCAGCAAGTGTTCGTAACTACTCAGCCATCTCACTAGCCCCTGAGCCAAGCTCTTTTTATTTCAGTTATTCCAAAATTATAAGAGGGAAGTTTGATTTTCATTTTATGTTCATAAATGGGCTTGGAGAGGCTTAACAATGTGTCGACTTTCCTAGAAAGAACAAATTGTATCTCTGGTTCCAGTTTACCCATTTGCACAACTCTCAGGTACCAAAGGCAAAGCTATAAAAGCACAAGGAACAAATTGCATTTTTGATGATCTGTTAGCTTCAATACAGGTGAACATCATATACGTATAAAATCAGAGAGCACTTTGTTGTCTGCAGGATGGCCTTCTCAGTCATCTTAGATCCTTCTGTCAATCTCATGAAAACCTTGGTGTAGGGTAGAGCAGCACAGCAGGTCCCCCACCCCTAACGCTTGTGAAGTCTCGCTTGGGATGTATCCTGATTCTTAGTTGTCAAGAAGATAGGCTTGAGCCAAGTTATGTCTTGTTTATGCAGTATTTCTTGATCTGCACACAAAGCAGCAGTTGTAAGAGGAGTTTACAGTAGCTATTACCTGTGTTACCATTCTTCACACTACTGTAAAGTTTTGTCAGAGGCACCCACAGGTAAACAGTAAAGCATCCCATTTGAGTTTCCTGAAAAGTTTCTAAATCATTTGTTCAAAAGATTATTTTTAAAAGAGAAGGAGCCATTTTTTTTTGAAGTTTCTGCCTGATACCCAAGAAGTATTTGTGGGTCCCAAGAAATTTCCTCATTGGCAAAGCTGGCACAGTAAATCCTCAGACTCGAAAGCAGTTATTCAGTGAGAGATGCCCATAAAGCACTCAGCGTAGACTGGAGCTCTGAGCACAGTACAGTTCACACTACTTTTATTGATGCTCACTTTGTACTGATGCATGCCAAAAGCACAGTCAGACCTCACTGCAACCTCATATAGGGTAGATGAATGCCACACCCCATTCTGCTGTAGATCAAGAAACTGAAGTTTAGAGGGATAATGAAAACTCATTTGGATTAAATTATTAATAGATAAAGAACATTTTTTTTTTCTTTTTAGTAAGAACAGACAAACAAACTCAAATTCTATCAAGAAAAGTCTCACTTAATAAAACTTCCCAGAAGGTACTAGTTTGGGATGCAGTTTAATACATAGCATCATGATGTCATCAAAGTGTCTCATTTTCTTCAGTTTTTCTGAGCTCTGGCTTGGATGATATCTAGATGGCTGCCAGCAACTCCCAGGGCTACGTGGTTCATTAGTATGAAGGGTGACTGTCCATCCAGCCATTAAAACAGACGTTCAACACTGTCTCCTGAAGCAGTCACTGTGGTAGCAGCTGGGATCATCCTGATTGCCTTGGACCTCACACATAGCATCCAACATTGTGACTGAGAATGGGTGCAGTCTCCAGCACCCAAACAGAATCATATCACAGGGTTGGAGGGTTGCGGCCACAGTGCATCTAGATTGGTTTGCGAGTAGCAAGCCTAGAATTGAACTCTGCTGTGTTTGGTGTCTTTCAGTAGGCAAAGATACAAGCTCATTTTTTAAAAAACGTGTTGGCCAGAAATGCTTAATCTGAGCAATAATAATGTAGACTAAGTTTTACATTGCCATAATGGTAAGTATGCATTTGTACACTTGCTTAACTATATAGGTTTGTTTTAATCTGAATCATGCCTTTGAAACCAGCCTACGAGACTGAAAGGGTAAATGCTCTCGACTCATGGGGAAGAAAAAGCTTGCAGGAACTGGGTAAGTTGACTAGCATTCCCTTTAAGAAGAGAGCTGAGCCGGGGTTGGAATAAAAGGGCTGCTGATTTGTAAGCCGTTGTCCGTTCTGTAGTACTGCGTTCTTATGAGGAGCCATATTGCCTCCATTTTTTTTAAAAATCTAGGATGCCAAACTGGAAGGTATTAAGCGGTGTGTGTCCAGCACTGCTTGCTTGTTGATGGCACAGCTGTGAGTTCAACCCTCATCTTCTGACTCCGAAGCCTGCCTTTCATCCATGTGCTGCCACTCCCCTTGGTGGACCTCATAAAGCCAGATTGGATGGGAAGTATTTCTAGTCCCTCACTTTTGGACGGCAAGGCCAGCAGTTCTTCTCCCTTATTTAAAAGTGTTCATTTACTGCTCTATGATGTGTGGGAGAGAAGAAGCTCTCCCAAGCATTTTCATACCTGTAAAGGGTAAAGTCCTTGCTGTCCCCTTCTAACATGTTTTATTGGAGCCTAGAGGGTTCTTCAGCAGTGGTGAGAAACAGCTCTCATTTGTTATTGACACCTGGCTCCCTGTGCCTCAGTTTCTGGAGCATTTTGATGTGTAACCAGGGTTTCTTAGTTGACCTGGCTCTTTAGGAGTGAAGACGAGTGAGGGGCACATGTGTGATATAGTTTCAGGCTTGCATAACTCTGTGATATCAGAAAGACCAGTGGTAGGGGTGGGTGAAATGATGGACAAAGTGGTACTGAACGGGTTTGAAACCCATGGCACCTGCCCCCTGGAGCAAGTGAGGAGGCAGGGCTGTACACAGCCAAGTGCCTGGCATGGAACTCACAGTCAGTGTTTATTGCCTGCTTTGTTTCTCATCTCAGGGTTCTGCTCCGCCAACATTCAAAGATGGTTTACAGAAGAAGTCTGGGGCCAGTGCCTAAGGGGAGACTCCTTGCCAGAAGCCTATATAAGAGAGTCTTTTGTGTAGGAAGCTCACTTCAAGAGAAAGACAAGACATAGTCTAGTCAATGGTTTTTGCTTTCCTCTCCAGACAACTTAAGGTAATCTTCACTCCATTTCCATATCCTCTGCTGGTGGAGTCTCCCTGTATTGTTTCCAGTAACCCAGTAGAGCTGGAGATGCATCCTAAGGCCAATCTCAGTGATACCAGAAAGACAAGTACAGTTCTCATGGCGTTAGCCAAAATGTCAACAACTTTATTCGTATTAGCTGCATTTCTTGTTGCTGAGGGGAGACTAGTCTGGCTCATGGATCTGATTTGAGGATACAGTGGGAAGTCAGGGAGTGAGGAGTGCGAGGCAGCTGATCACATTGCATCTATAGTCAGGGAGCACAGGGAGAGGGAGAGAGAAAAGGAGAGGGAGAGAGAGAGAGAGAGACAGAGATAGAGAGACAGGGAGAGACAGAGATATGCTGATAATACAGCTCAGTTTTTCTTTTGTATTCAGTCTGGGACCCCAAACCATGAAGTTCTGGTCCATTACAAAGGTGAGTGTTCCATCCTCAGTTAAACCCTTCTTGGGAAACTACTCATTGACACACCCATTTGTGATTTTCAATGGTGTTTTTATGTCCCATTAGGTTGACAAGCAGGATTGACCATATGAGACATCTGAAACATGTTGGTGACAAAAATAATACAAAACTAAGAATACCATTATGTTTGGGTCTCTGACACCAAGAACAGGAGGTGACTACTTAGAGAAGATGATGTGAATACAGATGACACCAAAGAACTCCCTTTCTCCTCTCCAGAACAGAAGCCAGGGTGACACAAGTTTTGTACTGTGTTTTGACATAAGTTTTTAACCCACTCAGAATACCATTCATTGAGACTGATATGAAGAACACACTACGGTGGTATATGCAAGACAAGCCCATTTGTAGTACCTTTTCGAAGACATCACTGAGGGTGAACAGAAGTTCCCCCTGGGTACTTCCTGTTAGCAGTTCTAATAGGAAGCATGGGTAATAGTTAACATGAGATGAGATATGTGTGGGACCTTCCTGAGCACCCAAATGGATGTGTCTGGGGGAGGGAGGTTCTGCTTTATATACTAGTCAATAGCTGTTCTTCCTCTTTTCTTCCAGCAAACTGCACTTCCAGGTGGCAGTGTGTCCTGCCCAAGATAATGAATCATGAGCACAGTGCTCCTTACCAGCCAGTAACAGACCTAGAAGCAGTGTGTGGCTAGATTGGCCAATTAGAAATAAAGCAAAGCAGATGTTTTTCAGGGGCGTTATTTTCTTCTCCACTCTTAAGAGAAGCTGTGGACAAGGCTGTCTTTGCATGGAGTCTACGCCTGACGATCTTATTTGGATCTGTGTGTTCCGTGAGACGCTGACCCAACTTCACTGAATGGCCAGGCTGGCACTGGTATTTCTGCCTTTGTCAATATCTGCTGGAATGAGATGTTTAATAGTTTCTTTCTTTATGCTGCTGTTATTTGGTTATCCTCTTCCTTACATAAAGGAGTATCTATGTAGATGAGCTAATGGTCATATGGCTTCATTATACAGATGAGAGAACTATGAATTAAGAAAAGTTACTTATTGACACCATACACTTGGAGATGGGAAAGCTTCAAAGCATGTCTCCCTAAGCCTAAGGTCTTCTTGCCACTTGTTCTGCTAGGATCAGTCCAAGGTCCAGGAATTATATACCAGGGACAAGTGTGCTGGTCAAGCAAATAAAAAATCTCAACACTGGGCAGTTTAGTAAGAGTGAGGGAATTCTCAGTTATTGTAATTGCCTAAAGACAAGACAACCATCTGTCAGGGTTCTAAAGGCAAGGGAAATAAAGATAGCCTATGACTGTGAGGCAAACACCCCATAAGTGTGTTCTGGAATGGAGCCAAATGAGCTCAGAGAAGAGAAGAAAACGACGATGCTCTCTTAGTTACTCTTTAATTGCTGTGAAGAGATACCGTGACCATTGTGACTTATAAAAGAAAGCACTAAATTGGGGCCTTCCTTACAGTGACTTCCTTACAGACTTCCAAGCCTGTGACTGTCATGGCAGGAAACATGACAGCATACATGCAGTCATGTTTCCTGAGAAAGCTGAGAGCTTAGATCTTATCCATGGGCGATGGGGGGTGGGGGGGAGAGGGAGAGGGAGCAAGAGCGCCCTAATTAAAACCTTAAAACTCACCCCCAGTGACATACCTCCAGTAATCTTCCAGTAAGACCTTATCTCCTAATCCTTCCTAAACAATCCACTGACTGGATTAAATCTATGAACCTATAGGGGCATTCTCATTCAAACCACTACAGCTGCAGACTTGGCAAGCCAGAGTTTCAGCATGATGGCATAGTGTTTGGGCATCTGAAACTTGAGATAGGTCTGAAGGCTCTGCACCTCAACCACAGAGAGCAGTGACATCATGAATATAAGCTTCCGATCTGGGTCTTGAAAGCTACTTCCTCACTGTAAACCTTGGCTCCTCTCCTCATCAAACAGGGGAGATGGCCTCAATGTACTTTGCATCCCCACTGTGAAGAGTAAATGAGATGATGGCATACCGCCAAAGGTATGTGTTAGTGACATACTATGTGCCTTAGCTTTGTGTTCACACCTTGTGAGCTGGAGAATACTCCCCATATTAAAAAAATACTTAGTAGTCTTAGTTTAGAAGAGTTTCTAAGTCGTCTTCCCCTCCTACCCCAGCAAGGGAACAAGGAGAAACATCCATAGGATGCCATCTATCTATTTTGAAATAAATTGAACTCTTATCTAGGGAAGTAGAAGAAATGACTCCAATGGACAGAGTTTCCAGCAAGACAAATCCCCTAATGTCCTCTCTCTGCCACTGCTCAATAATGGTGTTTGCTATAAATCAGAGAGCTTCTTTATCAAGTGCCTTGGAAGCACTTGGGACCGATTTAGTCCTGGAGTGAGATTAATCACAAATGCTGCTTTAGCAAGAGAGATGGGTGTGAATGAGAAGGTTTGGTGATTCACCAGTTGTGATAGCTGGAGTTTACAGAACCAAAGCTTTACGTTTTTAGGCATTTCTCAGCTTGAGAAAAATGATCCCTTCCAAGAATAGACACTTTTATCCTTAATGGATCAGTGCAATGGAAAGTAACTGATGGTTTTTGAAAACATCTACTAGGTGTGGCAGGTTTCTTTATTTCCCAGAATACCTCTGAGGTAAGTTTTGATTTGCATATGAGAAAATTGAGGCCCATCAGTGAAGTGACATGTCAGGGTTGTATAGTAGCTAAGTGTCTAAGACAATTGGATGCAAATCTGTTTGATTTCAATGCTTTACCATAAAGTTTCTATAACTGACCATAGATCCTTGGCAGCCAAGCCCTATGTAGATGCAAGTAAATGAACAGAACTGGGTTGTTGTGTTGTTGGTCCTACAACTGATGACTGACATATTCTATTATGACTCAGTTTTAGTGACACTATTCTATGCAAATTTTCTCCAACTTGTCATCTTAAAATGTATAGAGAATGAATGAATGAATGAATGAATGAATGAATGAAAGAAAACCACCCAGGAAAAGCACATTTCTGTTTCCTCTTTGCTTACAGTATGGCAGCTATGAAGTGATGATAGGGTACTCTTCAGGAGGCCTCCTGTAGGGCCGTGGTTGATGAATGCCCCATCAGCTACACTTTTGATCCTCTACAGTGCTTTATCTGAGTGGCTTTCAGCTAGAGGCAGGGCACAGATGTTGAGCAGTCACCTCACCGTAATGAAGGGTTGTTTACTTGTAGATCCCAGCACCTTGGCTGAGACTCGATGTCACAGAGCTTTAGCAGTTAGCAGCTCCTTCTCATTGGTACTTCTTCCCTACTCTCCTACCATACATGTCAGGCCTGCAACTTCATCTGAAGTTCACCTCCCTGACCTCCTTCATCATTTGTAAGAGTTTCTCCAATAGGTATTTGACACACCGAATTCCATCTTGGTATCTGCATCTTGGAAGATACTAAAGGTCAGACATAGTGGTTCTTTTACCCAAAATAAATATTTTGGGGTAATAAATATTTGGTCATCAGGAAAGCAGACCAATGCTATAATGCTACCAAATAAAAATATGGCCAAGAACATGAATAAATTAGAAATTAATGCAAATACATCTCAAGGACAAAATGGGCAATAACTGAGGTTCAGTATTAATAGTAATGTGAAGTTCTAGACAACTTAGTGCAGGGTATCAGCTGTAAACACACACATATTAATAAAAGTGTGACATGCACTAGGGAAGATAAACATGAGATTCAGCAGAGAGGTTACCACTGAATAGAGAAAGAATGGTAAAAGGTTTGGTACTTAATGCTATGTGATTGGCAATTGATCATTGTACCTGTGCTTTTTAATGTGCCAGAAGTTTCTCAAAATAAGAAAACAAACCATATGAAATCATGTACAACAAATTATTTCTGGTGAAAAATGGTGAAATGATTTGATGTTGGGTATGTTGGGGACATTTAAAGTCTATGTTGTCATAGCCCAGCCCTTTAGTCTATTGTGAGCTTTACTACATGGAGTAGCAATGACTTCTCTGTACACTTGTCTCTATTCTCTTTCCCTCTGTCTGACCCCCATTGGAACATGAGCTCTACAAAAGAAGACTCTTCTCAGTTCTGAATCCCCCTTGGCTATGGTGGCTGCAGACCAGCAATGTGTGCTTATTGTGGTTTTCATAATCAGTAGACGAGAAAATAGACTGGCAAGAAGATGGAAGGAAGAATATAAATAACTATTTCTCCAGAATAGCCAGAATGGGAGAGGCTCTGTCCTTCAGTGTTATACATTTGAATGATAAGTCTGCCGTGGGTAGCTGAGGCCAAGTTGGAATGACTGATACCTTTAATTACTGTTTCTGTGTCTGTTACTTAAACAAAAAAAAAAATACTACATATGATTTTTTCTTTTAAAAAATCTGCACTGTAACTTAAGACTTGGGCACTGTCCTTTTTACGGATATTTATACTGAAACTCAGCAAACCTGTGAGCAACCAGTCATTGACCTACTGATTGCCAGAGCCAGGTTCATGTGAAGTTCTCTCTCGGAAGCGCTGTACCCAGAGATAAGGCTGCTTGTGTGTTTACCAGCGTACTGAACTACACAAGGCTTCTTAAATCACAAGGTTCCTGCCTCAGTTATTTGAGTACAATGATAAAATGTACATGTTAAGACCCATTCTCAAACATCTCCTGGCTAGCTGGAGGTACATGTGCAGAAGTGAGCACCAGTGCTTTGATGAGGTTAATCTTCATTGTCACCTTGCCTGAATTTAGGAGAGGCCTCTGGGCATAGTGTGAATATGTTTTCTGAGAGGTTTAACTGAAGAGGGAAGGCCAAGCCTGAGAGCGGACAAAGCAAGTGCAGGCCAGGATCCTCGACTACATCAGGAAAAGGGGAGAAAGCAACCTGGGTGCCAGCATTCATCTTTTTCTGGTTCTTGACTGTAGACACAATGTGACCAGCCAGGTACCTCACACAGAACAGTTGATAGCTGTGTACTAGATGCAGCTTAGATATGTAAGCAGAGTTTAGTGGGTTAGTCTAGTGGAAAGACCAGAATGCTGAGAGAAATGCAGAAAATGGGATTGTTCTGTCTCAAGGAGTTTCAGAGAGAGGCAAGGATGCTAGAGAGAACTTGATCAGAGGTCATTCACGTTATGTTTTGACAAAGAATGGCTACATTCTGCTTTGTTCTGAAAATTTGAGTGAGCCTCAGTTTAATAGAAGCAGACTACCTTGTTTCAAGGAGGAAGTTTCAAGACAGTAACATTCATGCTGTTTCCTGGTTACTGCTCACTGAACTTATTGACGTTTTAAATGAGAATTCAAAGCAGGCAGATAGGGAGAATGTATAGTTTAGTGGGGAAAGGAATGTGAGCAAGGTTAATGTTACAGACAAGGAAAGTCCAGACAAAGCATCTGTGCTTCTTAGTACGAGTAGTGCTTTGTACTAGGAAAACAAGAAAGGTACCTTGAGGGCAAGACCCCACTCATCAAAGACTTCAGTTTTTAAACATGCAGTTCATTCAAAAGGAGTGAGACCAAACGGAACGCCTCTGAAAGAGTCCCCCACTAGAAAGCAAGTGCACAGGGAAGTTTCTTTCTAGGTTCAGCAATGAGGGTGTACAGAAACCACTGTAGTTGTAGATGGGGCCCAGATTGCATCTCAAGCTGGCAGCAGAATTTGGCATTGTCTGCATGGTACTACTTTTCCAGGTAGACATGAGAGAGTCATGGAGACTTTTACAGGGACTCTAGAAAGCCTCCAGGCCCACACAGTGTGGCAGGATTGTGTTTCTTTCTGGAGGCCCTGAAAACCCATCGCCTAAAGCTGTGAAGGTGAAGCCTAAGTTGCAATGGAGAGTTCATGGTATTAGAAACGTAGACCATGAGATACTGACTGGGTAAAGGAGCAGGCACAGAGTGGATCCAGGCCAAGAGAGGCTATATGTGCTCCATGGCAGGCAAGGAGGGGTGGGCATTTGAGTCTAGATGATACTACCAAGAGTCCTAGATGCCAGACATGGAGCTTCAGAATTTGCACTTTTCCCTGATGAGTTTTGTTTTTCTTTGACCTCATATTTTCTTGCTATTCATTATATTCTCTACTTTTGGATTGGTGAGGTTTATTCTATGTTATCATGTGTAGGAAGTATGTAACCTACTGTATTAATTACTTTTTATTATTAATTTTTTGTGACAATACCCGAGACAAGCAACTTAAAGAAAGATGGGTTCATTTGGACTTACTATTTGAGAGTTCAGTGCATCATGATGCATATATTAGTGTTTTGTATCATTGCTGTGATAAAATACTGTCTAAGAGCATCTTAGGGAAGGATGCTTTGATTCACAGTTGGAGATTACCATCTATCATGGCAGAGAAGACACAGTAGTAGGAGCAGGAGGCAGCTGGTCATGTTGATTCCTCAGAAACAGACAGATGAATGCTGTTACTCAGTCCTGGAACTTGCTCTGTAGACAAAGTTGGCCTTGAACTGACAGAGATCTTTCTAACTCTACCTCCCAAGTGCTGGGATTAAAGCTATGCATCACTACCGCCTGCTCCCTTTCTTCCTTCCTTCCTTCCTTCCTTCCTTCCTTCCTTCCTTTCTTCCTTCCTTCCTTTTTAGCCTAAGAACCTAGTTAATGATATGCTACTGTCCATATTGCGAGTGAGTCTTCACACTTCAGTTAATCTAATGTAGAAATTTTACAGGTATGCTTCAAGGCTTGCCTTCTAGATGTTATAGATCCTGCCATTGTGACAGTTATTTGTTAGCCATCACAAGTCTACATGTTAACTTGATATCCAAATGTACTTTAAAGCCACAACCTTCTATACCCTCTTATATAGACTTAAGATCAGCTCTTATTATAAAATGGGATCAGTTCAACATCAAAAGTCCCTAAAGTCTTTAATATTTCCTACCTTCCTTAAAGTGTCCGAAGTCTAAGTCTCATCTGAGACTCAAGACAATCTGTTTGTTTGATTTTCAAGCCAGGGTCTCCCTATGTGGTCCTGGCTGTCCTGGAACTAGCTATGTAGACTAGGTTGGCCTCAAACTCACAGAGATCTGATTTCCTCTGCCTCCTGAGTGCTGGGATTGAAGGTGTGCGCCACCTCCACTCAGCTTCAAGGCAATCTCTTAACTGTGAGCTCCTATAAAATATAAAACATATTTCTAATTTACAATGACACACAATAAACTTTCCCATTCCAAAATTGAAGCAGATAGTATAACCTATCAAGTGGACAATCAATGTTCTCTTGAATTGAGGAAATGACCCTAGCATACCGACCTGTGGGCAAGCATGTGAGCCATTTTCTTGATTGATGATTGATGTGAGGGTCCCAGATCACTGTTAGCAGTGCCTCCTTGGGCTGGTAGTCCAGTGAGCTTATAAGAAAGCAAGACATCCAAGCCAATAAGCAGCATTTCTTCATGGCTTTTGCTTCAGTTCCTGCCTTGAGTTTCTGCCCTGACTTCCCTGGATGATAGACTTACAGGATGAAGTAAGCCCTTCCTGCCCATGTTACTTTTGGTCATGATGTTTATCTCAGCGATATAAAACTACGTAAAGCAGTCTTTATCCCTGCTTCTGTTGTTTGCCAAACACACCTAAAATACTCAGCATTCTTGACTCTTCACCTATATCTTTGCATTGGTTCTGACTGTGAGGCCTGGTTGGGTCCTCTGTTTCCCACAGAAAGTTTCACAGGGATTTGTTACAGGACTTTTCTTTCCAGTGGATGTCATTACTTTCTAAAGTCACAGTTTCTTTAGAAGTGGGCACAAAGTCCTGTTGACTGCCGCCTTGATAGTATGTGGCCTGAGTGCTGGCCTCTGCCCTGGGAAGGGCCACTCTGTAGAGTCATGCCTGAGAGGTGAGTGGTGTGCAGTCTGGCTGGTGTGCTGCATGCTGAGCTATATGCTCAGGACTGTGCTTGCACACAGGAAGCAGTGGATTAATTTGAATTCATACAGTGTTTCCATCAGCCCACCAGAGTGGGCAACATCAGACTGTCCCTCCCCAGAAGAGGGTTCATTTTATATCTGACAAAGGTTCTTGGTTGGCAGACAGCAGCTCTGTCAATTACCTCAGCAGATGCTCACAAATGCATATCTTTATGTGTTTTGCTGTTCCTTCCAGGGCTTTGACAAGGGCTGTGGGTGTGCCTAAAGCAATTACTTCTGCCTTAGTGAAGTTAGAGGTTGGACTTCTGTTTCTCTAAGGTCCCCTCCTGTCCACACATTCAGAAATGTAAAGGAACTGGGTGTTTGGGCACTGCCACATGCATGAAAGGGAACTGCCTCACAGAGCTCAGGAGCAGCACATTCTCTCTGCCCTTGGTGCAGGCTTGCTATCATGCAAGCCAGTGTCACCTCCTCAAGAAACCTGCCTAACATGCTCATATCTATTAAGTTTTATTTGTACTTGGTACTTAACCAAATGATGTCACACATGTCCCCTTCAATCTCCACAATGGCCCAGTGATACTGTTATCTCAGAGCTGAAAGGAAGGAATCTTGCTCACATAGGTAACTGGCTGAGAGCACACAGTGCACAAAAGGCAGAGTTCAGGCTTCACCAGGGATCTAGACAATTGAAAGCTTATGCTCCCTTTGTTATGTTGTTAGTTTTCCCTGCATTGTGTGCTTTCCTATCGTTGCTTCCGCACTGAATTTCAAGGTAAAGAGGGCAGGATTCCATTTCATTCCAGTTTGTTATGGCTTGTTTTATATCAGTTTGACACCGGCTAGTCATCTGAGAGGAAGGAACCTCAATTGGGAAAATGGCTCCATAAGACAGGGCTGTAGGCAAGCTCTAGGGCATTTTCTTAGCGACTCATAGAGTAGAGCTAAGCCCATTGTAGATGGTGTCATCACTGGGATGGCAGTCCTGGGTTGGATAGAAAAGCAAGCTGAGCAAGTCATAAGGAGCAAGCTGGTAAGCAGCACCCCTCTCTGGCCTCTGCATCAGTTCCCACCTCCAGGCTCCTGATCAGTTTGATGTTTTGCCTTGACTCCCATCAAGGACTGTGACTCAGGTAATCCAAATAAGCCCTTTCTCCAAGTTGCTTTTGGTTATGGTGTCTGATCACAGCAATAGTAACTCTAGTAACATCCCTCCCAAACACTTTATACATATACTAAGTGCTGTTTAAATTCCAAGTAAGAGCTATGTCCTTGAGATTCAGTCACTTCACATCCTTAACCAGGGGAAAGGCCCATGTAAACATAGATGGTTGTGTATGTATGGCAGCACACATATTGTTGTGCCCTATGCACACCGTGATGTAGCTGATGGGCAGCTTCAAGAAGGCATCTGGGATGGGGATGAGGCTTCTGCCTGGGACTCCTGGGCAGTTGTAGACTTATTGGCCAGAAAGCTCTGCTTCCTCATTTGTGTACCATGTTCTTCTCTGCCCTCCAATTCTCTTTCTCAGGCTCACGCTGGGTATCTCCTATCTTTAGTATGTGATCATTGACCTCTCTGTTTCTGAGTGCAGGAACCACTTGCTTTTTCATCTCTTCCTGGCTCTGGTCTATTCACCTTTGATCTCTGAGACCCAGCCCACAGATGATTCTAGCAAGCAGCCCCCCACTGCCTTTCCAGTCTCAGGTTCCTGATCAATATTGACACATATAATAATTATGTATAGAGACTCTCATGGATCAGTGAAGCTGTGGATTTTTCCCCTTGGGAGTACATAGCCATTCACAGACTCATGAGCAAGAAACCCAGTCTAAACTTGCATTTGGGTCCATTTTAGCAGACACTGCATTTCTATAGATCCCATTTGTATCTTGCATACTGCATGTGTTCAGATGCATAGATACATGCACACACAACTGTCAAGGGTACAATATCCTATGTATGTGTGATACTCAGCTTGTGGTCACATGTATCCCTTGGAGTATGTATACCTGTGTATGCAAGCAGACATGGCTCTGTGTGTCATGTGAGACTTGTAATCATTCAAGCCAGCATGGTGGCATTATTTTCTTTCTACCCAGGGTGCCACACAAGAATAGAATTTTAGCCTTTCAGAGACACAAGATCACACCTCTTTGGGGCCAGCTCTTTCTTTGTCAAGATGTCTGGCCCTTCAAAGGTTCCAGAGTATATGGTTTAGGCTTCCCTGGGTGTCTGCCTATGGACAGAGTGGCCTGTCACTTCCACACTCAGCCCCTCCTCTCCTTAGGAGCTCTCTGCTCTCAGCGGGGGAAGGCACTAAGGCTCAAGGTAATTAAATCTCTCTCTCCACTTCAGCAGCATTGATCTGTACAGGGACACAGTCTGACTCCAAAGGAACAAAGCTTTTAATTTCTCAGCTGGAATACACTGTTCTTAGACATGTTTCATATGTGAGTTAGTAAGACTGAAAATTACAGTATGTCTTCCCATCTTCAGAGCATGCTGTAACCCTTTCATACCATTTTATTGGGATCTTACGAACAACCCATGGGACAAGGCAATATGTGGACTGCCCCCATTAGATGGAAGAGGGAGTGGAGCTCAGAGCAGCTGTCACTGTTTCCTACAGGTCCCATCCATGATGACTGTGAGCTTCAATACTTTAGACCCCACCATGACACAAAAAGGTATGTCTGTCTGTGTTTCCCCTACAGAAGAGAAATCTATAAAACACCAGGCCAAGTTAACAGGCTGAAGCTCCACATTTAAGAAGCACTCTGGGTAATTTATGCTCTATGAAATTAAAGGCTGTAGGAGACCTTCTAAGGGAAAAATCTAAACCAGGATCTCCCATGTTATTTTCCAAAATAATGGGAATTTCTTTTGCTGTGCAAAATCCACTTTATTGATTTTTTTTTGCATGCAGCATATGCATTTGTGTATGTGTATGTTTGCAGATGTGCATGTGTGCACAAGTCATGTTCCTCTATTGCCCTCCACCTTGGATTTTGAGAAAGGGTCTCTCACTAAACCAGAGTTTTCCTATTTGGCTAGATTGGTTGGCTGGTTAAGATCCCAAGAGCCTCCTGCCTCTGCCTGCCAGTGATGGGTTGACAGGCCTTCTTGTCATGGCCAGCTGTTTATGTAGGGGCCAGGGATCCAAACTCAGGTCCTCATGCTTGCTCAGTAAGCACTTTACCCACTGAGCCATCTCCCCAGCCTGCTGTGGAATGTCCTAAAGAAGCATTCCACAGTGACTGGAAGCTGTCTTTGAGGTTCTTCTTCCCATTGTGGAAGTCCACCATCACACACTGATGCCAAGACTGCTGTGCCCAGACAGGTCTGGTCACGGAGGGAGAGAAGGCTCAGGGGTTTCAGGTGGGAGGGATCATGGACCAGACCTACCATAGAAGACTCGCATTTCTGCCCATGCTTTGTGTCTTACAACTCAAGCATAGGAACACAACAAACTGCAAGCCAGGAGTTGAGGAAAGAATCCATAGCTCTAACTGCTCAGGTCTGAAGGGCTCCCAAGCTTTCCTTTTGGTTCCCTGTATTCCAACCACTGATGAGCATATCACATACATGATTTTAGTCCACAACTGACTGTTGAAGTAATTGAAAAGTTTTGCAGTGCAAACTCTGAATGTATCTTAATAACCTGTGTTGTGCCATTTGGATGAGACTCTAAAGTTTTGTGGACTTATTGGACTGAGCACTGGGTCCCCAATGGAAAGGACTGAAGGAGCTGAAGGGTTTTGCAACCCCACAGGAAGAACAACACTATCAACCAACCAACCAGACCCCCCGAGCTCCCAGGGACTAAGCCACCAACCAAAGAATACATGTGGAGGGATCCATGGCTCTAGGGGCATATGTAGCAGAGGATGGTCTTGTTGGGCATTAATGGGAGGAGAGGCCCTTAGTCCTGTGAAGGCTCGATGCCCCAGTGTAGGGGAATGCCAAGGTAGGGAGGCTGGAGTGGGTAGGTGGGGGAACACCAACATAGAAGCAGGGGGAGGGGGAATAGGGTAGGAGGTTTCGAGGGGGGGAACCAGGAAAGGGGATAACATTTGAAATATAAATAAAGAAAATATCCAAAATAAATAAATAAATAAATAAATAAATAAATAAATAAATAAAGCTACAAAAAAAAAAAGGCTTTGTGGAATTCTCCAAAAATTACCATGGGTTGAGATGTCAAGGGTATTTGGGCTGGAGATTCTTGGGATATAGAAGTGATCTTCCAGACAGATCTGAGTCCTAATCCGGCTCTGCCATTAATCCCTTGGGTAAGTCACAACACCTCCCCCTTAACTTGCTGTCCCACAGTGAAAGATGTCAAGAGTCCGACTGAGTGCATAGTGGCACAACTGGAGCTGCTCTGCAGCTCCTCCGAATGAGGAGCGATATATCAGAGCACGATAGAGCCGGCAGAAGAATAGGATACCAGTTACGTGAACTGTGAACTATATGTCAGTGTTCTATCTGCCTTGAGACAGGGTGAACATCAGCACATTTCTCATCAAGACAGAAAATAAAAACAGGAAAAACCAGGAGCCTTTTGGAATAACTCAGTCACGGAGATGTCGATGCGGTTGATGGTTTTTTCCTGAATGCCTGTACTACTACTGCTCATCTTGACGCTAGCTCTGCATGTTGGATATGCAGCTTTCTGCTTTTCAGCTCTTTGCAGTTTGGCTAGGGGTGGTTTCAGGTCCTCTTTGGATACAATGATGAGGATGCTATCAGGGCTGGCTCTCCTGCTCTCTCCTTGACATTCTCTGAGTAGCCACGGTTCTGACTCTCCAAAGCTTCCACCTCTAGACGCCTCCCCCTGTCTTACTCTCTCCATCTCTGCCCTTCCTTTATGTTTAATTGCTCTAGAAGAATGAACACAAGACTAACCCTGATGGCAAACAGCTGGACTCCCAGCAGTGGTCTTTGATCGCATGCTTCCACAGTGGATAGATGATTTCAGATTCTAGTCTCAGTGTATACATGTTTCTATTAGATCAAATTGCATCATTATTTTCAAATTAACACTTCATGTATAAAAAATTCACAATGGAGATCTTAAGAGGCATCAGAGATAAAATTATTTTAAAATAACTTATTAATGAGATAAATACTTGTTCACACTAAAACACCCTTAAAACCTTAGTTTACTTTCTGACGTAGTTATTCAAATATCTAATCTGAAATTCAGTTTATAACAGAAATTGGCTTTAATTATTTCCTCAGCTCTGAGAGTTTATCAATAGTTTCATCACCACAGAAAAGGCCAGACCTTTTTTTAAAAAAAGCAGTACCTACTTATCACAGTTTCATTTGAGGTGATTCTTTTAAACACATAGCCAAATGAAACTCTATGTGGTGCTTACAGATTTTCATCATGGCTTCTCAATGGTGGACAGGCGATGTGACATGTAGCTGCACCTTCCTGTGCACACATCAATTAGCAGACAGTGCCAGGGAGTGTCGAAAGCCAAAAGCTTAGTGAGCACTCCCAGAATTACCCTGTGTATCGTGGGCTCTTGTGCTTTTCTCAGTAACTCTCACAGACAGTTGGTGACAAATACTAGGTGGAACAATCAGTGACATTATACATGCTGCATAAAGTCTTAGTAAACAGTATTATTCTTTCATTTGTTTGTCTGCTACAGGGTCTTGCTAGCTAGCCCTGACTCAAATGTCAACCAGGATGGCTTTGAACTCATACTTACTCTAGCCTCTGTCTCCTGAGTGTTAGGATTACAGGCATGCACCTCCATATTAGGCGTTTAATATTCTTCAGTTTTAATGTGTACATAGGAAGGCCAGCATGCCTCTCCACCACTAGAGCTCCCATGAATCATTGCGCTTGTTGTCTGAATAAGTCAGCCTCATTCTGGATCCTGGAGAACAATGGAATTCTTCAGAACTACGGACAGCTACTTAGCTATGTGGAGGTTTCCCTGTGTCTAATAATGTACTTTGACCCTGAAAAAATAGTTACCAGGAGTATTTAAATGGCCTCCTCCCCCTCCTCCCCTTCCCCCTTCCTCCCTTTTCCCTCCTGCCCTCTCCTCTTTCCTCTCCATCCCTCCTCCTTCTCGCCTCTTTTTCTCTCTCTCCATCCCTCCTTTCCTTCTTCTTCTCTACTATTCAACCTGTTGTTAAGCGAAGAGAGGGAGCTAGGAATTCACAGCAGATGTTTTGGATAGAAATAAAATATATAAACTTGGAAATGTTTCTAGTAGACATGTTTCTGGTTCCTTCCTCTCCAAAGACAATATCCATTTTGGGAGAAATGCTGTGTGCCTTCTTTCCTGCCCTTCCCCCAACACTGCTGATCTACCATAATGGTAACACATTTCCATACAGGAACAGACTTTTGGCTGTCTTCCTGGTATGACCTAAAGTTCCTGGGTAGTAAATTGGCATTTCTATGCTTGGGTTTTGTGTTTCAACTCTGAGCTATTCATCACTAGACAGATCAATGTTTAAGTGAGCTCTGGCCACTCGACCATTCGTGTTGCAGTTTGAGCACATGGTCACATGGTCACAAACCCTTAGTCCTCCTCTCAAGGTGTGGGGATTAACTCTTCTCTCTTGAGTGTAAGCTAGGCATAGCGATTTTCCTCTCTTTTAGATTATATTTATTTTATGTCCTATCTTTTATTGCTAAACAGTGTTTTACAAGTATTACTGATGTTTGAACCATGGACATACATGGAATGACTAAGTCAAGTTAAATTATGTATGCTTTACCTTACATAGTTATGTAGTCATTTCTGTGGTGGAACGTTTTTTGTTTTAAAGATTTGCTTCATTTTTAATCATGTGTGTGTGTGTGTGTGTGTGCGCGCACACACACACACACGCACACGTACGAGCAAGCATGCACGCACACACACATGTATACCATGTCTGCTCAGGTACCCATGGAGGCCAGAAGTGGGCATCAATTTCCTTGGAGCTGGACTAACAAGCAGTTATGAGCTGTCTGCCGTAAGCTCTGGGAACTGAACTCTGGTCCTCTGCAAGGGCATCAAGTGCTCTTTACCACTGAGCCTTCTCTTTGGCTCTTACTCCCCTCAGTTATGTTCTTAATCCTGTATAAGATAAGCTACAAGCTGGGCAGTGGTGGCACATGCCCTTAATCCCAGCACTTGGGAGGCAGAGGCAGGTGGATTTCTGAGGTGGAGGCCAGCCTGGTCTACAGAGTGAGTTCCAGGACAGCCAGGGCTACACAGAGAAACCCTGTCTTGAAAAACAAAAACAAAAACAAAAATAAAAAAAACATAAGGTACAAAGATTAGTGGATTCCTTTTCTTGAGTAAAATGAATGGCTACAAATATATGAATGAATGAATAAATGAATGAATGAATGTCATGCTAATGAATAACAAGGGACAGAATGGTGTGTGAGATTTGATTAGAAAGGATGGTGTGATTCTTTCTCCCCAAGCTTCCCACATCCTAGTCCCCAGACCTCCTTTCTTCTTGGAGAAAGCCAATACCATGACTTAAGAAATCTCAAGGAGCTTTGTAAGAGAAACTAACCATCCTGCCAAGGACCTCACCACTGCGTCCTCTTGCTGCTGACCCTCTAACTTGATCGGGTCAAACCTGCAGATAATGCAGCTGCAGAGAAAGGCTTGACTGCAGCCTGGTGAGAGACCCTGACCACAGACACACAGCTATACAGCTCCTCAATTTCTCACCTTAAGAAACTGGGATAATATTTGTTGTTTTAGTTATTATAGAACAATAGTTAAACAACAGCGTTCAGTCCTCAGCTCACTCTTCCGTGGGACCACTGAGATTCTTTCTTGAATTTTCCAAACAAATGACTTCTGAATTCTGGTTCAATGTGCTGTGCTCTCTCTCTCTCTCTCTCTCTCTCTCTCTCTCTCTCTCCTCAAGCTCAGCTTCCTTATCTAAACTTCTACCCAGCATGAGATTTCTGTCATGATGTCCACAGGTTTTATCTTACCACTCACCTATAAGGGCATGAAGTGACCATGTGTTCTCATATGATGAGGAAGAGGTTCATGTTGCATAGTGGGTGTATCACCCTGTTTATAAGTACATTGTTACCCATGCTTTAGACTTTCCAATCTTTTATTGACAGGGCTGGGGCTGGGACAAAAGTGACTTCAAATCTTGTCTTCACTCTGACCAGTTGACCACTGTTTTCTCTATATGGGGAAACTCACACCAAAGTCTCTGTGAGAAACAAGCACATATAGAGAGTGAGACATATTGTGAGACAAGCACATATAGAAAGTATGCCTGCCCAATTGAACTAGTGCTCTTGGAAGGAATGCTCTGTGATGAAGAAAATGTTTCCTGTCTACCCAGTAAGGAAGCTGCTGCTCACACGCCAGCGTGGCTTGAGTACTTGAAACGTGGCCAGTAAAAACGGGTACCTTAAGTTTTTATTGTATTTAACTTAAGTTTAAATTGAAGAAGCCACACAAGGCTAGTGCTGTCATTTTGGAGAGAGGGTGGCTGCCAACTTTGATTTCAGGGAAGCAAGGACCAAGCACAAACAGCACAGAGCCCAGTGTCTGGCACAGAGGAGGCATCTGCACTGAGTTGTTGAGTGAGAAGTATATGAAAGGGTGTGTGATCCATCTTGGGCACCAAATGCATAGCTTCTGTCTGCTAGGCAGTGTATTGATCTGAGTGGACCCTTCTTGCCCCCTTCCAACCCCCTCCAGCCCCTTCCAACAGCAGCCAATTATACTCTCCCGCAGAAATGTCATTTGAGCATCAGGAATTGGACAGAGACTAGATTTCAGGGAACTGAGGGACACACACAAAGAAGCCCCCTATCTTTAATGGGCCACAGAAGACAAGACTCACCTTCCACCATCCAAGACTGACTAGAAAGTTAGTAACAGAGACAGTTAAATTAATGATGAGGCTCAGTGACAGAGAGGCCAGGGAAGCTTCTTAAATGTCACCTTCGTTATTTTTCAAGCCCAGCAGGATGACTGCCTTCCCCTTGGCTTCCATGTTGTTATTGTTATGCCTCGGGGTGGAGGGACTTTTCCCCCTAATCCCTACAACATGAGCTGTGTAAGTTCAGCGAGGGCAGGAGGAGAGATAGCACAGGAGGCTTAATAAGGGGTTTGCCTGTCACTGAGCCCGAACGATTGTGCAGATATGAAGAGGTGATGGGAGGGGGCGACCTGCTGGGGCTCCCTTCCTCACCATCTCTCTAACATGGCATCTGTCTTTCTAGTCTGGGGAGTAAGGGAGCATTGTCTGCCTCTCGAGTGCTTTCTGCACTTCTCCGGATCAATACTCCAGTCTACTACAAAATGCAACCAGGATGTGAGCAGTGAATTCTGACTTAAGAGTGTGGACTCTACACTGCCAGTGTGGACCCTTTCAGTTCATTTCCTGCCTCAGGACCTTCTTTTTCCCTGTGAAAGGACAAAGGGCTGGCCAGCAGCCTTTAAGACCCTGCTTTAAGCTGAAAGACAATTTCACAGTCACTTAAATTGAAGCCTTGGTTCTGCTCCTCCTTTAAAAACCCACATTTATCTATTTAGCACACACATGCACATGTTTGTGTGTGTGCCCATGCTTGAGTGTGCAT
>JADRCH010000098.1:3095349-3133880 GCA_019843965.1 Rhynchomys soricoides | reverse complement strand
TGTCATGTGCCTGCATGCACACATATGCACAGTATGAAGACAGAGGTCAGAGGAAAACTTGCAGGAGCCTGTTCTCTCCTTCCACCATGTGGGTCCCAGGAGCTGAACTCTGGTGTTAGGCTTGGTGGCAAGACTCCTGAGCCCTCTCCCTGGCTTATGGCTCTGCTACCTCTGAGCTTTCATTTAGCTTCTCTGAGACAACAATAATACATCCCTGGGTGCTGTGAAGATGATGTAAGTTAATGAATTCCAGTGGCTGGAGCAATTACAGTTATCTGGGTGCTTAAAAAAAAAATCCCTGTTCCCACATGTAATTCCATTGTCTTAGGGTTTTATTGTTGTGAAGAGACACCATGACCAAGGCAACTCTTATAAAGAAAACATTTAATTGGCTCTGGTTTACAATATTAGAGGTTCAGTTCATTATCACCATGGTGGGAAGAGTGGCATCATGCAGGCTGGTCTGGTGCTGGAGGTGCTAAGAGTTCTACATCTTGATCCAAAGGCAGCCAGGAGGAGACTGTTTTGAGCAGGTGGCTAGGAAGAGGGTCTCTTCTACACTGGGCAGAGCCTAAGCAGAGGAGCCTCAAAGCCACAGTGACACAAGTCCTCTAAGAAGGCCACACCTACTCCAACAAAGCCACACCTCCCAACAGTGCCACTCCCTTGGCCAAGCATATTCAAACCACCACACCCTAGAAACACTGACTTTGGTCTGCAGTGACATCTGAAATCTGTTCGTTGCTTGCTTCTGAATCATGCCAAGGTCTAATTGCAGGGGGAAAAGAAGCTGCTCATATACAGCAGAGTCTATTCATTATTGGGTAACTCAATTGGTTTTAAAAAATATTGAAAATGAGGGGGCATGCACATGTGTGTGCATATGTGTGTGTGTTTAGGTCAGAGGACATTTTGCAGGGGTTGCTTCTTTCCTTTCATTGCCCATCGGTGATATTTGAACAATCACCTTTATCTCCATCCTCCCTGTAGTTTGGCTCTGAGTCTAAGTTACACAGTATAAAAATGGCCCTAGACTGGAAAGTGCAAAGCCTTGAGAATTTTTATTGTCCCTTTGCGTGTCCTAATTTCCCCACCTGCTCATCGCTCCATGGTGGTCTCTCATCAGTCCACTCCTGTCCATGGCCACTCTGCTGTGACTGTCGTTATTGCTTTGCATTTTTTTACTTTTAGTAGACTCTACTGTGTCACCTTCCCACCTCCATTGTATGTGGCACACCCCTTTCCACAGTCAGGTCAGGGAAACCATGATTATGTATATGAGTGTAGACCCTATAGCCAGAGTTCTAATGCCAATGGAGGCAACTACTAGCTATGGATAACTTAAGAAATAGGTTTTACATTTGTAATTGGCACAGATGATTTTATACATTTAAAAGGCACAAGACAGAATTACAATACATATAAATAATGTATAGTGACCTGATCAGGGGAAGAAGCATATACATTACCTCAGACACCTGCCATTGCTCTCATTGGGAGTATGCAAGATCACTACTAGAACTTCTGAAATATAAATGTAAATGTAATTTATAAATGTTATGAATGTTAATCACAGTCATCCTGCAGTGCTATAGAACTGTAAAGTTAGTTTCTGCACCTTGAGGTCATTAGTTGTTCACCTCCTCCTGGGTTCTGCTTTCTACCCTTTGGCACTGTACTGGTTGGTTTTGTGCCAACTTGACACAAGCTGGAGTTATCACAGAGAAAGGAGTTTCAGTTGAGGAAATGCCTCCATGAGATCCAGCTGTAAGGCATTTTCTCAATTAGTGATCAAGGGGGGAGGGCCCCTTGTGAGTGGTACCATCTGTGGGCTGGTAGTCTTGGGCTCTATAAGAAAGCCAGCTGAGCAAGCCAGGAGAGACAAGCCAGTAAGGAACATCCCTCCATGGCCTCTTCATCAGCTCCTGATTCCTGACTTGCTTGAGTTCCAGTCCTGACTTCCTTTGGTGATAAACAGCAATTGGAAGTGTAAGCTGAATAAACCCTTTCCTCCCCAACTTGCATCTTGGTCATGATGTTTGTGCAGGAATAGAAACCCTAAGACAAATTGGTACCAGCATAGTGGGGTATTCTTGTGACAACCTGACCATGTTTTGGGGAGGACTGTGGAAGGACGTTGGAACTTTGGGCTAGAAGATCCATTCGGTGTTAAGAGCTCTGTGGGATGTTGTGTAGGAGCTTGGAAGATAATGTTGAGAACAGTGCAGAAGATGAAATTGTGAAATTTCAGAGGGAAGATTAAAGACTCTTATCAGGGACATTGCTATTTTGACTGTGAAGATTCTGTGGTTTTGGTTAGCTGGGGCTGAAGGATCAGCTGTGATTAACAAGATACCAGAACTACTAAAGCAAAACCATTGTGCTGCTGGCACTATTGATGCTGATTGGCTAGAGCTGGGAAATTGGCAATGACTGAGAGGAGACCAATATCATTGAGGTGAAATCTTCTGAGAAGTGTTTTTTGAGAGCACAGAGACTGCGTTCCAGAGATAGCCAGGGTTGTACCTTGTGCAGTGGCTGGACTTGGTAATGTGTAAGAGTCACCCAGGTGGTACTGGTTTTGATGGCATGAAGGAGTCATGAAGAGCAGCTGAGACCTGGGCACTGTGAGGCCAAGGAAGGCCATTGGTGAAGGTGCAGCCTCAGTTGCAATTCTAGGACTGAAGGGGTCATGCAAAGGAGTTGGAGCTTGGCACCATGAAGAGAGCCTATGAGAGGCTGTTGGTAAAGCCTAGTTGCAGTGGAAGACAGCAGTGTTTTGGAGATGCCAGTACCATGAGATGACCACCAAGAACAGAAGCAGCAGTGGAGTACAGGCATCTGGAGCCTAGAAGACAAGGTGTGTGCTACAAATGGCAGAGTTGGAGAAGTGCCTCAAGCCCTTGGAGGAATCCAGAAGATTGTGAGTGAATTCCAAACATTGGATGGTTGGAGTTTGGTTTTGCTTTTGATTGTGACTGTGCCCTGATATATTTTCCCTTGTCAAAGAAGATATTTTAGTGGAGCCCACAGTTAAGAGACTTTTGATGGTAAAACAGACTTTGAGTTCTAAGAGATTGGATATATTTAAAGGGATTGAAAATTTAATAGTAAGAATTTGCAAAGACTGTGGGACTTTTAAAGTTATTTAGATCTTGGGGATAAATAAGAAAGTAAGGGTTGAGGCTTAATAGTGATATATTTGTATGTCAAGTTGACAAGGGGTCAATTTTACTGGCTGGTTTTGTGTCAACTTGACACAAGCTGGAGTTATCACAGATAAACGAGTTTTAGTTGAGAAAATGCCTCCATGAGATCCAGCTGTAAGGCATTTTCTCAATTAGTGATCAAGGGGGGAGGGCCCTCTTGTGGGTGGTACCATCTGTGGGCTGGTAGTCTTGGGTTCTATAAGAAAGCCAGCTGAGCAAGCCAGGAGAGACAAGCCAGTAAGAAACATCCCTCCATGGCCTCTGCATCAGCTCCTGATTCCTGACTTGCTTGAGTTCCAGTCCTGACTTCCTCTGGTGATGAACAACAATTGGAAGTGTAAGCTCAATAAACCCTTTCCTCCCCAACTTGCATCTTGGCCATGATGTTTGTGCAGGAATTGAAACCCTGACTAAGACAGGCAACTATGGTGCCAGAAGCATGAGGCAGCTGGTCACACTCCATCTACAGTCGGGAATCAGAGAGATGTATACTGGTGCTTTTTTCCTTTTGTTCCGTTTACAACTCAGGCTCATGTAGTGGCACTACCCGCATTCCAGATAGATTTTCCCAACATCATTAACACAATTTAGAAAATCTCTCATAGACACACCCAGAGAGTGATTATCTCCTAGATGATTATAGAGAGACTATCAAGTTGATGATGATCAGTATGAACCATCACAAATCCATCTCTTGTCAACTTTACACTCAAACATATCACATTTAAGCCATAACCTTCCACCCTTGTACCTCTAGGCTCATGGCTATGTCTTAGTTTTCTAGGGGACCTGATGGTTGGAGTCTTGCCTTCAGGACACTTTCTAACACAGAATGCAGGTTTCCTCTTTAACATCTTTAGGTCAATCTCTTCAATAATTACAGCACTCAGTTTGCAACTTTATCATGCCCTCTACTGCAGGCAATTTACTGCAGGTAAATATCCTTCTGCTGTTTTTTCTCTTACTGATAGCAGTAAAGAGTAACCAAGACAGCCTAAGTGCTTTTGAGATTTCCTCTGTGTGTTACTTTAAAACTCAGGCCCATTCAAGTTCATAGGATATGGGCAGAATGCAGCCAGGATAGGTGCTGGTATACAGTACTGATAGCTCCATTACCAATAGAGCCCTTCTTCCTCTCTGAAATCTCACCAAATGGTTCCCCACAGTCTGTGTTTCACTAAGTATTCTGATCTTCCAGATTCCTACCAGAATGGTCCATTAATCTCTACATTTTGGGGGGAGAGGTTTCTAGCCCAAAGTTCCAAACTCTTCCACATCTCATGAACTAATTCCAAAGTTCTAAGAACCACTTGGTTAGGTTTATTACAGCAACCGCCCTACTTCTTGGTACTAATTTTCTATCTTAATTAATTTTCTCATTGTTGTGACAGAACACCTCACAACTCAGGGAAAGAAGGATTCATTTTGACTCACAGCTTGAGGATACTGTCCATTACGCTTGTAGGGACATTAGACATCTGCTCATATCACATTCAGGCAGAGAGTGCTGAATGCCAGTGCTTAGCGAACACTCTTCTTTGTAGTTAGTCCATGACTCAAGCCCATGTCATGGTGCCACCTAAATTTAAGATGTGTCTTCAACCTGGGTGAACCTCTAGAACTATAGAAATATCCTCACAGACATGCCCAGAGCTTTGTCTCCAGGTGATTCTAGATACTGTCAAATTGACAATATTAACCATAACAGCTGCTTGGACCTCATAGCTGTGTGAGGGGAATTGGTAGCTTTAAGGGGAAAAGGGGGAGAAAAAAAATAACCTAATTATTCAACTACAACTTTAGAGTCAGTTTTCCAGGGGGTGGCAGATATCAAATTAAGGGGTTGGATTAATTTTTGGCTTTTTGTTATTTAGGAAAGGGCACTTAATTAACCAACCTAAGATATCCAGAATACTTAGGAAGAATTCAAAACAGTAGCATTCATTCACTCCTTCCTGTATATCACTTACAGATACAAGAGATGAGTAACCAGTTCCTGAGGATCTCTGAGTGAATGAAGCAGAATTCATAGGAGTTTGCTCAGCTATGATTCTTTTCCCCTCCTTGTGCCGATTTGACTTTCACATGTGCCAAGTGTACCATCTAATTCTGCATGCCATTTCTAATGAGTTTCTTTTACTATGACAGCCCCTTTTGCCTGTCTGGGGTAGACCAGTAGTCCTAGAGAACTAAGCCCTATATCCAAGTATACTTCAACTGATGGTGAAGGAGGCTGGCATATGAGTACCACAGCTCCTACCCTCAGGTGGGTGTAGAAGCAGGTGTTTTTTATTCCTGGAATCCATAGTAGTATGATGTTCCATTGCCCCAAGCCCACCAGGTTTTTACTGCATGTTATTTTGGTTGCTCCCTTCTGCTCCCAGGTTACCCCCACAGGAATTCCTAATTTCTCTCCTCTTTAAAATGTTTGCTCTCTCAGAGCAGATTCTGGAGGAATCCAGAAGCACATGCTTCTTAGAATGGTACTAGGCAGTGAGAAAACAGGTGGAAAGGACACTGTCCCTCCAAGGAAACTGGTTTAGTGAGGGGGTAACAGTGAGTGTGGTACAGGATTGTGGGTCAGGTCGTTGAAAGAGCATAGGGGAAGCTGAAAGTTCTGTTTTCAAGGTGTGAGACGAAGGGCAAAACCTTCATTTTATGAAAGGTAGGGAGAGCTTGCTTTTGCCACAGCCCCTGGCAGAAGCAGCCCACAGGCTTCCCTTGTGTGACAACATATGTCCTGTTCTCAGAAGGGAGGAAGCCCTTGACTACATAAACTTAGTAAGAGCAACTGTCTTATCCTGAGGAGTCATAACTGCAGGATCCAGGAGCAGCCTGGGCAGGGAGCTATGCACAGGAAGCTATGCACAGCTTCTCACCAGGACCTGGTAAGGATGAGGCACCCTCAAAACATGGGGCTGTGACCTAGAGAGTGACCTTCCTTCCAAGATCCACCTGCCAGCCCCTTCATCTGTTCTCAAAGCTGTTCTATGCAGTTGCCCTGCCTCCTATTCAAGGAGAACTTTGAGTCTGGGTCAGTCCCTCCTCTAGGCACCTGGTACTAGCCTCCTGACTCCTCTGGGTGTTTGAAACATGTTATTATTATTATTATTATTATTATTATTATTATTATTATTATTATTTATTAATGTTGTTGTCATATAAAATAATGGCTTTCCTTATGATATTTTGAGACTTTGTTCTTTTCTTCCTCATCCCCACTGACTTCCTCCATCCCTCCTCGTTTTTCTCCCCCTAACAGTTCCTCTTCTGCTTTCTTCTCTCCCCTTTTCCTCTCCCTCCCTCCCTCTCTCTCTCTAAATCCTGCATATGCGAGAAAATTGTGACATTTACATTTTTATTTTTTAAAGGTTTTGTTCAAGTAAATGTTGTAAGTTGAACACCCCTCCCCCAACCTCCCTTTTTGTTTCCTCTCCTGTTGGTTCCCTTTGTCCTGTTAGGTAGTTTCCCTTCTACCTTCATGCCACACTTACATATATGCCACACTTACATATATGCCACACTTACATATATGCCACACTTACATATATGATTTTATGTATCTATATAAAGTCTGATATAAATAAGATCTCTCTGAGATCACTTAACTCATTTAATATGACTGCTACCAGTAGCTTTCATTTTCTCACACACAGCACAACTCATTCTTCTTTATGGCTAGCAGTGTCTGTTGAGCACATACACCACACAGTCCTTATCCATTCAGTCCCCTGTTGATAGACACTATCTCTAAGATGCAGAATGTGAAAGGAGAGGTGAGGCATCAGGGTATTTTAGAGATGGTGAAACATTCCATCTTACAGGGATGCTCCTTAAGACAGGAAGTAAACAACTCAAAAGAGTTCAGAAAGTCCCTGAAACTGACCAGATTCACTAGGCCCTTCCTTTCCCAAGAGTATATGAGCAATCAAGGCTACTAAGAGTTCCTGTCAGACAAGTGAAGCTCCAAAGAAAATGCTCAGACTACCTGAGATTTTTTCAATAATTTATTCCTTTAACTAATTTTACATCACTATCACAGCCCTCCCTCTTCCTCTCCTCCTAGTCCCACCCTTACAAGTCCCTCTCCCTAAGACCCCTTCCCCTTCTCCTCAGAGAAGGGGGAGCCCCCCCTTGGGCACCACACCACCTGGGGACATCTAGTCTCAGCAGGACTAGGCACATCCTCTCCCACTGAGGCCCAACCAGGCAGTCCAGCTAGGGGAAAGGGGACCCAATTGCACGAACACAAACCAAAACAGCCCCTGATCCACTTGTTAGGAGATACACAAAGACCAAGCTGCACATTTGCTATAAATGTATAGGGGGTTTAAATCCAGCTCCTGCATGCTTCCTGGTTGGTGGCCCTAGCTGAGATTTTTGAATGAGGCTGAGACTGAACAGCCTAGAAGAGAATGAGATCAGCCAAGCAGCCTTCAAGAAGTAGAGACCAGCCAAGTTGAACAACAACAACAACAAGACTCAGCCCTATGGAACCACTGGAAAAGGAGGCTCTCTAACCTGTTGTGCTGCCTGAAGACTGTGCAGAGTGCTCCAGGTTGCCAGCTTTTGCAAGCTGTCATGTGCTATGGTGGGCTTTGGTGATGCAGCTGTCTGAGTTATTTCTGCTGTAAGTAACTCCTCACCTATTTTCCTGTAAGGAAGCCCAATAAAAATCACTGGTTCATTAACAAGTTGGACTGTGGTGTTGTCTTAGTCAGGGTTTCTATTCCTGCACAAACATCATGACCAAGATGCAAGTTGGAGAGGAAAGGGTTTATTTGGCTTACACTTCCAAGCTACTGTTCATCACAAAAGGAAATCAGGACTGGAACTCAAGCAGGTCAAGGAGAAGGAGCTGATGCAGAGGCCATGGAGGAATGCTGCTTACTGGCTTGCTTGCCTCTCCTGGCTTGCTCATCCTGCTTTCTTATAGCACCCAAGACTACCAGCCCACAGATAGTACCACCCACAAGGGGCCCTCCCCCCCTTGATCACTAATTGAGAAAATGCCTTACAGCTGGATCTCATGGAGGCATTTTCTCAACTGAAGCTCCTTTCTCGGTGATAACTCCAGCTTGTGTCAAGTTGACACACAAAACCAGCCAGTACAGGTGGTATCCATACTTTGGTCTGTCATCAGTTCCCTATTTGAGGACAGTTTGTTCATGTCTCCCTAGGAACAGAGTCACACAACAGCTTGATCATTGGGATCCACAGTATAGAAGGAAAAAGCCATTCCACAAATTGTCCTCTGACCTCCGTGCATAAACATAAGCATGCACACACGTTAAATAAATAAATAAATAAATAAACAAACAAATGCCTTGCCTCAAAGGTCCTTGCCAGAGGTTTCTACCTTGTTCATAAAGGGCAGAAAGGTATCAGAGGCTGCCTTTCAGACCCATCTGGAAATGGGTGGATCTCAGAACTGAGAGGAACTGGGGCATGAGATCCACAACTGACCTCTGAGAACCTGCAATCTGCCTCTTTCTTTTGGATTTCAGCCATTAGGCATTTGATCTGGACTGTTCCGCTGAATCCTGTGAGTCATTTGTTCATTCATGCATGTGTGAAAGACATATGGAATTTGTCAGAATAAAAATGTAGTCTCAGGGTCAACCGCAGGGCCCCCAGTGAAAGTGACAATACCCAGGAAGTCAGGCAAATAGGGTTCTCTTGCATGACTGCCTGACAGCAACCACCACAAAAGACTCTTTAAGAGCCATAAGTCTATGTGAACACACACAAAGACCACTGTAACCCTCTATCAAAAATATTTCTGCAAAGCCATCTGCCCAGCAACTGAGCAACTGTGTACTAATGATGCTCTAGTTAATCACTGTGGCTCAGGACTTGTGTTTCAGAATCCCGGACACAGCCTTCTTGAGTTTCAGCTTTAAATCTTCTCTTTGTTAAACTCACAGGTTACTACGTCACACAACCCCACTCCAGTGGTTTACTCTTCTTTTTGCATTGCCCTGGTTCCTTCAAAGAATTATTTAGTTCCTTAGAGAAGCTGTCTCTGACTCTTCACTTTTAGATTGACACATGATGCACCCATGCATCCCACATGAATTCTATGACCCAGACTTCAGGGGCACTATTCCCGGAAAATCTTTTGTCTGTCAAGCTGCTCTCATCCTGGTTGTCTGATTGCCCCTTCCTGTTTCTTCCAAACATCCCTCCTTCTTCTCTGCTTGTGAATGTGAATGGATCACCTCTGAATTGTCTCATGGTTCCACCTTCTCCTGCCTTCAGTCTACTGGCTATCTGATCTGCTGCTGAGAAGGAGGAAGATAACGGTTTGCCAATCCCTTTGTAGGGTGTTGGTGGATCAACTGTAGTAGCTGGTTTCTGAGACCCTAATGGGATCCCAAGTTACAGTACCAGCTCCCTACTTATGTTTCCTGTCCAAACATTTCTCCTTGGAAATGCATATGGGCCTTCTTGTCCTCAGTCTCTTTTCTTCTCCCATAATTGGACTTCTCTGTAAATAAGCTCAGCACAAGGACCAGCCCTGCATCTTGGGGAAGACAGAGCACCAATCCAGTGGTTTGGTATGGTTCTTACTCTGTACTTTAGACAGAGAAAAAGTGTGAATATGGGGTCAGATCACTGATGATCCAGACTGAAACTTCATGAGACGGGTTACATCCTCCCCGCCCCCGACTTCAGATTTTATAGTAAAACTGGTGGGTAAAATTCCTAGCTTTCACCTTGCCACACAATCACATTTTAGTTCAGATCTTAGCAATCAAACTTCCAGGGAGGGGATTGAAGCCACTGGAGGGTTAATCATGACCAAGATGATCATGCTAGTTCATTTCATCGTCTTGATGACTGGGTAGGTGAAGTCATGCGTTAGAATCCTAGCCAATGAGATGATAGGGAGGCTGTCTGATGGGGAGGCATTAAGAAACAAGTTCTTCAATGGAAAAGGAGGGAGGGAGCATTTTCTCCCCCCAAACATTGGCTTTTCTTGGAGCCTGGAGCTGCAGTGGCCATCCACTGCACCAAAAGGAAAAGCCCACACTGTCAGAAGAACATTAAGGCAGAAAGCTAAAAATCCTGTTCCAGATGACATTCTTAAGCTACTTTATCCCCTTTAAGCCTGCCTTCTCAGCCTTCTCATTTCATGAGATTGCCTTCTTTTGCATGATATGTTTTGGTTGAGCTTGCAAAGCAGGACATCCTCATGTAGTCTGTTCTAATGGATCTCTTACAAGGTTCAAATGAGAGGCTTTCTTCTCTTCTGTAGTTCTCAATCCAAACAGAAGAGTCTCCTGACTGCCATACTTGTTCCTACTGTCCTGTGATACATTTGACACTAGCATATATACCTTTCCTTTGTTTCTTTCACAGGACTCGACAGTGTACTTAATTATTCACACTCTCAAGGTGTTCTAGAAGGTCTTTGAACGCACACCATGTTTCCTTGCTGGCTCTTGTGTCTAGCAGAATATCTAGCATGTAGTCAGCCTCCCTCCATAAGGATCTGTTGACAGAGAGAATAAACTAATATGTGCTTATGCATCCAAGAGTCATTTAATCATGGGGACAGTTTCTGAGTCAGGGATCAGAACATCACTCAGTGTCATCACACAAACTGAATGATATGCACAGCCTACTGCATACCTTGGCTATGTGGAATATAACCACTACTCCATCAGGGGAATGTGGCCTGTCATGCACAGAGAGTCATTGGGTATCACATGACTGGGTAAGGAGGAACATGGCACATAGCAGGAAAGTTTACCTTTCTGTCCTTTCTAAGATCGAAGAGTTGATAAACTCTTCTGTTTCTCATTTTGATAAATGACTGTGTACCCAATCACTGGCTGATGTATTTCAAAACAATTTTGAACTTGTTTTGAAAGGCACCATTATTTTGTTCCCAGTGGAGCAGGTGCTATTCCAACACCCCAATCCTTGCTGCTATTCTTTAGCATGTGTGACAGCTAAGCAAGCCCCTTCTTTGATTTTTCTTCCTCTATAGATGCCAGATGACTGATCAGTCATTACCTGTGATTAATGACCAAAGAGACTGCTGAAGCTGGTAAGAGTCTGGGCCCCTAACCACTGAGTGCTCAGCTTTTGGCCAATGAACTGAGTGCAGAGTTGCCCCTGTCAGCATCCTCTTGCGATGTTCAGGTTTGCTTTCCACTCTTCAGTAGGAATCATGGTATTCATGAGCAGAGGATGGTATTAGGACTTGGGAAGGAGTCCAAACTGCTTTTGATGCCCCAGGAGCATTTTGGAAGCAAGCCAGAGCACCACGGTGATTCATTTTTATGTTGTGTTAGTTTGCATGGAGAGTGAAAGCCTGGGAGCCCAGAGAGTCAGATCTGTAATGAGAAATAGAGCTCCTCCTTAGCAGTCTTATGACTGACCAGGGACCAATCATGACATCCACAATCATAGAAAACACTGCTGGCTCAGAGGAGAAGAGCTATGGATCAGGTAGCAAGGACCCATGCATGCCCAATGGTCTAGTCCAGCCTCCCTCAGATGAGAGTGTGCAGAGTGGAAGTCCCCTAAATGCCTGTTGCAAAGTGGATCCAGCCATCCATTATTCAGAAACACAGCACTAGCTGCTGTTCCTTCATTGTTTGCTCTCTAGTCTTGTGATGGTCTTGTGCTCAGCAAAATCCAAAGAGAAGATGAAGAAAAACCAGAAACTGATTGCTTCTGTTTAACCCAGTGTTCTGGTGCTTGCTCACTCCTCAGGAAACCCTTGTTTGGTTTGTGCCTACAGTACATCTTGAAGGAAAGCATTTGGGAAATGCTGATCTGAGCATAGGTGGTTACTGAGTACCCTGAAGCATACCGCATTTACTGAACAGCTCGTTCATTCAGGAAAGTTCTATTGAAAGGCTACTTTGAATGGGCTGTCAGCTTTGGATACAGATTTGACTGATGCCTGTCTGAATCTTACAGTATAGTGAACTGGCTCTTCCTGGAATTTGCAACTCCAAAGAGCTGGCTATGGCGAGTGAATGATGGTGAGCCTCATTACCTGCCAGGGTTTCAGGGTCTTCATCTGGGATAGAGGACTATTGATATTCATTCCATCCAATTCTTGGGCTCTGATAATATTGATATGTCTGGATTTTAATGGATTTACTGTGTACTTATAATAACCTGTATTTAAGCTTCACAACAGGGTAGCTTATCTTCCATCTTAGAAATAGGACTAAGAGGCTTGCCAGGGTGTGGTGAACAATCCTTTTGGCTTGTCAAAATTAAATATTCCTTATCTTGAGTAATCCCTGCTGTGCTTGGTTAAGCTAGAATCTCACACAATTAAGTGGTAGAGCTAGGATATATTAAGGTAGATTATATGTTAATAAAATCACAACCAACAACAATGAATATTGTAGTATGTGTATTGTGATTGTGATAGTTAGCTTCAGTTGTTAAATTGACACATTGAGATTCCTCTGGGAAGGGGCAACCTCAGTTGAGGAATTACGTTCATTAGATTAGCCTGTGGGATACTTTTGTAATTGTTAATTGATGAGGACCCAGTCCACTGTGGGCAATGAATCCTGGGAAGGTGTTTCTGGGTTGTAAAAAAAAAACAGGTCATTGAGCATGCTATGGAGACCAAGCCAATAAGCTGTGTTCTTTGATAACCTCTGCTTCAGTTCTTGTCTCCAGGTTCCTATCTTGGCTTCACTTGATGAGTGAGTGACAGTAAACTGTAAGCCAAATAGACCCCTTTCTTCCCTGTCATGATTTGAATAAAAAGGTGCATAAGAAGTGTTACTTTTAGGAGGTGTGGCCTTGTTGGAGTAGGTGTGGCTTGTTGAAGAAAGCATGTCACTAGGGGGTGGGCTTTGAGGTCTCAGAAGCTCAAGCCAGCACTAGTGGCTCGCTTTCCCTTCCTGTTGTCCCTTTTGGTGTAGAAGAGAGACAGATTTTTAGTAGTCTCTGCTAAGTAGGGCTAAGAGTACAAAGTCCAGGGCCCAGAGCACCCAGGGCACACAACCCTCTTATACCTGATGGTACCACCTTCACAGCTGACCCTTTACTTCCTCCAGCTGGACTTTGTCTCTTGTGTGCTTTGGTGATGTATTCCAAAGGTTCTCAAGTAGCCAGGAAAGATGGCTTTTGGCATCATGCAATGAACCAGAGTCCAGAGATACTGAGCATTCTTTTCAGTGTTATATGAGTCTTAACACTGAGCTTGACAAGGGCTGACTAAGAGTAAGAATATTCAGTTAGCACTGACTGGGTGCAGGAGCATCTCATTTCATCTTTATAACAAATAAAGTCCCTTTTTCACACTTACAGAAATCGAGGGAAGAGAGGAGAAATAGGAGAATTAAAATTAGTAGCTTTAGAGGCTGATGAGATGACCCAGTAGTTAACAGCACTTGCTGCTTTTGCAAAGACCTAGGTTCAATTCCAAGCTCTTATATCAGGAGCTCCCAACTGCCTGCAACTCCAGTGCCAGAAAGAAATACTCTTCTGGCTTCCACAGGCTCTTTTACTTAAATGGTGTCCATTCAGGCAGACACATAAAATAAAACAAATAAATGAACTTTAGAAAAAATGTTGGCAGCATTAGAAGGAAGATAAAAATTAGGACTGGGGTGTAGCTCAGTAGTCCAGCATGTGACTCATATGCTGAGGCCCAGGCCTAGTCTTCAGCACCAAACCAACCAACAAACCAACAAACAACTAAGTAAGATGAGATATTTAAGATGAACAACTATATAGTACAGAATGGTAATCATGGTTACTTCATGTAAACAACAAAAGGCTGGTTACTTCTCTTTAAAAACATAAACATGATCATTTGTTTATTAACTGAAGTGTTGCATATAATACATGATGTTTTATACTTTTTTTTAATGAAATGAATTTGTACTTTAGAATGACTAGACATACAGATGGTTCTCAGAGCAGAATACTTGATATTTCACTTTTTTGTTTTTTATGAAATGAACTTGTATTTTAAAACGACTAGACTTACAGATGGATCTCAGAGCTGGTGCAGGGAGTTCCCAAAGTCCTGCCATCCCTTACCTTGCTACATCTGTTTGTCAAAACTGAGAGTTGAATATTGTACAGCTCCTAGCTCCACTTCTCACCAGTTCCCTCACCTTTGCTTACCCTAGGAGCCAGCTGGATATGGCTGGGTTTGAAGTGAAAAGAAGTGTTGGAGCTGCCAAGGAAGCATGTATGCTAATGGAAGACTTTGGGAGGGCATAAATACAGGTGGCACTTTGGTAAGTTCAGAATTATAGCCCTCTTGCTACATTGACTGGGCAATGTTATAGCAGGAAGTCCCCAGTGCTGTAGAGGCTGACATCATTCAACCCAAACTAGGCTTATATCACTTTCTGCAAGGACTCAGAGTGGGTGTAGAGCAGGAGCCAAGGAGAAGCAGAGTCATTATCATCACAGCAGAGGGACCTGGGAACAGGGAGGGACTAGATGTATTTAAATGGTTCCTTGAGTCCATCTCCAGTGGGGTTTCTATCCAAGAGTCTTTAAATCATTTTGTCCAAGAGTGAGTCTTTGTGACAAACATTAAGGAATCGTGAGCATGATTTGAGGCTCTCTGTTGCTTGTCTTACTGCATTAGAGCTTGTAATTCTCAAAATAAAAGTCCCGTGTTTTAGTTTGAATGCAGTTGGCCTCCATAAGTCCATAAGGAGTGGCACTATTAGGAGGTGTGGCTTTGTTGGAGTGGGCATGGACTTGTTGGAGGAAGTGTATCACTGTGGAGGTGGGCTTTGAAGTCTCCTATATGCTCAAGCCAGGCCCAGTGGGACAGTCTCTCCTTTCTACCTGTGGATTAAGATGTAGAACTCTCAGCTCCAGCATCATGTCTGCCTTTATGCTGCCATGTTTCCTGCCATGATAATGGACTGAACATCTGAAACTGTAAGCCAACCCCAATGAAATGTTTTCCTTTATAAGAGATGCTGTTGTTATGTCTCTTCACAGCAATGTAACCTTAACTAAGACACATGTTAAAGATCTCTATTAACTTTTTAAAGCTCAAAAGAAAGATCAGTGAAGTTAAGTGATTTGCTCATGAACATACAGCTTGTCAGTGTAGAAGAAGGATTAAAATCCAAGTTGTCCTGATTTAATTGTGTGTGTGTGTGTGTGTATAAAATAAGTTTCTCCTAAATTATACCCTTTCAACAACAACCAAAATCCTCATTGGAATTTGGTGTCCAAGGGAGATTCATAATAGTCTGCTAAACATTTGACTAAGGGGCACACTTTGGGGAGGGAAGTTTTGGGAGACACAGTAGAATTTTATATGTATGCTGACAACATGATTGTTGGGCATACATCATTGAGTCCTAAGGAGAGATTTCAGGTTCTCTTCTTGCTCTTTCCTCTCTCTACAGGGCATTAATAAGAGGCCTACGTGGGCCCTTAGAGGCAGGGCAGCATTTGCATGGATGAGTTGTCTCCACCAGCCTCCAGACCTGTTCAGGTGTCCCTAGAAATTGACTAAGTTTTGTTTCCTAGGCCAGATGTTAGGAGAATCGCCAAGTTGGTGTTGGAGGGTACTCTTATACACCAAAACAAAGTATAGGAAGTAAGAGACAAGGACAATGGGAGGCTCCCTGGTGTGCCCTATTTACAAACTGCTGCAGCTCCTTCTGGGTGGGATTTGATTTTCTACTTCACTGAGAAATGAGGAAACTTCAGAGTGACTTACATGCCAAAGAGAAGACCCCAGGCCATCCTTCAGCCTCCCTGGCCCAGAGTCCCCTTCATGTGACAGGATGCCCTCAATTACTCTCTCTGGGGGGGTCCCAGTCTGAAAGAAGATGGAGCTAACCATCTGTTACCGACTCCTGTGAGCAATTTAATCTTCTCTTGTTCCCAACAAGGAGGATCATGTGAGAACATAAATTCTCATCAGTCCTGGTTAATTAGGAGCCTGCTTTCTGAAGGGTGTGGAGACCCTGACAGGAGAGACACCCACTGGCTGGGCCACAAGGAGGGCACCACACATGGTGAGAGAAACAAAGGTCACTGAAGAAGCTTTCTGGGCAATCACCTGATTCGATCATCTTTTTTCCAAACAAAGATCTTGGTGATAGAGGGAGACCATGATTAGCATGGCTACCTAGACCTAGGGCAGTAGGATTACAAAGGAGCCCCAGTTTCAATCTGCCTCTTTCCAACACAACAATGCATGACTTGACCACTTGGGGTTTGGTCTCTAGAGGAGGGAGCTAGAAGACAGTAGTCACAAAGGCAGAGGCAACTACAGCAGGAGCTATGGTTGATGGGATCAGCCCTGTGGCAGTGTAGAGTTTATAGAGAAGGCCCTAGAGTCTTACTGCCAGTGCTTAAATCTTGGTTTTTCCACTTAATAGCTGTATGACCCTGGGCAAGTTTTTTGACCTCTAGAGTCTATTGGAGACACTCAGGTTTTGAGACCTATCTTTGCAGACGCTTATGGTTCGCATCCCGTCCTGATCACCTTTCTATGTGACCAGCTTCAGCTTTAGGGGGGACTGCCTTGGGTCTCCAGAATTCCCTTTATCAGTGTACATTGTAGGCCCAGAGTTTCCTGGGGGCAGTTGTCAGCTAAAGACTGATACAAAGGGGTATTAATGTCCTACCTTCCTTATCAACCCTGGACTGAGGTAACATACTTTTTCCAGAGGTCCCCTACAAGTTTAGGCATTGTAGTCCACAGTAGTGACTAGCTTCATAATGAGCTCCTTGACTGCCTTCTCTTTCCTCGAAGTCCCCTGTGCTTTTTGCATCTCTGCATATACTGTTTGCATTTGAGTCCCTGCCTTAGATCTGCCTCTGCTCAGTTCTTCCAATCTAAGACAGTGAGTATCTCAGCTCTTCTACTAAACGATGGCATCTGTCTGTTAGGATCCAATGCAAAGAATGCTTGATCAAGGGCTGGGAAGATAGTGGGTGGTGAAGGGCCTACTGTGCAAGCATGAGGACCTGAGGCCTGTCCTCAGTACTCCCATAAAACTGGACTTGGTGGCACAGGGGAAGCAGTGATAGGTGGGTCCATAGGCTTGATGGGTCAGCTGGCCTAGCCAAATTGGGGAAGACCCAGGTTCAGTGAGAGATCTTATCTCAAAAAATAAGGTGGGAGAGTGTCCTACTTCTATTTCTGTTTATGTGATAAACTACCCTGGCAAAAGCAATGTAAGGGAGAAAGTTGCTTATTTTAGTTACAATTCCAGGCTATACAGTGTTAGCATGGGGCAAGTGAAGGAAGGAATTACAAATAAATAAATCTCGTCACAGCATATCCACAGTCAAGGGTAGAGAGAAAGGCATTCATATATGCTCGATTGCTTGTATTCAGTTAGATTTATCCATTCTCATACAGTTCAAGACCTCCTGCTGAGAGAATAGTGCCACTCACAGTGGGCTGGGTTTTCATACATCAATTAACTTGATGAAGGCAGTCCCTCACAGATATACCCACAGGCCAACTCAAAGTAGACGATCTATCTTTGAGACCCTCTTCCTAGGTGACCCTAGGTTGTGTCAAGTTGACGGAGCCAACATTAGAGAATAATTGAAGAAGATACCTGATGTATTTATTTTTTTCCCTACTTCTTTGATAAAATACCCTGACAAAAGCAACTTAAAGGAGAAAGGATTTATTCACACTTATTATTCCTGAGAGGACACAGTCCATCATGGTGGGGTAGGCATCTTGACAAGCACGTGAGGCCAGTTTGGTACAATGCACTTCAGAAATAGAGAACTGGAGGCAGGGCCAGGTTAAAATACCTCCAAGACCATCCCTAGAGACATACTTCTTCCAGCAAACCTCCATCCTAGATTCCATAACCTTCCCAAAGCGTTCCACCAGCTGGGGACCAGGCATTCAGACACATGCATCTATGGGGGATGTCCCACATTCTAGCCACAATAATCCATGGAGATTTCTTTCCTTCACATGCACACAAATATATTCATGTGTATATATTCATGAACATGCACACACACACACACACACACACACATACACACACAACCTCAACCTAGTAAGAAGTCCACAAATGCTCACTAAGTATCTGATAAGCACTTATCTCATTAAGCTCACTCTGTATGCCCTATTGCCCTCATTGTATAAATAGCATAATACAAGCTCTGAGAAGCTAATTTCCTCAAAGTCATGCAGCTTAATAAGGATGGAAATGCAAATCCATCTCTGAAGCTTTTTTTTTTTCTGATTTTTGCTCCTGCCAGAAGTTTTTCTCCACACTCCTAATCTGGATAAGGGGTCTCTCTTTTTGTACTCCCACAACTGTCATCACAGACCCGGTCCAGGATTGAAATTGCTTTATTTCTTGTCCTTTGGTCAGTTTGTGGCCTTGTTGCCCAGCACACAGTAGTCTTTCGGTGAGTAATGGACACTGTGGTCTCCCTTTATTATAACACTCCCCTTCATTTTCAGTCTTCAAAGGTCAACAGGTATCTCCAAATAGCCAATTAAAATTCTGGAAAGGAACACTTTATGTTTAAAGTGCGCATTAGTCCTAGCTGCATGATGGAGTCTCTTGCCATCCCTTTCCTTCCCACTTGGAATGGGACTTGCCCCTCTACCTGGTGTGTCCACACTATATGGGGTACCTGCTCATTATTCACCTAGTAACTTGTCTTGGTTATGAACTAAACTGTGTATTATAATTATGTGTTCAAGAAACCAGCCCAAGGATAGTGATGCTAAGGGGGTAGTGGCATAAATTACAGAATGACAAGCTAACTCTGCCGCTGTGGACCTTGCAGGGCACAAAGAAAACGTCTTAGAGCATGGTATATAGGCTTTTCTACTACCATACAATCCAAGCATCCACTGGGGATCTAGGAACATAGCCCATGATAAATGAGAACACCAACTCGGGCAGCAGGGAGCATCTTGGAAAACTCCCCAGGAAATAATCTTCTCTTTGCATCCTTCTGCAGAGAAGATTCATAAATGTAACTAATCTGCCTCTCCAGGGTTCAAAGATTTATCCTCCCAAAAGTCTTGTCAGAAAGACAAGTCCTGGGGAGCCAAAAGGATGGCTCAGGGGAAAAAGCCCTTGCTGTTCTACTAGAGAACTTAAGTTTATCTTAAAGCACCTATGTTAGGCAGCTCACAGCTGCCTACAACTCTAGCTCTAGGAGATCTGACATTCTCTTCTGAACTCCATGGATATATACACATGTAACATACATGCACACAGTCATGAATGTATATACATACATGAAAACAAATCTTTAAAAGGAAAAGACAGAGATCTCTCAGGTACTACACAGGTAGAGGAGTCACAGTCATTGCTCCATCATAGTGTCATGCGTGCTGTGCTTGACAGAAAGAGCTTTCCCTAGATTGACAGAGTGTGGGAGAGATGGCAAAAGACAGCAGGAGGATGACCAGGCTAGAGATACAGATCTTTAGAGAGTGGTCATTGCAATTGTGCTGGCTAGTTTTAGGTCAACTTGACACAGGCTAGAGCCATTTGAGAGACGGAAAGAGAAAATGCCTTTGCAAGACTGCTGTAGGCAAGTCTGATGGGCATTTTCTTAATTAGTAGTTGATGAAGGAGGGTCCAGTCCATTGTGGGTGGGGCAGATCGGTGGTCCTGGGGTCTAGAAGAAAGCAAGCTAAGCAAGTCATGAGGAGCAAGTCAGTAAGCAACACCCCTTCATGGCCTCTACATCGGCTCTTACCTCCAGGTTTCTGTCCTGAGTTGCTGCCTTCAATGATAAACTATGACGTATAAGTTAAGTGAATCCTTTCTTCCCCAGCTTGCTCTTGGTCATAGTGTTTCATCATAGCAAGAGTAACACTAACTCGGACGGTAATGTACCCACATCTTTTGAATGTCTACCTACACCGGCTACACTGGTTCTAGATTCTACAACAAATAAATCAAAGGCATTCTATTAAAATAAAAATAACAGATTCTAAATCAGTATTGCCTGGGCAGTAGTTGTTATTGCTCTTCCTCCTCCTCCTTTCTCCTCCTTTCCTTCCCTTCATCTCTCTTCTGCTCTGCCTCATTCCCTTTTTCTCTCCCTTCTCTCCTCCTAGTGCTCCCTTTCTCTCCTCCCCCTCCTCCCCCTCTGGTCTCTCTCTTCTTCCCCTTTCCATCTATTTCCATCCTCTTATTTCTCTTTCCCCCTCTCCCCCATTTCTTTTCCCTTCTTCTCTTGCTTTTTCCATTTTTTTTTCTTTCCTCCTCCCTCCCAGAGTCGAGAATCTTGAACAACATTCTGAGGCTAGCAGGTAGTCACTCAAAATGCTGCCAAGACAGTGGGTTATCACTCCCTCTAGCTCTCTGAATTCTAGCCTCAGTATTTACCTCTTCCCAGGATTATCAAATTACTGTCAGGGCTTGGGCCAGTGGTCTACTGTGTACCAAGCAAGTAGGTGGTTGTGAAGTTTTGCTAAGCACTGAGTAATACTGAAAGGAATAAACCATGGACAGAGACAGAGTCACTCCTAAAGTACCCAGAATCTGTGACTGGACTCATTAAACTCTTAGCTGTTTACTTCATCTATCATAGAATGTTTGGGCATATTCTCCCAAATAAGTGTGACTGGCACAGGGCTCCCAGTGTGTGTGTGTGTGTGTGTGTGTGTGTGTGTGTGAGAGAGAGAGAGAGAGAGAGAGAGAGAGAGAGAGAGAGAGAGAACGTGGATGCATGTGTGCTTGTGAGTGTGCATGTGTGAGTAAATGTGGTAAATATGTGTGAAGGAGAACTGTCCTATAGTAGCCTGCTTAGATGACTCTAGTTTTTAATCCAAGAGCCTTTATGCAGCATCAGAGACAATGGAGAGCCACAGAGGCAACTCATGGAGATAAAAGCAAGCTCATTTTTTTTTCAACGTGGGTGCCTCTGAAAGCTATGTTGAAGAAGAGCTAGAGTCTAGAAAGAAATCAAGACTGCAGCCTTACGTGGTGACCAGCAGGATGGAGGTGAAGGTAGGGGACATACAAGAGCTCCCCATGCTCTCCCTTTGGTGTCTGCAGTGACACCATGTACTCACATGGTGTGGTTGTATAACTACCTGGCAGGTCTCATTACATACTACACCAAGCTCATTATACCAAGTGGTGATGTTAGAGTCACCACCTATTGCACAGCTGCCATTGGATACATGTGGCAGGTAAATGCAAAATAGCCTTCTTCTTTTTCTTTCTTATTTTCTTTTCCTGGTACTTCTTCTGGAAGGGACCTGTATCAAACACTTGGCTTCCTCACTTTTGTCTCTGTGATTCATTTGCTAAGGGGAGGTACAAAGAAGGAGCTGATGTCTTCTGTGAGGCATTGACTTAGAGATGGGGACTAATAATGGAAGATATAGCAGTTTGAATGAGAATGTCCATATGCTCCCACATTTGAATACTTGGTCCGCATTTGCATTTAGTGGTACTGTTTGGGGAGGTTTAAGTGGTGTGGCCTTGCTGGAGAAAATACATCACTGGGATGGGCTTTCAGATCTGAAATCCCTTTGCTACTGCCAGTTTGTCTCTCTCTGCTTCATGCTTGCTGTTGAGGATGTGAGCTCTCAGCTGCCTGATCCAGCCACTATGCCTATTTCTTACTGCCACATTTCCCTGTCATTATGGGCTCTTATCCCTGTGGAACCATAAGCCGAAGAGAACGCTTCTGTAAGTAGCGTTGTGTCTTAGTTAGGGTTTTATTGCTGTGAAGAGACACCATGACCAAGGCAACTCTTAATAAAGAAAAATGTTTAATTGGGGCTGGCTTTCAGAATCAGAAGTTTAGTTCATTATCAGCATGGTGGGAAAGCATGGTGGCATGCAGGCAGACATGATGCTGGAGAAGCTGAGAGTTCTACATCTTGATCCTCAAGCAGCAGAAAGAGACTGGTTTTGTTTTACACTGGGCGTAACGTGAGCATTTAAGACCTCAAAGCCTGGCTTCCACAGTGACAGAGTTCCTCCAAGGCCACACCTTCTCCAATAATGCCACACCTCCTAATGGTGCTACTCCCTATGGCCAAGCATTCAAACACGTGAGTCTATGGGAGCCATACCTATTCAAACCACCACACTCAGTCATGGTGATTTATCTCAACAAAAGAAAAGTAACTAAAATAGAGAGTTCGGAGTTCAAGAATTAAGAATATGGTGCAAAGACTCCTGAGTGAAGATCTTGAATGAAGCTAACTGCTGTTAGAATGCTTTCCATTTCCTTACTCTCGTGAATAATTCTATCAAATAAGGGATAATATACCCTTATATCCCTTCTCTCTATCTCTTAACCCCACTGCCCTACTTATGTCTTAAACACAAGCAGCCAATACAGGAATACAAGAACTGTATTCGATATTTGTAAAATCCTTGCAACCCATAATCTAATCCATGCATTTTCGCCATAAAGGACTGGGCTGGTATCATCAACCATGATGAGTCCCATCAGTCTCTTATAGAAGAGACTTACCTTCTCTGAGATCACATAGCAGAGATAAAGACCTGATGATAACATGTGACAAGTTGGGTTCTAAATTTTTATGAGTTTTCCCATTGGCTGATGAGGGTTAGACCTTTAAGGTAGACAGAACCTCAGGTGGGAGTTAGGAATGGTTCTCTCCTGGGGAGGAGAACCATGTCTAGTCTAACCCTACCCTCATCCTGGGCTCATCAGTGACCAAATCTAAACTCCCTCTTTCTCTTACATCCACTCAACACCTCAGACACCCTCAGGCTATCTGTCTTATAAATCAAGGATCAGATTAACTGAGTTGGACCTGGAGCATAATTCTCTTCCAGTGACAGGCTCCAAAGCTGGAGGCAGAACAAACTATAAGAATGACAGAGGAGATCATCTTCCTCTACAGGCTCGGAGGAAGTAGATAAGAAGGGGATAGGCAGGAGGCAGCCACCCCCTGTTTTTCCTCTTTCTATCACAGCACATCCAGGACCTGGAGAAGTCCTGCTGGGCCTTACCCTCTGGAATGCTTCATCTTTTCTCTGGTGCAGCCAACAACCAGACCGATTCCTTCATTTCCTTTTCTGTCCTCATGTTTTATTCACAGAATACCAAGAACACATCTTCTGACCTAAGTCAGACCCCAGGTCTGGCTGGTGCCTGGATGATGAGGGGTCCTTGAGGGAGGTGTGTTCAGGCTATGCTGCTTGTACAGCCTGCTACCTCACCCCCTACACAAAACCACAGGCTCCTCACCTCTGGCTAGTCAGCTTGTGAGGAAGAGCCCTGGAAGGCAACAGGAAGACATCTTGTCTCCTGAATGTCACTAACAGGACTGAACTAGAGAAGGGGCCCCCCAGGGAAGCCTTGTTCACAGAGGCTATCCTCCTGTTGGGAAGGACAGAAATGCCCAGTCTGTTCTTCTCCCAACAGAGTACACTCCGGATCTTGGGGTCAAGTTTCTGTTAAGACAAATGACTGCTCGGTCTTGGGAGGGACTAAGGTCATCCCAACCACTCCAAAGTGCTTAGTTGGGCAGGGAGACGAGCAAGGGCAGGATCACAAAGGATTTTCAGTTTTCTCTCAAGAGCTGTAAGCAGGTATGTAGAGACTTAGTGGAAATAGCAAGGCACACTTTTGCCTGGTGTGGAGGGAAGACCAAGTGGGAAGAATTTCTAGCACATGCCTGCTCTTTCCCTCCCATGGTCATGTTTTCTTCAGTCAGTGGATATTTATGGAAGGCCATGCATGAGCAGGAAGGTTCTGGGTAAAAGCAAATCAAAACATGCTTTCTTTGATTTGAAAAAACTTTGTATCTAGAAGTTACTAGAGCCGTGACAAGGAAGCAAGAACAAACAAGCAAATGTAAAACTAATTAATTTTTTTGGTTGTTGTTATTGTTTGAGGCTATAAAGAAAACCAGCAGGATCTTTAGTTGGATGTTTGTGGGAGGCTTACTCTAGTCCCTAAGGGAGAGAGCAGCAGGAAGGGAGAATGATGGAAGGCAGGCAGTGAGACAGGCATGGAGTATGCCCTGTGGTGAGAGGACAGCAGGAGGACTGCAGAGCTGGTTTGGTACAGCATGGCCTGGGGCCTTTCGGATGCTTTTCATACTGTAGCCAATCTGAGAAATCTGGGCATTAGCCCAGCTCCACCCCACAGCACTCCTCAGGCCCTTGGCCAGTGGTTCTACGTGCTAACTCCTACTTCCTGCAGATGTCCTCCTTAACAAGCCTCATGTCTGTCAGCATCTGTCCCTCAGTGCATCATTCCCAAACATCATACCCCTCAGGAGCCTTCCCTAAAGCTGCATAACCGAGGCCTAACTGTCCTCTGGGTTCCTTGCCTGGATTGCCACTCAGTCTGGCTGGGAAGCCTTTGAGTCGGTAGAGCTGTGCCTTCAACCAGGCAGGTGCACCATGGCTGTGTCCAAAGGAGAGAGGGAGAAAAAAGGAAGGAAGTGAGGAAGGGAATAGTTAGCTTCTTAAAAACAGAGTAGTTAATACTATGAAAGTGTGTATTCAGGACCTCCAAGACCCAGGTCCTTGTAGCTGTCAAAGTAGAATTTGTTATATTTGCCATTGAAATTTTCTATTTATTATTTATCTACTGTGTGTTTCAGGGTGTACACTTTTGGGGACCAGAGGACAACTTTAGGAGCAAGTCTGTTCTCTCCTTCCATAATACTGGTCCTGGGGCCCAAACTCAGATCATCAATCAGGCTTGGCGGCAAGCACCTTCACTTGCTGAGCCATCTTGCCCACCTGTCGTAAAATGTTTCTCAAATCATTGTCCCTGAGACTCTGTCCCCCCGTTTCTCCCCCTTGTCACTAGCATCAGCCCTTATCTTCTTTTGTCCACAGAGAACCCATTTGGGGTCCATTTTCAGTCTCACTTTTTGAGAGTTACCTTGTCAACTTCAAAGGCCATGCTGCGAGGTGAATGCTGGCATTCTCCAATAGGCTCACCAGCAAAGCAAATGGCTCTTCAAAACCAAATTAATGATGCTGCAAAATGACAAATTACTACCTGTCACAGACCTCACAGGTCCCTGGGGGTTCCTGTGAATTCGGTGAGGAGCATGGAGGAATGCTAATGGCGCCTACCCTCACCTGTAAGGTGTGTGGGCCTCTGGGAAGGACATGGTGATGAGATTCTTTCATTCCAGATGCGACTCACTCTCATTCACACAGGGCCATGGGTTTAGCTAAGTACTCTGTTACTAAGGAAACCCAAGTTGTCAGTCCTGAGCCATATGGGATTAATGGTGATTTATTTAGGAAAAGCGAGGTTTGTCACTTTAAGCTTACTGCTACAAAATTGCTTTTTGATTACCTCCCGCCTTATTGCATTGTCTTGTCACAATAAACTACAGAAACAAGTGGCAAGGTTAATAATTATGGGCTCCATTCTTGTCACTCTCAGGGCCCAGCAAGGTCACAGTTGCAGCCCCAGTGTCACAGGCAGGCTGCTCCAAGCTCCTGCCCTGTAGAAGAGAGCTTCACGGAAAGCACAGGCTGGTCAATCCTCTTAGGGGGCTCTGGACTCCAGACCGCCTCTGGGCTCTTTTGGGGCCAGAGTTCCTGCAAATCAGCCTTCCTAGTCTTCATTATTGACTTTACACTGAGATGCTTTACTGCCTTTAAAATCCCCCCTTTAGGCTTCTCCATTCTGAAATGCAACACATTCTTTGAACCCCACCACACATCCCCCTTCCTTGAGATCATCCACACCTTCCGTTCTTGCCCTTCAAGTCCTTATCCCACACCACCAGGCAATGCTGCTCTGGAGCCTGTACCAGGTGCCACACCCTTCACTAGACTCTTCATGTGCATCAGCTAAGTCTCCTCTCTTCATCACCACAAGGTGGTCTGATGCTGAATGCATACCAGCTTTGTGACTTCCACCCACCAGAGTCCCATTTTGAATTCTAACCTTGAGGTAGGTCATACTAGGGAGAGGGACCTTTGGGTCCCACTTGACTAAGGCATGAGGATAGAGCCCCTAGGAATGGGATTAGTGCCCTCATATAAGGCCACAAAAAGACCCTCACTCCTCTGCCCTGTGAAGCAATAATGAAAGAACCTAGGCATCCTTTATGCAACTACTAATGGAAGACTAGTCCTCATCTCAGACCTGCTGGAGCCTCCATCTGTATTGTAAGGGATGGGTTTCCATAATTTACAGACTGTCTAGCATATACAATTTTGCTATGGTGACTCAGACAGACTTTCTTAGGTCTCAATTGCTATGATAAAACACCGTGTCTGAAAGCAACTTGAGAGAGAAAGGTTTTATTTCAGCCTATAGCCGAAATAACTCACACTCTGTGACTGACAGAATTCGCGGCAGGAACTCAAGGCAGGAACTGAAGCAAAGGCCACGGGGCAAACACTGCTTACTGGCTTGCTCCCCTTGGTTTTCTCAGCCTTCTGTCTTATATATATCTCAGAACAGCCTGGCAAGGGGTGCCACCACCCACAGAGAGCTAAGTCCTCCTACATCAATCATTAACCAAGGAAATGCCCCACAGCTTTGCTCACAGGCCAATCTGTTGCAGCCATTTTCTCAAGTGAGATTCTTCCTGAATGACTCTAGCTTTTGTCAAGTTGACAAACAACAACAGCAACAAACAAAAATTAACCAAGACACAAAGGCAAAAGTTTTTATGATGCATGCTTTACACTAATGAACCAGTGCTCAGGAATTGGGGTCCCTTGCCCTTGGATATAGGTTTGCAAGTGAAAGGTCCAGACTGAAGCATGCTGCACAGTCAGGCCCTGAATGCTCTGCTCCTTAGTCTTCTTAGTGTCCTTGAATAGTGTCCACACTAAACCCTTTCTGTAGCTGTCCCCGCCTGATGGATCAGGGGCTCCTGGAGGGGTGTAGATACTGCTTTCTGTTGCCTTTGCTTGTCTCTTTGCATCTTCTGTGCTCCTTAATGTCGAAGGACACCACAGCTTAGTCTTTGGTCCTCTTTCTGGTCCCCACTTGCTCTTTAACTGTTTCATTGAGCTGTATGCATTCAGAGGGCATTTAGATGACAGAAACTCCCCTGCTCCCTTTAGAAAAATGAGGTGTACTTTTATATACAGTAGAATGTGTCAATCATGTAGCTTTATAGCTCTTTATATGATTACAAATGTGTATGGAAGTATCTGATTGAGCTTCTGGAGGTTCCCATTGCTCCAGAGCATTCCCCTGTGCCTCTTCATTGTCAACAGTGCCTCTCCTCAGGGAGTCCCTTTCATCAGATTTTGCTAGTCTTTCAATTTCTTATACATACTCATTTGAGTCTGGTTTATCATATGAGTTTCCAAGGATATCATTTATTTTGCTGATAAGTAGTTTTTTTAAACTTGAGAAAAATATTTAAATTTCTAACATATGCAAAAGCTTCGAGAAAAGTCCAGTTAGTGGTCATGTTGCCTTGTTCAATCACACCTGCAAAGTGAATCTCAGAAAGAACACTGTTTGAAATGTAAATATTTTGACACACATTTGTAAAAAATTAAAATATTTTTCTTCAATGTGATTATAACATAGTATTATTACACCTAAAGACAGCGACAACTCCTCAGTATTTGAAAATACCCAGGCAGTTGTTTGTTTCGATCTTCAGATGGAAAACTTGGTTGGCAGACAGTCATTTAGTCCCATAATTTAGGAGCACTTCTATCTTCTTTCTCCTCTTTCTCCTCTTCTCTCTTCTCTCTCCTCTCTCCTCTCCTCCTCTCTCTTCTTCTCTCTTCTCTCTGTGTCTCTCTTTCTGGTATTGAAGAAGATGGTTGTTTTTTTTCTATGAAGTTTTCAAGTCCTTGACTGATCTAATCCATCTCATATCTTTGAACATATCTTTCTGTCCTTGGCATGTCCTGGAAGGTGATAAGTAGATGCTGAGGTTCAACCACAGTCTCTTTCTGACAGTTTGTGGACAAAGATGTTTCATAGCTGCTGTCAGGAGGCACATCATGCCCATGCTGGCTTTGTCATCGTGATGGTTACCCTCTGGAACCCACAGCTCTTTAGACTCGATTGTATATCGCTATCGTGCCTTCAAAACTTGTCAGAATGCTTGTATAAGAGAGACTTTCTATAATCAACCATTGATTACCTAGAAGTATAATTCATATGGGAAAAGTAATTTAAATACTTAATGATTTTTTTCTCTTATTTACCAGTGTTTTTTTTTTTTAATTTGCTAGTTTAGAATAATGAATTTATTCTTTAGTGTCCTCAAAGGCGCCAGCACTATTCTTTTCTGTATCTTTGTGAATGCATGGGTTTTAAAACAGTCTATGCCTGCCAATCTACTGCAGGTGATCTCATTGGGTGAACTGCCTCGTATTTGCTAGAGGGATCTTTTCGTGTTGGCTAAGCTGAGGACCCTCACACTTTTATCTTTATTTCAGCCTCTTTCCTGAATTTGGGACTCACACGAACAACGTACCTTTCACACGAATCCAGAACCCAGTCCTCAATCTCCTAATTAACCTTCCTGGCCCCACCCTTTCTCCCTGTGGTTCATGGTCAGAATGGCGGCCACAGTGGTGGTGTGAAAACCCACAGCCAGATCTTGACCTCACCGCTGGGTCCGCCGTACTCCACTCCACCTTACCCGGCACACCCCTCTCCTTGAACCTCATGCCATGTCTTTCATGCCACCTCATCCTGCTTATCTCTCTTCCCCTCCCATTCTCCATGCTTTAGCCACTTCCCATACCCTACCACATTCTACCCTGTTCCAGCTTCTTGTCTTACCCTCCTTATCTCGACCTATTGCACCCTAGTCTACTTCGTTATCCCTTCCACTGCACCCACTCTTCTGTACCCCTCCCTACTCTATCCGTGTTCACTTAGCTTCCTTATGTGCCATGCACATTGGCTCTATCCCTTCCACGAAGCCTCGTTACCCACCATGTACCCACTTTTCTCATTCTATCTCTGTCCACTCAATTCCATGCCATGTACAATTGATACCTTGACATTTCTGGAACCCTCCTGGCACATGGCCACCTCATGGCCTTTCTTCTTGGCCCCCTCTTCTTCCAAAAGATAGTCCCAGTGCCCATTTCCTTCAGTTCTTTTACAGTCTTGTTTAGTTTTTTGTTTCTTCAATGAAAACATCCCCTTCATTCAAAAAGTTTTTGTTATTTATTTGAATGTGTGTGCTTACATAAGTTTATGTGTACCATGTACATGCAGGAAGTCACAGAGGCCTGGAGAGGGTATTGGATTCCCTGGAACTGGAGTTACAGGTGGTTGTGAGCTGCCCCACAGGTACTGGGAACCAAACCCAGATCCTCTGCAGGAGAAGTAAGCACTTATAACTGCTGAGCCATCTCTCCAGGCCCCTTTCTTCTTTTAAAGACAGATTTTTTTTTTTTAAATGGTTATGTAGCACAATGAGTAAAGGCCACAAAACCTGATGACCTGAGTTTGAGTTGTGGCACCCAAATGGTGGAAGGAGTGAACGGATTCCTGCAGGTTGTCCTTTGACTTTCAAATGCATCCGGTGGTACATATGTGCTCCATTAAGAAATAAATGTAATTGAATTTTTAAAAAGATCTATCTATCTATCTTTCCATTTGTCCATCTATCCATCTATCTTCACATGCAGAGACCAAAAGAGGGCATTTGGGGCATATTTATCCATCATTTCATGCCTAATACTTTGAGGCAGGGTTTCTTCCAGAACTTAGGACTCACATTTTCTTGGTTAGGCTGACAGCCAGCAAGCCTTGACAATCCTCCTGACTCTGCCTATCTTATATCTGGAGTCACTGGTGTGCATAAGATACCTGACTTGTTATGTGGAGGCTGGGATCCAAATTCTGGTCCTCATAATTACATAACAAGCATCCTTAACTGCCCAGCCGTCTCACTAGCCCCCTTTAAGCATGTGCGACTCCCAGACTCCAGCAGTCCCTTTTCTGTCCTTCATTTTCTTGGTAGCATTTGCCATCATGTATAAGTAGTGTTCATTTCAAATTTTGCATTCATTTTGAAGCATGCTCAGTTCTATCTATATATTCAGGTCCAAAACAGAATCTGGCACAAGTTTGATGGATGTAGGAATACAAGGTGGTATCTTGTTTCTTTGTTCCTTGGTAGTAGGTAATGTTCACAAGGGCAGATTTTCTGCTTGTTTCCTGCTGCTTCCCAGGTCTTCTGCCTGGTGTATAGAAGGGACTTAATAAATATTCACTGAATAACTCTTACAGTTCAGCATGGTTATCTGGTACATGATTGGTGTCCTAAGAATGGGTTAATTCTCTTTCCTCTTGCTTACTATTTGTTAATTTCAGGGCTAAGATCTGCTTTAACCTGAACAGCAGGAAAAAAAAAAAAAAGAGGTATATAAGAAGGAGCACCAGGCATGAATTCAAAGATCACTTAGTCTGAGGTGTACCATTTATCATGGGACCTTGAGTCAATCTCTGAACATCATGAACTTCAAGTTTATTGATGCAAAATAGAATAATATCCCCAAGGACCATAGCAGAAGTGTACTGAAGGAAAGAGCAGAGACATGGGCAAGTGTTTTGCAAGCTTTAATTTACACCTCTGTAGCTTGGCCCTTCTCCCTGGAGTTCTTTCTTACCTTCTACCCACAAGTAGACAAGCATCAGACCTGAGCTCTTGCCTAACCCCTCATACATGCATCCCACTACTATCTTTGTATCTTCCTGTCTCTTCTCCCTCATCTCTACTTCATCTCCAGGAGGTGGGGCTGGAGCCTCTGTCCCCACCACCAGCCTGGTGAAGTAGAATGACTATTCACCACCATCTTACCATGCTTGATTGTTGGCCAATTCTTTGAGTGTCTTTGTAGTTTTTAAAAAAACTCCCCATTCTCCTCTCTAGGTGTTTTTTTACTTTTGAAAAAGTTAATTTTTTTGTTTTTGAGAAAAGGTCTTGCCATGTATCTCAGGCTTGTCTGAAACACAGGAGCCTCTTGCCTCTACACCAAGTGCTGGGATTACAGACCACCATTCTATTCTTAGCTGCTCATGCTTCTTATTATATTAAGATTCTGTCTCTGTCTCTTTTCATTTTCATCTTATACTGTTGTTCTCAGTAACAGCTTTGTCCTAAGGACTCTGGATACTGTTTATTTCTCTGTCGAGGTCCTTAGATCTTCACCTGGTATTGATTTTCTTCTAAGTTTCAGATCCCACAAAGCCCAGTGGCAAATACCCAACAAATACTAAGTTCCACAGTGTTCATCCTGTGGGTCCCCTAAAGGAGCATGAATTGCAGTCTTGGTCCCCAAGGACCAATGGGAGGTGGAAGAAACGTTCAGAGATAGAGCCTGGTGGAGGTTGTCTGGTCATCGTGGCTGTGCCCTTCATCTCTTTCTGTTTTGCTCCTTGTATGAGGTGAGAAGTCTTGCTTGATCATCATGCAAACCTTGCCATGCTGTGCAGTCTCAGTAAAGTCTCCAATGCAGCATGGCCAGATGATCACAGACCAGAAACTCAAGATAGTGAACCAAAAGAAGCCTGCTTCTTTGTAAGTTGATTTATTTCAGGTATCTATGACAATAATGGGACAGTGTCTCTGGTATGTATAACAGTGACTATATTTGAATTGGGACATAGGCTTTTTTTCCTGCAATTGAATTAAATAAAAAAGAAAAAAAACCTTGATCCAAAACAATAGCTTTGTGGATGGAAAGCCTATTTGCATTTAGACTGTAATTAACCTATTATCTCTCCTGGCCCCCAGGACCTATTCACATTGAACATCTTGGGCGTCATCAGCCTCCATAATCATGTAAGCCAATTCTTTATATCATACCTGCTCCACACCCATATACAAACTCATTCTGTTTGTTTGAAGTTTGACTGACAAACAGATGCTAAGCCTCCTTTCTGTGTCTGAAACAGCCATGCCCATTGGCATCTCTAGGAACCTGCTCAGTAACACTGTATAAAGAGTTTGCTTTGGTTTCTGAGCACAGATTCTGCACAGTGTCAAGTAAGAAGGGTCTCTTCCCCCTGAAAGGAAAATTTAAAAGCCACTTCCATTGGAGTTGACAATACCTAGGATGGGGGAAATGCAGTATAATGAAAGCAAAAAGACACAGGACCTGGAGTCCCAGAGACAAAGAGCAGCCTTTTAGTAGTAGCCAAGCATCAAAGAGCTTGAGCTAATATCCCAGGACTGAATTTGGAATGAGTCTATTAGCAAAGTCCTGGCCACAGGCAGGGTGGGAAGGAAATGGGGTAGGCTGCTCTCCTGTGCCTTTAGATGGCTCTCTTGCGATGTTTACATCAGTTAGTGCAGAGGGAGTTTAGAACTCACTCCTTTCCTTTTAAAGATGAGAAAAACTGAGGTGCCATGGAATGAGTTAGATAGGATAGCTAAGGTTAGGGACTAGCAGCGGACAGAGGCTTGAGCCAGGGCATTCTTCGCCATTTCCTTATAAATGATGTTGTGTAGACCCATGCTTGTGCCCACAGCATCTTTTTCTATGTATGATTCCCACTTCAGGGTACGTTTATTTCCTCAGTTCATTCTTTTATTAACCTTTAAAGGTCTGAACGGAATGACTTGTATCCAGGTGCTGGACAGAGTGGACACTGTACAAACCGTGTTAGGGAAGGAAGACATGGTGTGAAGCATCCTTTCCAGTTTCATCCGGTAGTGTGCTCAGTGTGTTCAGGTTGAAACAGAAGCGGCTCTCTGAGCACTCGAAATGCTTTGAATCACAGTTATTTAATCCTCAGAGACTATCTTATGAGGTTCATCTGACCACTTATCACCCATTGTTTTCTAGGGGGAAACTAAGGTACAGAATGCTTAACTTATTTGCCCAAGATTCCATTAGATTTGGATAAAGATCAAACACTGGGCCATTCTGCCTCTCTTTGTTCAATTTCTGTGTTTGGGAAGAGAGAGATGCAAGAAGTAGGGAAGGATAGTGTACCAGGCCCTTCTTGTATTTGAGAACTCTGCAAGGATGATGTTGTTCTTTCCATTGTATCATATTATTTCCCTAATCCCTGTTGCCACACATTCTAACATCCCAGGCAAGCTGAGGCATCTCTGCTCTATATCTGAGCTCCGCTCTGAGGTGACTTTGATGTGGTACAGGAGCACAGCGATGTTCCTTTATAAAGCAGTGGGAAGCTCAGTGAGATGAGTGAAGGGAATGTGATGGGAATAAATCTTGAGAGAAGGGAAATGGTCTGTCTTAGTCAGCCCTTCCTTGAGGTTGGTATCGGGCAGGGACTCTTCAAGAACTTGTTAACTGAAGAGAATTCTTTAATATGGGAGCCCAATAGAGCTGTGGACAAAGTTAATGTGCCAGCAAGTGGTGGTGATGCCATCAGAATTAGCAACAGTAAAAAGTCATTGCTTCCCTAGATCTCAAGGGTAATGAGAAAAACCAATGTCTCTGGAAGTACAGGAACAAGAAGAGTCACACAGTGGGAGCTGTCACAGAGATGAAGGTACAGTAGGACTTCAGTCATGAGAGCTGGAGAAAGTGAGGAGTATGCTCCCCTTTTACCTCCTCCTGCCTGGGATCTTCTACTGGTGACATCAGCTGATCCCAGTAGGAAACAGAAGAGTAGGAAGCTTGGTACTGCTCTACTTAGGGGTCAATCTAAGTGGAAGATGGGAAAGAGTGGGTACAGGTGTCCAGCTGGCAAATAGAGACTACTCTATACAGAGACAAGGCTGTGAACCAGCTGCAGCTAGTCTCCAGGTACAGAACTCCTGCTCTTCTGTACTGTATGGAGCTGGAGCAGGGTCGTGGAATGAGAAACAACTCTATGCTCCAGGAAGAAGCACTCTCTCATCTGGGATTGAACTTTATAAGGTTCTTCTTGGGGTGGATTTGAGATTTAGAGCTGTCATTGGAGTGACTATGCTTGAGATTGGAGCATAGTCAAGAGAATGGTATGGGGAAAAGTCTATTGTCCCACCTTAAGCTGAGGGAACAGAGTTTTCCAGTCTTTGGAGAGATAGAGGAAGAGAGGGAGATGAAGGAGAAGAAGAAACAGAGGGAGAGAGAGACACACACACAGAGACAATTATATATATATATATATACACAGAGACAGAAACAGAGAGACAGAGAGATATATATGACACACAGAGACAGACAGACAGACAGACAGATAGACACACACACACATATATATATAAGAGAGAGAGAGAGAGAGAGAGAGAGAGAGAGAGAGAGAGAGAGAGAAAGGCTGAAGGCCCAGTTGTTTGTTACATTGTTGGCTCTCAGAGGCTGTCTGGTCCTTCTTAGGTACTTTCCTGAACTGCAGCATCTTGGGAGGTAGAACTACCTTTCCCAGAAACCAGTCAGATTTGCTCCTGTGGTAGGTAGCTATGAGGGAGGCCCTCTTCTACTTCATCTGGAAACCTTGCTTGCCGACTTTTAGTTCTCTTTTCTTTTCTCACAGCAGACTGTTTGGGGACCAGCATGATGGGCATGGAGAAGCAAGTGGCCTGGAGTAGATATCAACACAGGGGGCTGGGCAGTGGGTAGCAATACAGAGCAGCCTCCAGCAAGAGGCAGTTGCTAAATTGTGGCTGTTCCTTGACTCTAGCTGTGAGGTTACTCTTTTGGTTGCTGTGATAAAACACCATGGTCAAAGGTGATTTATAGAAGAAAAGGATTATTTGGGTAAAGGCTTCAGAGGGTCAGGCCATATGGTGGGGGAAGCATGACACCAGGCAGGTGGAGCAAGAAGGTAAAAGATCACATCTTCAAACACAAACATGATGCAGACATCTCTACATCTCTATCTATCTATCTATCTATCTATCTATCTATCTATCTATCTATCAATCAAAATAGAAGTGACATATTCTGGGAATTTAATCTTGAATATCCAATCTTGACACTGTGCTTAGCAACATATTCCTCTCGCCCATTTGAACAGTGTGCTGAATTCTGTTGCTGCTCTAATTACCTAGAATGGATGTTTTCCTCTACAGCTGAACCTTGCACAAAAGGGATAGCCATAGTAGTAATGATGCTGGCTGACGTTAGACAGCTATGATATGTCAAGTGTCTCAAGATATTTGCACAAATTATTCTTTCTCTTAGTTCTTATGAACACCCTATGTTAGATATATTAATTTTCATTTTCTGAGCAAGGAGTCTGGGGTCCACTAACTTGCCTCATGCCTTGGGTCTAAATGGTGTGAAGTGGAGTTCAACTGTTTAATTCCACTGGACTAGAATCCAGAATTCCAGATATCAATTTTTTGTTATTATTATTGAGAACCTAGTAAATGCAATGTAAAGGAGAAACAGATACTGCCCTGGCTCCGCGCCCCCCCCCCCCTCCCAAGGGCATGAGGGTAGCAAATGGCTTAGCTGGGATCTGACTTTGGAATCTATGCTGTTGTCATCTTAGCACTCAGCTCCTATGGTCATGTGACAGTGGTTCCATTGTTTTAGTCAGGGTTTCTATTCCTGTACAAACATCATGACCAAGATGCAAGTTGGGGAGGAAAGGGTTTATTGAGCTTACACTTCCAATTGCTGTTCATCACGAAAGGAAGTCAGGACTGGAACTAAAGCAGGTCAAGGAGCAGGAGCTGATGCAGAGGCCATGGAGAAATGCTGCTTACCGTCTTGCTTCTCCTGGCTTGCTCAGCTAGCTTTCTTATAGAGCCCAAGACTACCAGTCCACAGATGGTACCACTCACAATGGGCCCTCCCCCCTTGATCACTAATTGAGAAAATGCCTTACTGCTGAATCTCATGGAGGCATTTTCTCAACTGAAACTCCTTTCTCTGTGATAACTCCAGCTTGTGTCAAGTTGACATACAAAACTAGCCAGTACAATTGACCCTCTGTCAACTTGACACACAAACACATCACCAATATGCCTCGACCCTTACTTTCTTATTCATTCCCAAGATCTAAATAACCTTAAAAGTCCCACAGTCTTTGCCAATTCTTATGTATTAACATTTCAGTCCCTTTTAAACATCCAATCTCTTAAAATTCAAAGTCTTTTAAAAATTTGAAGTCTCTTGACTGTGGGCTCCACTAAAATACTTTCTTCCTTCGGGAGGGAAAATGTATCAGTGCACAGTCACAATCAAAAGCAAAAGCAAGCTCCAACTGTCCAATGACTGGGATCCACTCATAATCTTCTGGATTCCTCCAAGGGCTTGAGTCACTTCTCCAGCTCTGCCCTTTGTAGCATACACCTTATCTTCTAGGCTACAGATGCCTGTACTCCATTGCTGCTGTTGTTCTTGGTGGTCATCTCATGGTACTGGCATCTCCAAATCACTGCTGTCTTCCGCTGCAACTAGGCTTTACCAACAGCCTCTCATAGGTTCTCTTCATGATGCCAAGCCTCAACTCCTTTGCATGACCCCTTCAGTCCTGGACCATCAATTTCAACTGAGGCTGCACCTTCACCAATGGCCTTCTGAGGCCTCTCACAGTGCCCAGGCCTCAGCTGCTCTTCACGACTCCTTCATGCCTTCAAAACCAGTACCACCTGGGTGACTCTTACACATTACCAACCAGCCACATCCCACAGCCCAACCCTGGTTATTTCTGGAACACAGCCTCTGTGCTCTCAGAAAACACTTCTCAGAAGATTTCACCTCAGTGATACTGGTTTCTTCCCAATTACCACCGATTTCCCAACTCCAGCTAACCAGCATCAATAGTCCCAGTAATGCAATGATTTTGCTTTAGTCGTTCTGGTATCTTGTTAATCACAGCTGATCCTTCAGTCCCAGCTAACCAAAACCACAGAATCTTCACAGTCAAAATAGCAATGTCCCTGATAAGAGTCTTTAATCTTCCCTCTGAAATTTCACAAGTCAGACCTCCATCTTCTGCACTGTTCTCATCATTATCTTCCAAGCTCCTACACAACATCCACAAAGCTGAATGGATCTTCTAGCCCAAAGTTCCAAAGTCCTTCCACAGTTCTCCCCAAAACATGGTCATGTTGTCACAGGAATAACCCACTATGTTGGTACCAATTTGTCTTAGTCAGGGTTTCTATTCCTGCACAAACATCATGACCAAGATGCAAGTTGGGGAGGAAAGGGTTTATTGAGCTTACACTTCCAATTGCTGTTCATCATGAAAGGAAGTCAGGACTGGAATTCAAGCAGGTCAAGGAGCAGGAGCTGATGCAGAAGTTATGGAGAAGTGCTGCTTACTGTCTTGCTTCTCCTGGCTTGCTCAGCTAGCTTTCTTATAGAGCCCAAGACTACCAACCCACAGATGGTACCACTCACAATGGGCCCTTCCCCCTTGATCACTAATTGAGAAAATGCCTTACTGCTGAATCTCATGGAGGCATTTTCTCAACTGAAACTTCTTTCTCTTTGATAACTCCAGCTTGTGTTAAGTTGACACACTAAACTGGCCAGTATACCCATCCAAGGTACTTTCTCCCGTGACAGTTCAGCTTACAGGCTGAGTTCCCTTAGGGCACCTCTGTGAGCCCTCCTTCTAGCCAGGCCACCTTCCTGCTTTGTGTACTCATCCTTCTTCCAGTCCATCACATGGGCAGGCCTTGGAACTGTGAGTGTCTGCCGAGCACAACAAAACACCAGGATGACATTTTTTCATCTCAGTCCATCTTGGAGTGGAAAAGAATGAACCTCTCTCGTTCTGCCACCTTGCCCAGAAATGCCTTTCCCAATGGGACCTGTCATGTTGCCTTCAAGGAAGACGTGACATATGTATTTTTGCAAAAATTAAGAGCTTTTTCCTGGTCAGGAGAGTCTAAGCAGGAGGGTGTGAACAGCTCTTCTCCTGATTCCAAGCTGGAGTGGACTTTTAAGGAGTTATTTATGGGAGGAATGCTAATTACTCAACTACAAATATGTAAATACTTTGAGAATAAATTCATCACAATATATTAGGCATCACATTGTAATTAAGCTCAATTAGGTATTATTAGCAGTATTAATGTCATGTTGCTTGTGCCTGTTCCTAATGAATATATTAACCCTGTCTAGCTGCCACCATCTACGTGGGTACATTATGATGATGGCAATAATAGACACATAATTAGAGCATTATTGCTTTGCTTGCAAATTGTGCAGAGAAATATGTCCGTGTCTTTGGAATTTGAATGACTGGCTTATCTGTGGACATGTTAGATATGGCCTGGTATTGGATGATCTGAAGATAAGAGTTAGCCTCTTAGTAGGTGTCTTGGTTTGTAGTCCTTGGAAGAAAGTGATTTCTTGTTTCCTTTCATGAGTTAGGTACATGCAATTGTAATGGGGCATGGGGCAGGGATCAGTGGAGGGTGATTTATCCTCTGTCAAGGGAGAACAGTGATTGGTACCTAAAATGGCTTCCTTTAGGAAGATGGGAATGTGCCTTTGTTTTTATTTGCTGGCCTTCCAGCCCCACATTTGTGAAAAC
>JADRCH010000098.1:3011596-3095339 GCA_019843965.1 Rhynchomys soricoides | reverse complement strand
TTTCTGTGGAGGGAGGTATTGGTGGCCTGATTTGCAAGGTGGACAGTGTATTAGAGAGAGACATTCACTAATTATTCCCCAGCTCATAAACAGTAAAGCCAGGATTTGATTAATGTTTTCTGACAATAGATTACAAAAGGGTGCAAGGCAGGGCACTCTAAAAATGGAGAGACAAACAGACCTGTGAAGTGTCAAACCTATACTGAGAATTTTCTGTGAACACTTTTCCTGGGTCAGGCAATCTGAAGACCATACAAGCATACTACTTCAAGATGTGCATGCTGTCTGTCTCTAGAAAGATGAGAAAAAGATCAAAAGGGCCAATGGGGAGCAGAGAATGAGTAGAGCTGGGTTAGGAGCAACTTAGCATCAGAAAGTTCAGTTCTGAATATCACTGGTGAGGCTGGTTCTTAGTTTTGGTTTTGAGCAAATGAATGGAGCTAGAGAGAATGTTATAGCGAGGGAAGGAGCCTGGCGGGGGTGGGGTGGGGTGGTGCCACTGAGAAACTCCTTAGCAACAGTGACAAGTCCCTGAACTTCAGTAGGGTTCCCTCTGTCCTTCCTTAATAGTGAAAGAACCCATCCGTGGTGTTGGCCAGGGCACAGGAACTAAAACCACCTCAGGGCCATCTTTAAATAGAGGGAATGGACACATGGGTAGTGGAAGGGCCAAGAAGAAGCCTAATGGGGAAGAAGAGGCGAGTAGATGCTGGCTTTGGTCTCTGATGTACTGTTGGGGGTTATCACTCATCAGAACACTCAAGTAGATTCCCTGATGACCCTCTCAGTCTCCCTCTTTTGGGCAGAATATGTGAGAGAATGGGTGCCCTTGTGGTATACACAACTGGGACTCATTGCCAGAGGATCCCTGGGGTCCTCCATGCCACTAGTATGTGTATTGAGGATACTTTTGCACACATAAGAAGAGGTTGTTGACCAGGAAGTGTAATTGGGGCTAATGTGATGGGGGCTTGTAAAGCCGTCTTCTCTTTTTCCTTTTAACAGGGGTCATCATGCAGGAAGTTAGGTTCCCTTCCTGACACATAAGTTTTGCTGAATTAGCAATTCCCGATCCATTAGACTCAGGAGCTCTCTGCACATTCCAGCTTTCGATTTTTTTTTTTCTTTTAATTTCAACAGCAAAGCTACTGAAATGCACGGAGAGCAAGAAGGTGGGAAGAGTCCTGAGGAGGGCTGGAGAAGTGTGAGGTACTAAAGCAGGGACAGGCAGGAGGAGCGGCTGCAGCTGAGCCTAGCCAGCACCTTGCATTACTAGGTGAGCCAGCCACCAGGAGGACAAGAATAGGAGTGAATAAGGCCATGATCACTTTCTAGCAGGAGGGAACTGACAGAATAACACTCTGCTGCTATTTCTAGTAGAGGAAACAGGAGCTCACCAAGGCAGAACAATTTCTTTTGCAGCACCAAGCCACATTTAGGGTCAGGCCCATACTCTGCTGCATTCCTCATTATATTCCTATGCACTGGCAGACCAAGACCATTGTTCTGAGTGGCTAACCTGCCTAAGATGCAAGCTTTTTTCTTCAGTACTAGCATCCTGGTTGGTCCTTCCCTGAGAGCTGGCATCTATGCACTAGAAACTAGCCTCCTTTATGGATCTGGGAGCCATGTTCCCCTCCCCTACCAGCTCTCCCAGGCATAGGCTAGCCAGTGAACCAAGCTGGGCAACTAGACTACAACTCTTTAGAGACCATTCATCCAAGGGAAGTTGTGGACTTGGACTCCCCACACCATAACCAGATCGTTTCCTAAGTTTTCCCTGTACCCTCACATTCCTCATCTGGTTTAGAATATTGGAATTGACTCCCCCTTTTTTCCTATTGGTAACTAAAGCACCAGAAAGAACCCAACTAGAAAAGGTAGGTATGTCTCCCTTAGTAAGGGCAAGGAGGCAGGAAGATGAAGGAGGGACTCTCTGGTCCTGCAATTATGTTTGTCCAGAAAATCAAGTCACCAGAACAGTAAAAAATGTGTGAGTAGAAGCGACAATTACTTTACACTTTGTTTATAAGCAAACATCTCCAAAAGATAATTTCAACATGTGACCTAATACAAAAATGGCAGATGAGATTCCTTGCATTCTCCTGTCTGCAAGACCCTGTGTATATTTCACATTGTTACATTCCAACTGGGACACCATAGTTTCATTAGAAAGACTCTTTCTGCATTGACATTTTATAAAACAGGCAGCCGAAAAAGTAGACTCACAAACCCACATTGTAAAACACTTGGGAGTTTTCCAACTTAGGGTTCATTTTTAAACATAAATTTCACTTAGCTAAAATTGCCTTCAGCTGAATTCTGTCCCCATTTGCACTCACCAAGGGCTCTTTGCCACCTACAGTTAGCCTGTTATAGTCAGCCCCACTTGCAAAATCCTGGGAGCCCCCTCAGTGGGAGGGAAGAGTTGTGACTATCAGTAATGCTGTGATCAGCATCATCAGCACCATTATGATGCTTTCGATGGTTAGTGTCAACTGGCAACTTGATGGGATATGGAATCATCTAGAAGACAAGTTCTGGGCACAAGCAGGAGGTTATTTAGATTAAGTTAGCCCTCAGGTAGGCCTATGAAGGATTAGTTTGATTAGGTTAATTGAGATGGAAAGCCCCATTCTAAAGGAGGATGGTACCATTCCCTGGGTTGGGTCCTGGAGTGTTAGAAAGAAGTAAGGGAGCTAAGCATGAACATTCTTTGTTCTCTTCTTCTTGACTGCAGATGCCATGTGACCAGCTCCTTCAAACTCCTGCCATCTTGTTTCCTGCCATGATGGGCTGCACCTTCAAACTTTAAGCCCCAAATAAACTCTTCCTTCTTTAAGTTGTTTTTACCACAGCAACAAAAAAAGGGGTTGTTGCAGTGCCCATTTCATAGATGAGGAGGACATGCAGATCCAGAGCTTAAGTAAGCTTCTTCATGGAGGTACAGCCAGGAAAGGGGTGGATTCCTAGATTGACCCAGGTCTTTGACTAGCAATGACAGGTCAGGACTTGCTGAGGCACTCACAAATAGTGATGGCTTTGGGTCATAGTGCAAGTGAATCTGAGAGGTGAATGCAGTCTGACCTGGAACACAAGGTGGCCTTCTCTGAGCTCATTTGCCCGTTTGTGAAACAAGATGGTGCAGTTGCATCTGATTGCTTTTGTGCTCTTTTCATTCTGTTCTGAGGTGACAGAGTGGAGAACTGCTCATGATGGTGGCTCTTCTAGCCCAGGTCTCTGAAGGCAAGCCTTCGTGAGGGCAGGGATCTGCTCTGCTTTGTTACTGCTGTGGTCCCATTCCTGACAGCAGTTGGTATTCAGAAACTGTTGGCTGAAGAAGTGAATGGGCAGCTGTGAGGAAGAGCCACTCTGCTGATCTGTTGGTTCTCAAAGCTTTTAGCCTCTGGGGTGTTTGACAGTGCAAGGGCATAACTTTGCATGCTAAATAAATAAATTTCTGAAGTGAGGAAGTGACTTCTGCCTGCTGTGTTCGTCTTGTCCCTCTCTAGCATACCCTTGTGTCCCCAAGGATAGTTGGCAAGTGCAAAAACCCAGTAGAGCTTGCACCTAAGTTAAAATTTATTTTCCTTTACTCAACACAAGATAAAGGAAGTCATGAACAGTGGTAATGCCAACTGTCTCAGCCAGCTTCAACTGCCTGACAGAATGCGATCAAAGTCATCTTCAAAACTGAGATTTATACACCTCGGTGTGGAGGCTGTAAGTCTCAAGACTAAAGTGAAGCAGGGTGGATCCTGGGCTCTGGGGAGGGATGTTTTTCTGCGGAGGACAGCCTTCTTTCATGTTCTTATATGGTGTTTCCTTGGTGTGTATACAGAGAGAGAATGAAGGAAAGAAAGAAGGGAGAGAGAAAGCTCTGCTTATAAGGGATGAATCAAGTCCTCATGACTCCATTTGACCTCGATTACCTGCCAAATGCTCTTAACATTGTCACCTGGAGATTAAAGCTCTTACCTGTGAATTTGGGGAGAGCACAAATCCCCAGACCTTCACATCAAGCTCTAGGGTCAGAACTACTGCACAAGTTTATTATTTGAACATTTTCTATTAAAAAAGATTATGGGGCTGGAGAGGTGGCTCAGTGGTTAAGAGCACCGGCTGCTCTTCTAGAGGTCCTAGATTCAACTTCCAGAACCCACATGGAAGCTTGCAACCATCTATAACTCCAGTCCCCGGGAACCTGACATCCTTTTTAGCCCCCTCTGGTATGAGGTGTATATGAGTTCAGGTGCCTATACAGGCCAGAAGAGGTTGTCGGGATCCTCTGGAGCTGGAGTTAGAGGCAATCATAAGCTTCCAAGATAGATACTTAGACTAAGCTAAGGTTCTCTGTAAAGAAAACGAGCAACACGTACTCTTAGCCACTGAGCCATCTCTACAGCCCCAACATTTTCAAAGTTTTGAGTGCCTCTTTTCCTTAGCTTGCCTGTTTGGGTATAACTCGCTTAGTAGTTTATCATAACAGTAAGCCTCAAATAGAAAATAACTTTTATTACTTTTTCTCTTTTTGTCATATATTTTTCTGACTTTGAGTGAGGTTTTTTTTGTGTCTCTGATCTTTTAAAAAATAATTTTTAAAAATTCAAGGAAGGGGCAGTGGTGGCGCACGCCTTTAATCCCAGCACTCAGGAGGCAGAGGCAGGCGGATTTCTGAGTTTAAGGCCAGCCTGGTCTACAGAGTGAATTTCAGGACAGCCAGAAATACACAGAGAAACCCTGTCTCGAAAAACCAAAACCAAAACCAAAACCAAAAAAACCCAAAAAATAAAATTCAAGGAAGGCCTAAAAGGACTCCTTGTCTGTGACTGGCTGCCATTCTCTGATTTCTCTAACGTGAAGTCACGGAAATCAAACATTGCTGCTTGCATATGATTTGAATATATTTCCTTTATTCCTTCAGCATATTCACTCCATGCCAGGCATCACTATAGGCACCAGATACAGAAATGGAAACAAAATGAGCTGGGTGTGGAGGGTCACTCCTGTAATGCCAGGATTGAGAGGCTCAGGCAGAAGGATAGCCATTAGTTTGGGTCCAGTCTCGGTTACTCGGTGAGTTCTAGAACAGCCTAGTTTATACAGTAAAATGTTGTCTACACACACACACACACACACACACACACACACACACACACCAAAATCAAAATCAAAACAAACAAACAACTCCCCAAACCTAATACAAACCAAGCCTGCCTCCCTAAGGAGAAGCTGAGTAGAAACATGACCATCACCCCAAAGTAGACTCTACAATAGTACAGAGAAAGGATGTGTTGTAGCAATGTCTTGCATGGTCTGGGAGAGAAAGGAGTTTCAGTGACTTTGAGTCAGACATTAGAGGAATACATGCACAAACCTTGAAGGAGTGAGAGATTATGAATGGCTTGACCCACACAGGGGAGGTGGGAGACCAGCCAGGGCCAGTGAGTCCAGGGCCTCCGGCTGAATGGCAGTGTTGGGACTCAGCAATTGAGTGACTATTGACTCTTGCAACACAGTGCAGACTGTGATCCAGAGGCTATCTCCAGAAGTCATAAGACCAGTGGGAGGCTTGTAAGAGCAGTGCAGTGCAGAGGCAACCGTGACTAGGAAAGAGCTGCCGGGGTGAGGGTAGCAGTGGGAGTGGAGGCCGTGCAGGATGATGGCTCTGAGCATCTAGGGATCAGCTCAGAGGGGACAAGATGTTTCCCATTAAGCAGAAGGCCTGTGACTCTGCAGGGTGGAGGGAACAGGTTCTTAGCAGCCTGGTGGTTCTGTTTAGGGGTGTTCCCATTCCATTTAGCTTCCGAATATGCTCTATATTAAATACTATCAGTGTAATTGCAGAATGCAACACACTGTAATTATGCCCCATAATTGCATTTTCTTCCATTAGCAATGTGGCATTCCCACTTGGCGCAGGCCCCCCAACACCCAGGACTATTATTGTGGTCAGGAGCAGATACAGCCTCTCTCCTCCTCCCTTGTCAAGTGACATGGTGGGATTTGGAGAAGTGTAGCATGGTGGGTAAGACAGGGCTGAGAAGCTAGCCATCAGATTTGAATCATCGACCTTACCACTAAGTAGTTGTGGAGCTCAGGCATGTCACCTAAAGTCCTTCTGTCTCTTTGGTTTAGAAAGAGGCCAAACGAGTCTACTTCAAAGAGCCATTTGAAAGAATAAGATAGTATATCCTAATTAGCTGTGTAATGGTTATTTTTACATTTCTTTACTCTTTCTCTTTGCTCTTTCTCTCCCTGCCACTCTCTTTTTGTGTGCACACGCATGCACCAGAGTCAGAGGGAAAACTTGCAGGAGTCAGTCAGTTCTCTACAACTTGTGGGACCCATGGATCAAACTCAAGACTGTCAGGCTTGGGGGAGCAAGCCTTTACCCACTGGCCCATCTTGATGACCTGTGATGGTTAATCTTGTCAACTTGATTGCCTAGGAGCTTAGTGAAACACTTCTCACAGTGAATCAATGAGGATGTTGCCAAAGACAGTTAGATCACAGTGATTCTAACCTAACCAAGGACCTAATCCATTGATGGATTGAAAGGGTGAATAGACTATTAGGAGGTGGTAGGTGGCATCTGATTGGAGGAAATTGGCCACAGGGGTGTGTTCTGAAAAGACATGTACCTGGTTATAGATTGGTGTATTGGTATATTGACCTGGTGCTTCCCTATCTCCTCTCTCCTTCCTGCTTATCACAAGGTGGATTGACACCTCACTTCATGGACACCCACTGACACGGAAATGGAACACACCAAGTGCTAAGCTACACAGAATCATGGAGTGTTCTCACACTAGCCTGTCTGCCTCCCCACTCACATCTCATCTCACAGATTAGTTAACTGAGGCCCCTCGGGGTTCCTCCAGCCTGCCATGGAGATTGTTATTGTCAGTAGCCCTGACCTCCCAAATCTAGGACTGGTCCCTCATGTAAAGAGGTCTGTTTTCATTTTACAAACAATATAACATTCCTTTTTTAATTCCGTTCATGAATGACCTTAGTAAATACTGTTGTCATTGCCCAGAGAGAGTAAAGAAGTATAGAGCTGTGAATAGGGGCAACAGTGGCTTTCATAAGGACACCCTCCAGAGAAATGTGAGACGCGGTGGTTGGCTGTTATCCACTGCTCTCTGGGTCTCTTTTCATGCGTCCTCCTTTTTCTTCCACTGTCATTTATTGAGTGACCCTTCCCCCCATCCCCCGGCATGGACACTGCCATGCATACCATGGGGAAGGGGAATTCTGGGCTTCCTGCATGTAAGGGCTTTTCTCTCAGGTGCCAAATAGGATCACAACATGGAAGGCAGGCTATGATATCCACCACATGGCTCTCACAGACCTGAGTATGCTGTGCTGAGTGTGCAGGGACTATGCTTCTGGGTGAAATAGGTGTATAGACCTGGATGGGAAAGCCCCCACAGATTCACACTTCTGAACACTTGCTCAGTGGGTGGTACTGTTTTCATAGTTTGTGGACTCTGTAGGAGTTTCTGGAAAGACCCACTGGAAAAGTATTGTCTCTGGGGTCCTGTGAATATATTTTCTTCATTCTTTCAGCATACTCATTCCATGCCAGGCATCACTACAGGCACCAGATACAGAAATGGAAACAAAGGAGCTGGGTATGGTGGCTCACTCCTGTGATGCCAATAATTGAGCGCTGAGGCAGGAGGATAGTCATGAGTTTGGGGCCATTCTGGGTTACTTGGTGAGTTCCAGGACAGCTTAGGCTATACAGTAAGATCATGTCTCTACACACACACACATACACACACACACACACATACACACACACACACACACACACACCAAACAAATAAACAAACCCCAAACAACCAATCCCTCAAAACTGCAAACCAATACAAACCAATTCAAGCCTCATTCCACAAGGCCTAGGGAGCAGGCCTTGAGGTTTTATAGCAGTGTCCCCCTTCCAAGCCTCTCTCTTTTCTGGTGATGGTGACTGTGTGACCAGCTGCCTTTCTTCTGTTACCCATGCCTTCACTGCTGTGATATATCCTTTCTTAAGCAGGAAACAAAAGAATCCCTTCCTTAAATTGATTTACTTTGGTGTTTGGTCACAGCAATGAGAAAAGAAACTCACCCCCATTGCCATGCACATCATCACTGAACAGTCTCTAGCTGTTGACAGAGACAAAGGGACAGAATGAGATTTGACACAATTTGTTTTTCAATTAAAGTGACAAAAGTCCAATTCAAAGCACTTAGAGGAAGAACAAGAAGACAGGTTGGTGACCTGGATCAGTGGTTTATGAAGCCTGCCACCCAACTGAGCAGTCCACGGAGGCAGCCACTCCAGGCAGTGTCTGTCCAAGGATCCAATGGCGTTGTTTCTGTCTCTTGCATCCTGAGGCTCTGCTGTTCTCTCCTTGGCATATATCTTCAGAAGGATCCTTTGTGGGACAGGAAAGACATCCTCCATTCCAAACTCATGTCTTTCCAGTTCAGGAGTAGCAAGGACACAGAGATGCTCATTGAAAACGGAAAGGGGGACTCTGCAGGACTCCCTGGATTTTGTGGGCATCTGTGAGGCCAGGCAGGGAGTGTGTGGCATGGCCAGGATTGGTGTGAGCTCATCTGGCCGTGTGAAATGGATGCCTGACAAGAATTTAGGTTAGATAGTGTGAAAAGGTGGTATGACTGGGTCTGAGGAACACTGCATTCCTGGCACCCATGATGAGTAACAGCCTTGGAGAGATAGCCTGGGTGTGCAAAACTCTGATTCCTGTTGCTAGACAGGTGACTGGTGCAGAATCAAGAAGTAAATATGCAAAAAGTTAGGGTCAATTTGTCCAACACTTCTGCCTCCAACAGAAAGGCTTTCCCACATCGTGGCTCTCTGTAAAGGAAGTGGCTAACTCGGGTGGTTCCCTTGCCCTCTCTCTCGCAGCTGCACCAAACTCTTACCATGTTGGAACATTCTATGCCTTCTTTTGGTCTCAGCAGAATCTCTGCAGTTTCATTTCCCCCAGTGGAACTGAACTGTGTGGCTTTAATACCTCAGTAGAGATCACTGCCTCCGGGCAACGCTCCCCAGCGACCACCTCAGACAGAAAGATGTTCCTGGAAGCATTCTATGCTGCAGGTGCCTGCTTGCTTATCCCCGCAACTAGCTCCCAGATATCAGAGCTTACATCAAGACACCTTGCAGTGTTCTTATCCCAGGTTTTCAGGTAAGAAATTGAGCCAAAAGGGGGTGAGTTTTTGCTGAAGTGCTAATGCTGGGATTCAATCTCAGTCAGTCTGATTTCAGAACCTTTCATTTATGATTGTGTGATTTTGTGATGTTCAGGATTGTATCATCCCGGTCAATATCGTGTCTATCTCATAAGCATCTGTTGTTAGACAAAGAAAGTAAGTGAAAGAAAGATGAATCAGAAAGGCGGTGAGATCCTATCATGGAGTTATTCATCCATAGAGCCAAGGGCTGTCTGTGTCAATAGAGCTTAGAGTACTTAGTTTGATTGTCTCGTGTCCAAGTTTCCTACCAAGACTGATATTTCCCTCTTTATGTATAGTCATGTTCATCCATAGGGGTAGTAGCTTTGGGTATGTATACTCTGTTATCACATAGAGTAGGTTACAGAGATTTTCCATTTTAGCCTACTCTTGGCCTTGGAAACAGGAAGAAGACAAAACTTGGTCCCCGTCATAACATCACAATTGTGGTTTAACCCCTGGGCATCAATGTGAGGAGTCCATGTTACCCAACTTTGGGTTACTTCTGAGCTTAGGAATACAAATGAGGCCATAGCAATCTTGTGAGCATGGAGATGTGTGGGAAGTCACCTCGGACTCCATGTCACTAGAGTGCATCTGCCTCCAGCTCTGTTAGGACTCTGTTTCCTCAAAGGGATTTGTAATAGCTTCCAGAATCCACCCATCCTCTCTATGAGCATGGTAGGTGTTTGTGGGTTTTGAAGATATTGAGTCTAGTGTGGGCACATGTGTTTGTGCATGTGTGTGTACGTGTGTGTATATACTGTTGCTTTAGACAGTGGAGTCATTGGTTCAGCTCCCTCCCCTCCCCACTTTGCTAATTTCTCTGTGCAAGGGCTGTGAAGAAGGAAGCAAAAGAAAAGACCCCATTAGGAAAAGAAACAACCCCCTAGAGCCACAGATTCTAACTCCAGAACTTAACAGACTAGAAAAAGACGGGAGGTGATTTATCAAAAATCAAAAGCTGCCCTCAGTGCAGAAAGCATCCTTAAGTAGTTTATATAGGATTTCATAAAGCTGTGTGGCTTCTTTGCAATTCTTTCCTAAGCCAAAAGTGCCCCCTGACCAGCATGCTGATGAAGGCAGTGGCCAAGGAGAAAAATCCTCTTGCTCTGGGATAAAGGAATTCTGGAAATTCAAAGTCATTGGAGCATTACTGGAATTCTAATAAAATGAAGTGGTGTGTGTGTGTGTTGGAGGCCATGTAGAAGATGTTCCCCAGAGAAGGTTCCCAAGTGGGAACAGCTCCAGAAGACTTATCCCTAAGCCTGGCCTTTTGATACATGGAGTTTGAAGCAGGTTTGTTTGTAGCCAGCTGGAGACATCACTAGGAGAAAATGGTCCCCAGCTCCCAGATCCATTGGCTGGGCAGGACCCTCTCTGAGGGTATTCTAATCTAGTCTTTCGTGTTGTCTTCAGGGCTACCCCTTAAATCTGGAACATCTGGAGAGAGGGCTGGAGGGACATATAACGTTGAGGGAGTGAAATGAGGTCTGGAGAGAAGGAGGATGCCATGGATAACCAAGAATAAAATACTAAAACATCACACTCAGAAACTGCACAGCCATCAGCTTACTATATTTTTTTCCTCACAGAAACATGGCGTTTTCCCACACCCACAACTGTCAGGCCCCTAAGTGCTGACAGGGCAACAGGGTCTGAAAACTCTGCAGATAGCTCTTTGCTTCCTAATGGCTGCAAAGCTTTCTGCATAAGGAGAAACTGGTCCCTGCGTCATGTGGGAGGGGATGGCAGAGTGGAATGACCATGACACCTTTGTTTTCTAATTATTCTTGTATTTTTTTCAGTTCCGAGGGCTCTGGCACCTTGTGCAGTTTTCACCTCGCAGAGTTTCGTTTGCTTTCTCACCTGCACAGAGGGAATTCTAATACAACGAAGCCCAGGAATGTTGTAAGAACACAGCAAGAATTCCTAGAAGGCATTCCACCTTCAACGGGACAAGCCTCAACAGATGCCAGTTGTAGAGGGCAGATGCTTGCTGCCCTGGTTATGACCTGGGAAGAGTATGCAAAGACTCGTGTTCTGGACACTTAGTCCTACTGTCATGGAGCTGAGAGCTGGTGGAGTTTACAAGGCGTGGCCTAGCAGGGGCTGGGTAGGTGGTGGCCTGCCACCTTTACTCACTCTAGGCCTCCCAGTTACCCTCCCTCAGGACCTTCCCAGTCCCAAGTCAAATGGATAGGCTCTTTTACTTTATTATTGTTACATGCATAGATATATGATATGTATTTAATGTGTTTGCATATATGCATGCATATATATATGTATACACAGACACACAGACACACACACAGACACACAGACACACACACAGACACACAGACACACACACACACACACACACACACACACACACACGCACAATCTGACTACTCTAGATTGGACAACCAGTAAGAGGGCTCATCCCTGGGAGAGGCCAATTCTCCTTCTCCTACTAGTCATTAGGTGCGTGTAGTTTTGTTTTTGTTTTTGTTTTGTTTTGTTTTTATCTAGGGGTGAGACCCCTCAAAACCCCTCCACTGGCATGTTAACTTTTCTACTGATATTGCCAATGTTCTAGTCTTGTTTATGCAGTCATTTCCTGTTTCTCAGGCTCTTACAGTCTTCTCACCTCCTCTTCCACAATGTTTCCTGAGCTGTAGATGCAGGAACTGTGATATAGACGTATCTGTTAAGGACGGGCTCCCCTTGATCTTTTGATCTCTGCACTGTGTCCAGTTGTCATTTGTGTGTGTGTGTGTTGATCTCCATTTATGTTAAGAGAGGCATCTTTGATGAGGAGTGGTACCTACACTTATCTGTGGGTATATGGGTAAGATTTAGAATATAGTAAAGAATTATGTTGGTCCAGCAAATTGGCCGTAGTAGATTATTTTCTAAGGTTGATGACCTCACTAGCCTCATGAAATTGGCTAGGTTTCCAGTGCCAAGCATGATTTCCCTCCTTATGCGTGGCACTTAAGTCAAATTAAAGAACTTTTGGTTGCCATCAATATGTGAGTGTCACCTACTGTATCATTATGCCATGCTGGTAATTGTTCATAGGTGTTACATCTGGGTAGGACTGCTTAATTGCTTCCATCCACTGATAAGTTGTATAGTATTTTCTGGAATCATGGAATATAGGCTACAGGAGAGAGACTTTTGGGTTAGATCTACCTTGAAGAGTCCTGTGTCCTAAGTGTGTGGTGTCTTCAGCAGTAAGGGCTCATTCTCAATCTCTGAGAACCAACCAAGGGCTACATCACTAATCTGTATTGCTTGGAGAGTCATTTGGATCACCTTGACTGACTGGGGTTAGGGTTTTGTGAGAAGCGTTGTCAACTCAAGTAGCTTAACTTCTTTAACATAATTGGTATATAATAACTGTTATTTATAATGTACATATTGGAGCTTATGATAATAACAATATGGCACTGGCACAGAAACAGATGGGTATACCAGTGGAATAAAATAGAGGAGTACATGAATACTTGTAACTACAGTCATCTGATATTGAGCAAGAGGCAAAAACCAATCACTGGAGAAAAGATAGAATCTTCAACAAATGGTGCTGGGAAAACTGGGTATTCACATGTGAAATTAGACCTATATCTATCACCCAGCACAAAAATGAAATCTAAGTGGATCAAAGGCCTCAACTTGAAACTGGAAACACTAAAACTGTTAGAAGAACACATAGGCAGGGTCCTCGTATAAGATATAGATGTATAAAAGGACTTTCTGGACAGAACTCTTATTTGCTAAGAAATTAAGGCCAATACACTACAACTGGGGCCTCAAAACTGAAAGGTTTCTGTACAGCCAAGGAATCAGTAAGTGGAGAAGAAACCCACAGAATGGGAGAGGGGCTTTGCTAGTTACACATCTGGATTAATATCCAGAATATACAAAGAAGTAAAAAAAAAAACACTTAAGAGTCAAGGAAACAAATGACCCAATTTTTAAAAAAGGGGCTAGGGATCTAAATAGAGAATTTCCAACAGAAGAAATAAAAACAGGTAAGAAATGTCTCGAAAGTACAGGTCATCATCTGTAGCAATTAGAGAAATGCTTTGAAATTTCACTTCACCACAATCAGAACGACCAAGATCCACAGGACGACAAATGCAAGTGAGGTTGTGGAGAAAGAGGAACTCCCATTCACTGCTGGTGGGATTTAAAATTGGTGCAACCACTGTAAAAATCAATTAGATCTATCCCATGACCCAGCTGTATCTTCTCTCAATATGCCCCAAAGACTCAGCATCCACAGATACTTGCTCAGCCATGTTCCAGGAAATGGAAACAACCTAAATGTCCTTCAACAGATGAATGGACAATGAAAATGTGGTACATCTACACAATGGATACCCCTCAGCTGCAAAGAAAGTTGCAGTCATGAAGTTTACAGGTAAATGGATGGGACTAGAAAAGATGGTATTGAGTGAGTGAAATAACCCAGACTGAGAAAGATGACTGCCACATTTTCTTTCTCACCTGCAGTTCCCAGTTCCAAGTACACAGATGTGAGTATCCAATATGGAGAAACCAGTGGAGTAAAAAGAGGCTATAGTGGGGGCAGGGTGAAGCGGGAAGTTAGAAACAGAATAATGGGGTGGAGAGCCCAAACTGGGGAAGAGGATGGAGGTCAGTGTAGAAGGAGGAGGGACAAGCGACACCAAGGGTGTCTGGTAAGGCCTCAATAAGTCATATTTGTTGGAACACAATCAAGAGAATGACCTGTGGTGAACAATGCCTTGGGGAATCATGAGAGAGGATCCAGAGGGGGAAAAAAAAAGGCAGAGGGCCTTTTACCTCAGGTGCATTTTGTTCTCTAGATTATTCTTGCATCTTGTGATAAACATTTACATTCAATTTGTAACACATATTTACTCTTGTTGGAGGTCAGAATGTAGCTATAGAACCCTGTCTGGTCAGTGGATCCTGAACCTGGATATGGCCTTCTGACTTGCTTTCATGCCTTCCCAGATACAATCTATTGTATATACCGTGCAATTGTGTTTAAACTGGTCTGCCCTGAGAAAGTTCTGGGAAAGCACTGCTCTGTTAATATCTAGTATGTGCTTACTGGTGTTTATTTATGTGTATTTCTGATGATGTTTTTCTGAGCTCAAATAACCTTCTTCAGATCACTGCTTTCTTTTTTATATTCATGTATAAAAGTACACTGAAACCGAAGTAAGGTTGTCTACAGCATCAGACTGTAGTCTGCCCCATTCTATTAGGTCCTCAGATCCCAGGTCCAGCAGACAAGATCTTCACAAGTCAGCAAAAGTTGACAGTATTTATTATATTTACTTAAAATTATACCTAACACATATTAGTGTATGTGTACACTTGTGTGTTTTGACACACCAATAGTGTCAGTCCCTGAAACCACCATTCCTCCTTCCCAGGCACCCATTCTTTTTTATCTTCCAGAGTCCAAAGGTTCTAATATCCCAGTCTGGGTGTTTTGCTTTTCTTTCCCACTCTCTACCCCTGCCTCTCAGTACAGTGTCAACTGCTGTCTCTCTTTTCTGGCTAAGCAGACTTCCTACTTTCTTACTTGGTAAATATTCTGCAAGACTCAGCTGTGAGGAACATAAACCAGCTTATCCCTGCACTCCAGGGACATCTGCATAGCAATGGAGAAGAGAGGATGTATATGTATCTGTGTATACATGTATGTGTGTGTATGTATATGTGTGTCTGTGTGTATACATATATTTTCTTTTTTTTGATACTTTATTTACATTTCAAATGTTTTCCCCTTTCCAGATCTCCCCTTTGGAATCCCCCTATCCCCTCCCCCTCTGCCTCTATGAGGGTATTCTCCCACCCATCCCCCCCCCCCCACTCTTGTCTTCCCTCCTTGGCATTCCCCTATACTGGGGCATCTAACACCCTCAGGCCCAACGGCCTCTCCTCCCTCTGATGGCTAACAAGGCCTTCCTCTGCCACATATGTGGCCAGCACCATGGGTCCTTCCATGTGTATTCTTTGGTTGGTGGTCCAGTCTCTGGGACTGGGGACTCCCAGAGGGAGTCCCCACTGGGGGAGGGGAGAGGTCAGGCCAGTTGACACTGTTGGCCCTCCATGGGGCTGCCAACTCCCTCAGCTTCTTCAGTCCCTTCTCCAACTCCTCCATCTGGGACCTCACGCTCAGCCCAATGGTTACTGTGAAGTGAATCTTGAGTATTCTGAACTTTTGGGCTAATATCCACTTATCAGTGAGTACATACCATGTTCATTCTTTTGTGACTGCATTACCTCATTCAGGATGATATTTTCAAGTTCCATCCATTTGTCTGCGAATTTCGTGAAGTCATTGTTTTTAATAGCTGAGTAGTATTCCATTGTGTAAATGTACCACATTTTCTGCATCCATTCCTCTGTGGAGGGACATCTGGGTTGTTTCCAGCTTCTGGATTTTATAAATATGGCTGCTATGAACAAAGTAGAGCATGTGGCTTTATTACATGTTGGAGCATCTTCTGGGTATATGCCCAGGAGAGGAAAAGCTGGGTCCTCAGGTAGTATTATGTTCATTTTTCTGAGGGTCCGCCAAACTGATTTCCCGAGTGGTTGTATCAGCTTGCATTCCCACCAGCAATGGAGGAGTGTTCCGCTTTCTCCACATCCTCGCCAACATCTGCTGTCACCTGAGTTTTTGATCTTAGCCATTCTGACTGGTGTGAGGTGAAATCTCAGGGTTGTTTTGATTTGCATTTCCCTGATGACTAAGGATGTTGAACATTTCTTTAGGTGCTTCCATTTTCTTAGATAGTGTTTTACTGCTGTGAAGAGACACCTTGACCAAGGCAACTCTTATAAAGGCAACATTTAATTGGGGCTGGCTTACAATTTCAGAAGTTCTGTTGTTATCATCATAGTGGGCAGCCTTCAACCGACTCGGTACTGAAGGAGCTAATCCTAAGGCAACCAGGAAGAGACTCTCTCCCACAGGCAGTAAGATCTCTCATTCTACAAAGCCTGAGAAGAGGAGCCTTCAAAGCCCCCCTTTGCAGTGACACATTGCCTCTAAGAAGGCTACACCTACTCCAACAAGGCCACACATCTTAACAGTGCCATTTCCCATGGGCCAAGCATATTCAAACTACGACATCCATATATATGGATATACATACATACATACATACATACATACATACATACATGCATACACACACACACAGTGATAATAATGTAATCACACCTTCAATGGGGTAGCGTGGCACTGACTTTGGGCTAGAGGACACCTTTAGATTGTAAACAGGAACGTTTGTGAGGAATTGTCAACTGGACTGAGTTGAGACTCGAATGATGATCTACTCCATGAAGAACGGGGTGCAGAATAATAGGAAGGTCAAGCACAAACATCCTGGGGAAGGCCAGGAGAAAGTAAAGAAATGTACCAAGTTTATTCATCAGGAAGAGGATAAGAAGGGAGAGGAAGTCAGGATGAGCTCTCGAATATTCATTATTTGTCTGACAAGCAGGAAAGCACATTCAGAGACAAGAAATACACACTGTAACAGTCAGGAAAACATCACATCTATTTCTCTGCTCCTGGCATTGATGTGAGCACACCCACCCTGTGTTGGGCACTGCCAACAAACTTTCCACATGCCCCTCAGTGCGTCCAGAGAGACTAAGCAACTTATTTAAGGTCACACAGCCTGTAAGAGTACTTTCCAGCTTCCTACTGGGAAAGCTGTCATGTCATTCATCACACTTGGCCATTAGGAATCATTCTTTGCTGTTAGCTTCATCAAGGTGGGGGCAGAAGTTGGAGTGATGGTGGCAGGGGCAGTGGTAGCTCTGTGTTTCTTTTGTAATTGTCCTGGAACAGAATTAGAGGAATCAGGGTGCCAGAGAAGTTGACCTTGAACATGTTTCTCCAAAAGCTCCTGGGCCCAGGGCCAGTGTCACGGTGGCATGTATTTCTAGTGCAATTATCCGGTCCTTCTCTTATGGTTCTCTCAGAAGTTCCTCCGTGATCATTAAAACCGGCTCAGGGCGGTGGCTTTGAAAGCTACTGGAACCGCCCAGGGCTGGCTGATGTCCTTGTTAAGAAGGACTGCCTTCCAGGGACTTCAGTGGCCTCTCTGCTTTATCAGAAAGTAAGGAAGATGAGATCTGGCCATGCCAATTACAGGTGGGCGACTTTCAAAAGAAGCTGTTCTCTTTTGTCTCAGAGGCGCTGAGATTTCCAGCTCTATTGGACTCAGGAGGCCATCCTGTTCTCATACACTGACTGCATGGTGGCCCCCAAGGGCCAAAAGAGCGCAGGCTGGAGAAAGGAGCTGGTTCGCAGGAGCATGGCAGCGTGGCTGGAAGGATTGCCTCCCAGCACAGGGCCTTTGAATCCTCTGTGCCTCAGTTTTCTGCTCTGAAAAAAAAAATACAGGTTTGTATTGAGTGGCACACCCAGCCCAGGGTCTGCTGCTTAGTGCTTAGAGACACTGAGGTCGCCCGGCTGCTGGCCCGAAGTGCTCCCCTGGGACCACATCTCCTCTTTCCTTGGTGGTCTGTCAGTCCTCAGCATCTAGGATCAAAGCAAAAGCCACACTGTCACTGTGAGGGATGGGAAGAGACTCTCGTTCATACTTTATCTTTATTCACAAAACAGGATGGCAGGATTTGCTCTTCATTCTCTTGTTCATTAAGTGTGAGTGCCCTCATCTGCCACACTGTGGGGCAAAGCAGCAAAGGAGAGGCTTGAGGCCTGTTCTAGTTTGTTTCTCTGTTGCTGTGATAAAATACGGAGCAAAAGTAACTCATAGAGGAGAGAGTTTATTTGGCTTTAGGTTACAGTCTACCAGGGACTGGAGAGGAACACTGCTTATGGGGTTGATACTTCTGGCATGCTCAACTACTTTTCTTATACAGTCTTGGCCCATCTGCATAGGGATGTCACCACCCACAGTGGGCTGAGCCCTTTTACATCAATCGGCAACTATAAAAATGCTTCACATTTTATTTCTTTTCCTGCATCTTGGATAGTTATATCACCCCAGGTAATACCCATGGAGCACCTTCCTTGTCTATTTAACGTGTATGAAAGCAAAGGTGGCAATGCCGAGGAGAGGAACTCTGACATATGGTGTGCAGAATATGGGCTAGGCTGTGCTATTTAAAGACCTTGGGGTGTAGTTAATATTCAAGTTAGACTGGAAGAAAAGCAGTTGTGTCAGCTGTGGAGGGAAGGACCTACTGTGTGCTGGATTTTCTCCTTAGGTGTTTTTGTGCATCCATTGATCCATGTGACATGAATAAGAGAACAAGGAGGAGAGAACAGGAGCTTGGTTTAGGTAAGATGGCCAATGAAGGCGTTCGAGCCTAGACTTGGGCAAGAACAGATGAACCCTAAACTCAACAGGAATGAGGAGTATGGTTGGCTTTGATACCAACTGCCACAAAGTCGAATCACCTGAGTGGAGAGCCTCACCTGAAGAAGTGTCCCGATTGCATGATAACTGGAAGACTCACCAGGGTGTGGGTAGCGCCTTTCAGTAGCATCCTGAATAGAAAGAGTGTGACTGAGGGAAGATCATCTAGTTTTTTGCCGGCTTGGACTCCCCTCTTGTCATCAAATTTATTTGTTACTGATGCTACTGATTCCTCACTATTAGAACCAATGTTTTTAAACTCTCACCATGGACGGACTAAAGACCATCAGTTCCCCAGGAAATCTTAGTCTGGAGTCAGATTGAGAAATCTGAGGCTCCCAGTCTTAATAGACTTAGCAACTACTTTTGAGAGCCAGCATTATGGGTCTTCTCTGCTGAGGCACCAGCCTCAAGGACCAGTAAATACCGCATGAATTCTCAGCTCTCAGATGTAGTTGTACTGTTGTTACTATTTTATGTCTATATATTTACTCATTTGGTTCTGTTCCTCTGGACAACCCTGACTCATACTGTGAGCTTCCAGACCAGGAGCACAATGGGCTTCGTGCATGGCATAGGACTTGTGGTGTCTGGGACCCAGCAAACAAGCTCATGTTGCTAGAAGGAACTCGGGTGTGGAAATGGGGGAGCAGAAGGTAAGCTTAGATGAGTCTTGCTGTGGGGCAGGCATTACTGGATCAACCTGGGGCTTTGTTAGGGGCTTTGAGTAAGGAAGTTTCATGGTTCTATCATATGAGTTGCGTTACTTAGGATTCTCAGAGTCCTAGGATCTGATGTTGTTGGTGTTGTCTTATGCTGAGGACTTAGGATTGACAGGACATGTAACTTCTGTGTCACAGTAGTAGTCATTGTTAGACTAGGACTTCTGGTGCAGAGAACCCCAGGGGCAGTGTTCTGCCCATTAAACAACACTGCCTCCCTCAGATCTCAAATCTGATTTTTGCCATGTTTAAATAGTAAAGAAGAAGCCCCGACTGTCCTCATTTTAAATTATAGGCATTAAATTTTATAGCAAATCATTCATATAATTGTCTCAAAACACCTAAATTAGAACCCTCAGTTGTGAATTTCAATAGGCTTCACATATAGTTCATAACCCACAATTGGGTATACACAAACTTTCCTAAAACACCACTGTCTCTGAGATTCTGATAAAATTTTGTGCAGTGATTAGGATTCCTCTGGCTTTCCTGGCAAAGTTGGTAGTTTTTGCCTCTGATCAGCCTCAGCACTGTGTTGACATTTCTTGGAACTTTCTGTGGCTCCACCCCCCTCCCAGGCTGGGGTCAGGAGTAATAACCCATGGGTGTTGGCTCTGTCTAAAAGCCTGGGCTTTCTTCCTTTATTCCACTGGTTCTCTCCTTTCTTTCCCTTGATGAAGGGTGTGTCTCCATTCCATTGGTCACCGTTGGATACCTCATTCAATTTGAGTCATCTTCTGTAACTGGGGGGTGACCCTGGAAAGTCTTTGTCCAATCTGGACTCTGGATAGGAACATCTGTGTGACCATTTGTTTGCTGTGTGCACTGGACAGAGTGGAAAGCAGATTGATAGAGTAATGGGGTGCTGAGGAGGGTAGAGACTAGGTCTAGAGAGTCTCTATTTCCTCCGTTCAGCCAAAGGGCTGGCTGTGCTTTCACACTGAGAGTTCACAATATATACTGTACTGGGATCCATGTGCTTGGTACAGGAGCTGGCTCAGTTAGGGGGGCATTATGGGTAAGAGTCAACAGTAGATTGAAGGAGGACCAAAACTACGGAAGAGGCATTTATAGCTGCTAATCACTGGCTGATTCTTACTGTGGGTTCTGACTCACTTTGTCTACACACCCGGAGCTCACCGTCCCAGTGTGGTGAGGTATTAACTCATGACTTTCCCTAACAACCCAATGAAACAGAGACTAGGACTAACCCTATAATTAAATAACTCTGTGGGAAATAGGCTTGGCTCTGAGAAGTTAAGAAACATGAAAGTCATTGAAGCCACAGGATAAGCGAATAATTTGATTGGGGTTGGGGGTGGGATAAAAGAGAAGGGAAGTCCAGGTTTCCTGCTGCAATGTTAGGCACCTAGGGGCAGGAGTAGGTGGGGTTTAGAATGGAAGACCCAGAGTGCAGTTGTGTGTGTTTAAGACAGCAGGGACTGTGCGAGTCTGGAGGTCACTAAGAAGCTGTAGGTGTTCTCTCCAGAGCCATGAAGCCAGGAAGAGGCAGAATTTTTCAGGGAACCCTGCAGAATGGCAAGAGGAAGGGTCTAGGCTCTGGTCCTGCGTGACTCTGAGGACTTTTCTGCCTGTTCTCATCCCAGTGTCTGCACTGAAGGCAGGTGGCACTTGGCTGCCAGCAGGGGGCACACATCTCTGGCATGCTAACTCTTCACTTGCAGGAGATTGGAGGCCGCACAGCCAATTCCCATGCTGGCAGACAGGAACGCTACCCTTAGGTTGTGTCAGGTTGTACCTGGTTTCCAGAGCAAATGACCCTGTGTACCTAGTCTGTAACAGAACACCTGCAAAAACAGCCCAAGGGAGGAAGGCTTTCCTTTGCCTTCTACTTTCAGGGGCCATCATGGAGGAAGGGCATGGCATTGTTGCAGCTGGAGTATGTGGCAGAAGTGCTTCAGGTCTTGGTGGATCATGGCACAGAGACAGAACCAGAACCAGACTCCAGCACCATCTTCAAGGCTATTCCCAGGGATCCACTTTTGCTAGGTGGGCCACAGTCTTAAAGGTTCTACAACTTCCCAAACAGTGCCTCCAACTGGGAACCAAGTGTTCAAACACATGAACCTGTAGACATTGCATATCCAAAAACATGCACCCCACACCTTGACTTCAAGGACGGCTACTGACCTCTTTTCTTCCTTGTTTACCTTATCTATTTGCTTCTTTCTGCTTCTCTCTGTTACTTTATTTCCTTGTGGTTTCTGTCTGTCTGTCCTACTGTCATTCTCTCTGGACCTGGCTCCCTCCTTCAGTCCCTAACTGCTCTCTGTCTCTTCCATCTATGAATGTCTTTGCTGCTTGTCTTTTATGCTTGCTGGTCTTTCTTTCTGCTCCTATCACAGTAAACCCTACTCCTGCAGCCTCTTCTTGTAACTGTGTGCCTACCCCCCCCCCCCCCCCCCAATCTCCTGATTCTAGGAAGAGGGCAGAGATCACAGGGAGGATTGAATGTCATTAAAGGCACAAAAGGAGAGAGGACTTCTCAGGTGCTTAGCCCTGGGGAATGCCTAATGATGAGAGATGTGTTGGTGGGTAATCGATAGGAACAAGATGCAATGAGACATCTTTGTTGGGTCACCACTAACTGTAGCTCCCTCTAACCAGAGCCCCTGGGAACAGCTGGCCTCTCAACCAGGCTTAGACAGAATGCATCTCAGCATGGAGAACTTGAAGTGTGAGCCCAGCACACATAACCTGGGGCCCCTCATTTCCATCACTCCCCCTCCCTCCTCAGCCCTCCTCTCTCTTAGGGCTACTTTACACATATCATGAATAGAGACACTGGTGTGGGTTGCACATAGACTGTTGCCAACCTAGGTTGCTAGAAAAAAAAGAGCCTCTGGCTGACCTCACACTCTTATTCATTCTGAGCCCTGATATCCTCCTTGTACACCATGGAGTTTCACACCTGTCGTCCATTCTAGGCAAGGCAGCCTGTTTTTTGTTTGTTTGTTTTTCAAACAGCAAATCTGGCCAAGACACTTCCAATTCAGATTCTTGTAGACAGGATCCCACTTTGTCTGTTTCACTGTCCAATTGCAGCATCGGGTTCACATGAGGTAATTAAACATAGTATAGTAGAGGTATTGCACACAGTAGGTGCTTCATGAAGTGTTTGTCTGATGAATGGATCTCTCTGCTTTTAGACTTATAGGTACCATAGGCCCACTTCTTACTTTTTGCCTCTGGTTTCCCCAGACTTGACCTCTAAGTTGGAGCCCAGTTCTTTGTGGGGGTGACCAGCCCTCTCTTCCTCTGAGCTCTCATTCTCTGCACTCTGGCCTCCGATATTTTGAGGGTGTAGAGAGAAGGAGGAAGGTCATACAGACCTTCAGAACTCTTGTCTCCTGTACACACATGCTAGGAGAAGCAGGCTATCTAACTTGGATTTGAAGTGACACCCTTCTTAAAAGTCTCATGCAGGTGCTGAATTCATCACTGGACTGGCCCTTTGATGAGTCCATTAATTTGGTGGCATTAACATGAGGAAACTGAGAGATGACTCTTGGTGGGAGGTCCATGTGGGGAGTGTGATCTGGAATTGTGAGTCTTTCTCCATGCCTTCCCCCCTTCTCTCTGCCTTCTATATTCTACAAGGTAAACCAATTTTCTTATCCACACATCCTGCCCCAGTGTTCTACCTCACCAAGGGCCAGCAGCAGTGGAGCCAAGAGATTGGACTAGAACTTGTGGAAATGAGCCAAGACCTTCCTCTGTTTTTCTAGTTTTGTTGTTGTTATTTATGTGTCTGTATGGTATATAGATGTGTGCCTGTATCTATTCTATGTGGGTGCAGGCTTGCATGTGTGTACACAGGGAATAAAGGCTAGGCAGGGGCCAACATCTTGTGTCTTCCTTGATCACTGGTGGCCTTAGTCATTGAGTCATTCTCTTAGTAAGCCAATTGGGGCTCACCAATTGACTAGACTAGCTGGCCTGTGAGCTCTAGGATCTAACTGTCTCTGTCTACCAGTGCTGGGTTACAGATACACCCTCTGTGCCTAGCTCTTTATCTGATGCTCGGGATCTAGACTTAGCTGCTCATGCTCACACAACTGGTACTTTGCTGACTGAGCCATCTCCTCAGCTCCTGTCTTCTCAGCTGTTTTGCCAGAGATGGGAAGAAGCTGACACAAAGTTGTGCCTGCCCTGTTAAGAGCTAAGGAAGTAGGAAGCTTTAAAGACTGTTAAATCAAGTCAACTTGACCCTCACCCCCCGTGGTCACCATTTCTCAGGGGGTCAAACTATGCTCAGAGAATAGTGACATGCCCTGGCAGAGAGCTGGGCAATGTGGAAAGAAGTTTTTAATCCCTCAAGATTCTCTATTGTTCTGCTCTTGATTTTTATACAACCTTAGACATTGGCAGTTATAAGCTTCCTGAATGCCTGTCTCCATGTTAGCCTTAGGAATGTAGCTCACTAAACTTTTCCCATCCTCTCAGTTAAATGGAAGAATGGGAACCATTTCCAGCCCTCAGCCAGTAGAGGCTAACAGAACCAATTAACGGGGAATGGGCTTTTCAATGGCTTGTGTCTAAGTGCTAGGTAGACGGTTAACACACCCCCGTTGTGATTAAGGTGTACAATGGCTTGTGCTTAGGAGTTAGATTGACTGTTAACAACCCCATTGTGATTAACGTGTACCTTTTGTTGCTTCCTCTGTGTGGTGTACACATTTCTTTCTTTTGACTTACCTTATTGGTTTTTAAGTCACCTTTAGAATATATAATTTACATGTAATGAAATCAATCAATTTCCTAATTCCACTCAATGAGTTTTGACAAACACTTACAGACCATGGCAGAATCAAGATGCAGAAAACATTCATTTCTCCCAAGGTAACCTCATACTCCTTTGCAAGCAGTGCTCCACAGCTAGCCCCAGGCAACCATTGATCCATATTCAGCTGCTACAGTTTGGCCTTTTCTAGAAGGTGACAGAATCGGATTCATGTTGTATCTAACTGTGTTCCTTTAGCATTTTTTGGTGATTCATCATTGTGGTGGTTTGAGAGTAGAATGTACTCCAGAGGCTCAAGTGCTTAGCACTTGGTCCCTAGCTGGAGGCATTGTTTGGGAAGGTTGTGGAAACTAGGAAGTAGGAAGTTGGAAGTGGGAGTAGAAGTGCCTCTTGCTTTGTGGCCTGTCCTTAGTTTCTGTCCGCTTATTGACTAAGGACAATGTGACCAGCCATCTCATGCTCCTCCTACCTCATTCTCTTGTCACAATGTATCTCTGCTGTGATGGACTGGAAACCCTGAAACCATAAACCTGAGGATCCCCCTTATCCCTCCAGTTGTTTCTTGCTGTGTTTGGTCACTGAGACGACAACAGTAACTATTACAATCAGTCTCTGTACATGAATCGCTGTCCCTTCCATTTTGTTACAATAACGTGACCATGTGACTATTCTAGAGATCACTTCTTTTCTGTTGTCAGTCTACTGAGATTCGGGTATTCATCAGAAGATGGACATTGAGACCATTTTTATTTAAAAAAAAAAAAAAAACTTTGGCTACTGTGAATAAAAGCTGCAAGTAGCATTCATATGCCAGTCTCTCTGTCTCTGTCTCTTCTCTGTCTCTCTGTCTCTCTGTCTCTCTGTCTCTCTCTCTTTCTCTCTGTGTGCTGTGTGTGTGTATGTGTACACTCATGCATACTTGTCCAGCAGAGACCAAAATAAGGTGTTAGATCTCCAGGAGCTCTGGTTAGAGGCACCTGTGAGCCATTTGACATGGGATCTGGGAACCGGACTATGGTCCCCTGAATGAGCAGTAAGCACTCATACTATTTATTAACTGGCAAGTTACCTTTCTACCGTCATTCATCAGTCTTGCTTTATTTTCCCACGCTTTCATTTCTCTTGACACACATAGGACCAGAGTTACTAGGCTGTATCACACATTCTTGACCTAAAAGAAACTGAAATGTAGCTTCCAGTGCGTTGGGTTAGCCCTGGTGATGCCTGGTGAGAATAAGGTTCTTTAGCTCCGTGAACACTTAACATTAGCCATCACTCTATTTTTGAATATGTAGGCACAACAGTATCTTATCCTAGTCCTGAGATTCTTCCCTGATGGATGATATTAAGTATTTTTTTCCTTTGGTCAAGTACTTGTTCTAATTTTTTATTTTTACTTTTATCAGCTTAGTTAATTCTTATTATTGACTTGGAAGTGTAGTATGTTTGTTTTTTGAGAAATTATTATTATTATTATTATTATTATTATTATTATTATTATCGTAGTCTGGGGTTGCCTAGAACTCACTGTGAACATGGGTTGGTCTTGAATTTGTGACAGTCTTCTTGCTTCAGCCTGCCCACTGCTGAAATTATGGACATGACCTTCCATTCCAAGCTACAAGGATTCTTTCTGTATCTTTAATAATTTTCTTTCTAATTGATAAGTACATCACATATTTATGAGCTACACTGTAGTGTGTTCGTTTTAGAATATTTAAGTTAAGCTAATGAATTAATCTATCACCTTACATATCTGCTTTTTTGTGGTGGTAAAAAAACTCTAAAATGTGCTCTTTTAGCAATTCTGATATAAATAGCTTGTGATCATAGCCACCACCCTGTGCGGTGGGTTTCTAGAGTTGTCTGACAGAAACTTTATGCTCTACAATTAACAACTACCATTTCTCTATCTACCTCTTTCCCGGTTCTGCTAATTACCATTCTATTCTTTCCTTCCATGAATTTAGCCTTTTTATATGCTACATGTAAGTGAGATCATGTTTCTCTTCATAGTCTCCATGCCAGTGCTTTATGGTGAATATGTTTTGCATATATTTTCTTGCAGTTGATAGCTTGGCTTTTTAAGGCAAGTCTGATGCTGTTTGCTTCATTACGGCCAGAACTGACTGAGCTTTGCTTATGATCCCTCCAGACCTCATTTTTCTCATTTGTAGGCTGGTACCAAAAATACATCTACCTCTCAAAGTTCATGAGGATTTAAAGTGACAGTGCATGGAAGAGTCTCAGCTTAATGTCCAAACCCTAATAAGGCCTTGCAAATCACCCGCAGATTGTTATTGTTTGATTTTTATTCATTTCCATCTTTGCTCAGTCAAGAATAGTCCTCTTTGGGCTTCATTTCATATTATCTGCAGCTGGTAGCTGGAAATAACTGATGCTCAGGAAAGCAGTCTGGACTGGAACTAAGGGTGTGGGAGTAATTAGTGTGCTGCTACCATCTGAAGCCTAGGGTCGGGTGAACTCACTGGGACAGGGCATACAGTGTGGGAGTGGGGTGAGATGGGCACAGCAGGACCTGGAACAAGTGCAGCTTTGGGGTTGGGCAGAGGAAGAGAGACTCATGGGGGATGGGAAAGGAGGACAAGCAATTCAGGAACGAGTGACCTCATAGTTACCAAAGTAGGAATGGAGTCAAGGTGGAAGGGATTTACTCTGTGCTGAGGCTGTGCATCTGAAGTATCCCCGAGAGGCTTGCTCCTTAGTCTAGGATGCTCCTGGGAGGAGATGGGACCTTTAGGAGGTGGAGACTAGAGGAAAGGTAGGTCATCTGGAGATGCACTCTTGAAAGGAGTAGTGGGATGCTGATCCCTCTGTGTGTCTTTCCCTTCCTGTCACTGAGGGTGCCAGCTTCCTCTGCCACATATTCCTTCCACCCTGCTCTGCCTCAGCACGGGTTCAAAGTGACAGAGGCAGCCAACCAGTGACTGAAAAAGTCAGAGATCAGGATACAAAGTAAAGCTTATGTCACAGTTAAAAAAGTTGACTGACACGGACCCATGGCAGTGCTCTAGAGCGGGTGAGCCCTGAAGGGACCTGTGCACTCCGAGGGCATTGCCACCTCATCGGAGAGGAAGTAGAATCAAAGTGCTTTCAGAGGCAGGCAGGTGGTCAGGTTTTGAGAGTATCTTGTAAATATTCTACTTCCTCTTCTGAGTTTTCGTAGAATGATGAATGAAGAGTGGAGTTGTTACAGTATGGGAGAGACCAAGGCACTCTCAGGACAGATGCGACGGAATCAACACAGTGAATAGTCGAGAGGGAAAGAAAGGAGCAAGACTCCGGAGAGGGCAAGGGTGGATCAGCCTGGAATTAGGGAGCAGCCTGACTTTATACTACTAGGCTTGGCTGAGATGGAATGACGTCTCACTTCATAGTTAAGAGTAGAGTGGACCAAAATAGAAATGTGCATCAGATTTGGCATGGCAAAGGGAAACAGTAGCCATTCTTCAGTCATTATGGCTAAAGACAGTGCAAGAAGACGTATGCAGAAGGGGAGAGAGACTCTGGATTCTCCCATCTTTTGAAGTGAAAGTTAGATGCAGAAATACCAGAGAAACTTCAGTTTATCTGTAGTGCTCTCGATTCTGTTCTTAACGCTTCCTCCTGCCTGAGTACCCTACGTTCTAGCACCAATCCACGATCAAAAGCACACACGGCAACAACAGTCTAGCTAAGACTTCAGCTCTCCTCTAGAGACACACCAGCAGCAGGCTGTGCTTGGCTACCCCTGTGCTTTTGTGAATTACAACTTGAGCTCTACCTTGCTCACTCCTCCCAGTGTTCTAGAAGGGATGGTTGCTAGTTTTTATTTGATATTTGAATTCCAGATTCTTTGGCCATTATTTACTTTACCACTTTGATTTTGACCCTGCTATGGATATGTTGTTCTTACCACAAAACATCTAACCCACAACACTCATAGTTTCAGCTTCCTAACTATGTCCTGACTGAGATGGGGGTAGATGGGCATTCTTATTGAGATAGAGCTAGAGCTTCAAGGCTGGGTATGGGAAAAGGGTCAAAGGAATTTCAGTCACATGATCTTGAGGTCTTAGGTAACTCTTGTAAATTCAGATTCAGGAAGAAGTAAAGGTCAGAGGGGGAGTTGGAGGCTTGTCAGTGTTGGAGAAGCTTTAGTAAATATGGTCTGAAGGAAGAGTAAAGAGCTGAGGAAACCATGTTCTGGGCAATCCAAAGAGTTGGAGGTGGCTCAGCGAGCTTGGGCTTTCCCCTCCGGTGCTTGAATCAGTTCTCATATTTCAATCTGTGATCATCATTTATATCTGTTCTTATCCCTTCTCTACTCTCCTCTCCATATTTAAGGAACTTGCAACCACAAAGTTCCCAGCCCCACTAGCTTCCAAATAGACTTGACCAGTGCAAGGTGCTCACAGATGATGGAGGACAGGGAGGAAGGAAACAAGGTTGTCTTCCATTGGTGTCCCATTTCACCTTCTTGTACCTCTGACTATGAATGGCTCTTTTTCAAGACCAACCTTCCAGCTCGATGGTGGATTCAGTCATGGTTCTTGCTTCAGTCAAAAGATCTGAAAATGGTAGCAATTTCTTCCTGCCACTACCTTGATTTCCATAGCAGCTCTTCTAGCACCCAAGTAACAAAACCTCTGAATCAAGTGCCTTGTGTTTGAAGGACTAGACTGGTTTTCATTTTCTTCACTGAGGTAGTTATTTGTTTAGTAATATCAATGTTGCTTCCTTTTCAGAATCATTAAGAGCTGATCTATGACTCTTTGGGGTATGTGGAGAAAAGGAAGACTCTAGAGAGCTACCATTGAGTCAACCCCCACATATGCCAGGCACTTTACATTCTTGTGTATTATTCTTACTGTCCAAGTGACCTTTGGTATATCTCTCTGTGTTTCCATTTCTTCGGTTATAAAACACGGGCAATAGACTTCCTTCCTCATGTGATTATTAAAAGAATGAGATGAACTACTCTACATACATAAAAGCTTTGGATCAGGGCCCAATGAGGTGATGGGTGATGTTACTTGCTCTAATAGTGACCAACTGAGTTTAGACCTCAGGGATCCACATAATAGGAGAAGGAAGCTACCTTTTACCAGTTGCCCCCTGATCTCCACCTACATGCTAACACACACACACACACACACACACACACACACACAGACACACACACATACACATACACCACGCATGCATAGGTATGTACCAAAGTGAAGCAGACCTTAGCTCATCTCACTACTCAGTGTAGTTATGAGTGGCACAACTTTTAGTTGCCATTATTGTTTCTTTGTTGTTGTTGTTATTGTTATTATTTTACAAAAGCTCAAGAGTACTAGCAGTTGGTGAGGTTAGATGACTTGCCCATTCTCAGAGCTGCTTAGTTATGGAGAGCTGATCCCCTGCATCCCAACCCGAACCTTAGTTTACGCCAAGCTGTACAACAGTAGCATGAAACAAAACAAGTTGAAGCATGCAAAGGCCTGAGAGCAGAATGGGCTTGGTCCTGGTAATGGTTCTACTGAGAAACTCTGGGCTGGTAGAAGGGCAGCTGGAGTTTCACAGAGGATGATAGCTGCTGGCTAGGAGATGAGGGTGGGGAGGGGTGCATGTGTATGTACACGCCTATGTGCCTATGTGTATGTGTATGGAGAATGTATGCATGTGTGCCTGTGTGTATGCATGGTGCGTATGTGCATGTGTGCATATATGAATCTGTGCATGTATGTGTATCGTATGCATGCATGTGTGTGCATACATGTGTATTATAGTGTGTATGTGTGTGTGCATGTGCGTGCGTGCTTGAGTGTGTGTGTGTGTTGGGTCACCTCCACATCTTTCTTAGGAGAAGCTTTATATATTCTTAAAGCTTGTATAGCTGAGATAGCATTCAGCTCAGCTCTCCTTCCCCTAGCCCCTCCTCAGCCCAAAATATATTGAATAGTGTTAGAGGCAAAGGATATTTTGAGCCCTGCTGGGCCCTCAGGGAAATGACTTCTTTAGAGAAGAACTAGTGAGCTATGTAGGGCTTTGAATGCCTCTTCTGGCACCTGCCCCTCTTCTCCCCAGTACTTTAGCCTGGCAGGCAGTTAGCACTTCACAAGTTTAGAGTCCACATCTCCTCCAAGGCTTGCTTTGACCTAAGCACCCTTTTCCACGGCTCTTTGTGTATCAGTATTCTATATTTTAGGAATTCATTCTATAACCATAACCAGCTCTGTCCTTCTTCTGACCTCCCCCCGACTCTTGACAGCCCTGGTCATCTAATAGACCAGAGAAGACAAATCATATTAATAAGGAGCCTGTGTACATTGAGCATGCTCACACCTGCCATCCCATTAGAACCTCATGACAACCGATGTGAAGTTAAGTACCAAACAAAGAGAAAACCAAGCCTGTGATCAGTACAGCAACTACTCCCTCCACAATATATGTATTTAAGTTTAAGCAGGAGTGGTGCAGCCAGGATAGAGCCCGGTGATGTCTGTCGCAAAGTCAGACCTCTAGGTTTGATACCTTGATGTATTCAGTGGCTAATGATGCTAATCTGAATGCTTAAGTGCCCGCCTGTCAGATGAATAGGCAGTCCTTCCTGCCCTGTAGTGCTGTATTGCAACCATCAGAAAGCAGATGGCTTCATTAAGGAGCAATAGCTCCCAGCTTAGTTCTGAACCTTGTGTTGCTTTAGAATCTCCTATGCACTCAGTAAAGTACAATCCACATTTGTTGAGTGTTTAATAGGCACCATGCCCTTTTTACTTGGAACGCATTGTTCCGAAGGTATTTCTGCAGCTACTTTACACTTAAGGATCTGTTGAAGAACACGCAGCTCTTGAGCAGTAGTCATGGAACCCAGGGTTTCTGTTTCTTTGTACTGCACAAAACTGTAGCATACTTTTAAAAGGTGTGTGCGTGTGTGTGTGTGTGTGTGTGTGTGTGTGTGTGTCTGGAAACAGGTAGACATGTGCCTTCAGTGGGTAGAGGTCTCAAAAGTACCTAGAGCTAGAGTTACAGGCAGTTTTGAACTGCCTGGTTATGGCTTCTAGGAATGAAACTTGGGACTTCTGCAAGAGCAGTATTTTCTTTTAACTGCTGAATCTCCCTAGTACCATAATGTACATTTTAATGGTGTTGAGGGCACAAAACTGTAGCAAAGTGCTTGAGAACACATTAGTTTATTTCTGTTGTTGCTACAATTAACAGCTATTGTCCGTTCCAATTGTCTTTAGTGTATTATGATAAGAATTGTATCACAGTGGGTTAAATAAATCAAGGTATATATGTGTGTGTGCACGCACGTGTGCTCATGTGTGTCTGTATTTATTTTTAGTGGAGAAACACAGTTGGATGAACTTGAATAGTCAAGGACCTTGGCTTTAGCATCCTGCTTTGATATGCTAAGCACAGGACTTTTGACTTTACAAGATGGCCATCTTACTTCCAAATCACAAATCTGAACTGGAGGTAGGAAGAAGGGTAAAGGATAAAATCCCCATGATAATAGAGTTAGCTTCTTCCTGTCAGAGAAAACAGTGGCTTTCTAGAAACACCATTCAATGGCCTTTTGCTGAAATGGTCATGTGCTGTGAAGGAATCTGGAGCTTGAGTACAAATGTCCCTGATTTATCAAGGTTCCACTTATAATCTTTCTTGACTTGCTGATGGTGGGAAGACAATAAGTATTCAGCAGAAAGCACACTTCAGATTCTGAAGTTTGGTCTCTTTCTAGGCTAGCAATATGTGGCATAAACTTGCTCATGAAGCTGGGAAGTGGCAGTGAGCTGCATGTCACAGTCAGCCATACTGTCTTCACAAGGGTAAACTGTTGCCCCATAATCACTGTGATACTAAGCGTGGGTGTGTGGCAGGCTAGGATTATTAAATGTGTTTTCAACTGTGATGGGCTTGCTGGGATATAGCCCCATCTCAGGTACAGGAGCATCTGCATTTTTCAGTACATAGTCTCCTGAAATAGCTTTAGTGATCTGTTAATGCACTAAGGAGAGGAGGTGACTGTGAAACTGGAGCTGGCCATCACCACCACCAATTTGCACTGGGCAGTGCAGTAATGACCTCAATAATCCCTCACATTGATCCAGGCTTTTAAAATTTAAAAACACTTTTATGTGCTTTATCCCTTTTAATCTCCATGACAACCTTCCAAAGTAGGTAAGGTATGAGCTGTCTAGGAGTCATGCAGGTCTGGCATTGTAGTCCCCATTTTTTAAAAAAAAGGAAACCGAGGCTCTAATGGTTAAATGAAGAGCTCAAAGTCCATGAGCAAGAGGTTGGTTTCTCAAGACCTCCTGTACATTGAGATTTGACTCAATGAATATTCACCAAGCATCTGTGTAAGTGACAATGTTGACACCCTTGCCTCCACCTGACTCTCTTGCCCTTTTATCCAGGCCTTTCAGCATTGAACTGATTTCTTATTGCTGGGATAGAATACAGAAACAAGTTCAGATAGGAGACATTTGCTTAGTATCATAGTTTAGAGGGTACAGTCCATCCTGGGAAGACACAGTGGGAAGAGAGGACTAGTTAGTGGTAGCAGAGTGCGTGATAGCTGTTTTTTTTATGGCACCAAACAGAAGAATTAGTGTCACCTTCAAAGGGATGAATATAATGGCTGCCATTGAGGCCCGACACTCAAATTTTTCTTAGATATCCAAAAGAGTGTCACTAATAGGAACTAACTACCTGAGCTTGGGGGTGGAAAACATATTTCTCCTTCAAGACATGACAAGGATTGAGGAGGAAAAGGGTCTGATTATCATCTCTGAGCATCGTTCAGTAGTAAGGATGGTGACCTTTCTTCTGTTTTGCATCCTTGGCACATAGAGGTGTTGGGAGTTCTCGAAAATGAATGGCAAAGTAGATAGATAGTGAAGGTGAATGGACCTTATACATTTTAAAGTTCTAGTAGAAGTTATTGGTATTACCACAGGTTTAGTACAATCTGCTTGCTATGCAGTGAGATAGTCTTGGACTTGAGTAGAGTATAATCTATTCTGGAGGTCTTTTGAGTTTATTGATGTGAGAGATTGATGAAAAGAAAGGAAGGAGATGTGATCTCAGAATGTTGGCTAATTCATGGTAAGCATTTTGGGGAGATGGATAGAGCATGGTCAGCTGGTGTCTATTTGGAAGCATACCCATGCAGGAGGACTCTAGGAGAAGGCAGCAAGCCAGTGCTAGTAGCCCCCTGCAGTGAAAGGAAGAAAAATATTATTCCTTCCTGTTTATTGAGGTATAGGTAAGCACAATTCCCGGTATGAATGCCTGTGACTTGGTGAACTCAGGCAGATTATGCATTCATGCTACCATCAGTAAAGACAAGTTCATATAGACAGACAACATCTGCAAGATGCCTTGTGTCTGTGTCCAGGTCTGTCTGTGTGCATGCATGTATGTGCGTGCGTTTATGTAAAAATGTCAAAGACTTTAACATAAAACTCGATACACTGAATCTAATAAAAAAGAAAATTGTGAATAGCCTTGAACTCATTGGCACAGGATATAGCTTCCTGAACAGAATACTGATAGCACAGGCATGAAAACAACATTCAATAAATAGGACCTCATGAAAATGAAAAGCTTCTGTAAGGCAAAGGACACGGTCAAAAGGATAAAACAGCAACCTACAGAACGGGAAAGATCTTCCCCAAGTCCACTTCTGACAGAGGGCTAATATCCAAACTACATAAAGAACTCAGGAAACTATGCATCGATAAACCAAATAACCTAGTTTAAAATGGGGTACACATTTAAACAGAGAATTCTCAACAGAGGAATCTCTAATAGTCCACAAGCACTTAAGGAAATGTTCCAACATCTTTAGACATCAGGGAAATGCAAATCAAAATTACTATGAGATTCCATCTTACACCTGTCAGAATGCCTAAGATACAAAAACACAAATGACAGCTCATGCTGGTGAGGATGTGGAACAAGAGGAACACTCCTCTATGGCTGATGGGAGTGCAAATTAGTATACCTACTATGGAAATCAGTATGATGTTTCCTTAGAAAATTGGGATTGATTTATCTCAAGACTCAGCTATCCAACTCTTGAGCATATACCCACAGGGCACTTCATTCTACCACAAGGACACATGTTCAAACCATGTTCATTGAAGCTTTATTCATAATAGCCAGAAAATGGACACAACCTAGATACCCCTCAATCTAAGAATGAATTTAAAATATGTGGTACATTTACACAGTATAGTACTACTCAGCTGTTAAAATGTCATGAAATTTGCAGGCAATGGATAGAACTAGAAAAGATCATCCTGAGTAGGGTAACCCAGAACCAGAAAGACAAACATGGTATGTACTCACTTAGAAGTGACATTAGCTGTTAAGTAAAGGATAATCATGCTACAAACCACAGGTCCAGAGAGGCTAAGTAACAAGGAAGGATCAAGGGAGGATGCATGGATCTCCCTGGGAAGGGGAAATACAATAGATTTTTACCAGTGGACTGGGGGAGTGTAGGGATGGGAACATGAGGGAGAGAATAGTGGGTGAGATGACTGGAATTGAAGGACATTTTGGGGTGATGTAGAAACCTAGAGCAGTGGAACTCCAAGGAATCCATGAACCTGACCCTAGTGAGGTCTCCTAGTAATGGGGGCTGAATATGGGGCCCAAACTGGCCATCTTCTATAGCTAGGCAAGTCTCCTAGAAGTGGAACTGGGACATCAATCCATCCATGAAACCTTTGACTTAAAATCTGTCCTGCCTGAAGGATGTGCTGGGGTAATAGTGGTACAGAACTTGTCGGAAGTGACCGACCCATGACTTGTCCAACTTGAGGTCCTTTCCATGAGAGGGAGCCCATGCCTGACGCTGCCTGGGAACCAGAGGCAGGACAGCCCAGAGACCCAGGATAGAACCAAACACTACTGGCAAAAGTCATTAAAATGATTCCTCATGATATTCTGTTATAATAGATTGGTGTCTAGCCTAATTTTAACCAGGGAGGCTTCATCCAGAAATGGAAGGGAGTGGATGCAGAGACTCACTCCCAAACACTAGACAGAACCAGGGGAACCCCACAGAAGGAGAGAAGAGAACTGTAGTAGTTAGAGGGGTCTAGGACACCATGACTCATATAGTCAACTAATCAGGGCTAATAGGGACTCACAGAGACTGAAGTAACAAATGCAAACCCTGTATGAGTCTGAGCTAGGTCCTCTGCATATACCTATGGTTGTGTAGCTTGATGTTCTTGTTGGACTATCAACAATGGGAGTGGGTCGTGTCTCCTACTCTTGGCCACTATTAATCTTCTTTGTTAACTATGAATTATGTTGTACAGGGGAGCTCTGGAACATACTCATTTTTGTAACTATAACTTTACATATATTGAACAAAATAATCCTATGACCCTCTTTCCATCCACCTATAGCAAGCATTCTATTAACTACTTCTGTGTGTTTATTTGGACCTCATATAAGAAAAATCATGAATATGCAGTAGTTGATGTTGTATGACCAACATCTTACTTAGTAGGATGGCTATTCTTGGTTGTCAAATTGACTACATCTGGAATTAACTAAAAACCCATGATTCTGCATAGCCTTGTAAGTGAGGTTTTTTTGATTGGATCATTTGAAATGGGAAGACCTACTTTGAATCTGGGCCATACCTTCTGATGGTTACCTATGTGGAGGACATGAAAGAAGGAAGCTCTTACCCTTTGCTTGCTTGCTCTCACTCTCACTGGCAAGTTCATTCCTTCACTCATATTAGACCCTACTTCTCTGTTGTTGTGATATATACCAAAGATCCCCTGAGACATCCAGCCTCATAGACAAAACAACTATTGGATACTTGGACTTTTTGTCAGAAGACTACCATTTTTGGGCTACTTGGACCACAGACTGTAATCCACTTTAATAAATCTCATATATATTAATTCTGTTTCTCCAGAGCAGTGGTTCTCAATCCGTGGGTAGTGACCCCTTTAGGAGTAGAACCTTCCTTTCATGGGGAGTCACTTTAGACCATCAGAAAACACAGATGTTTACATTATGATTCATAACAGGAGCAAAATTATAATGATGAAACATCAGCAAAAATAATTTTATGTTTTGGGGGTTACCACAATATGAGGAACTGTATAAAAGGGTCACAGCATTGCGGAAGGCTGAGAACCACTGCCCTAGAGAACCCTGACTAGAGAACTAGAGAATTGTTCTCTAGGGAATACTTAGCAAGTAGTCCATGTTCATCTATGTGGCTGTAAAAGTCAACTTCCTCCTTTGTAAGGATTGAATAGTAATCTATTGTAGATAAATAACCAACAAGTACACAAACTTATGTTCAACATTGGTAACCACCAGAGAAAGACAAATCATAACCAATGACGTGTCAGTCATACTTGTTAGGATAATTTCTACAAAAATCTAACAAGTATCAGGTTGTGAAGAAGCTGAAATTTTTGCACAATTAGTAGGAATATGAGATGACATAGCTTTTAGATGTTAATGTGGAGTTTCTTCAAAGATTAAAAAAGAAATATTCTATGACAAGCAACCCCATGTACATATCTCTCTATGTATTAACATTTTGTTATTAAAGTTATGTTTTAAAAATATGTATATCTGTGTTTGTATATGCATATATCAGTGTAGGGAACTTTGGAGTCTGCAAGAGGGAGTTGGATTTCATAGAACTGTAGTTAAAGGTAGTTGAGAACTGTCAAACATGAATACTGGGACCCAAACTCAGGCCCTCTGTAAAAGCAGTGTGTGCTCCTAACCGCTGAGCCTTGTCTTCAGCTCCTACACATATATTTTGAAGAACTGACAGAAAGATCTCAATGATAAAGCACACTCCATGTTCATGGCAAGATTATTTACACCATGTGGGATATAGAAACAACCCAGTGACTACTGCAGATCTACAGAAGGCTAAGTTTAACTTAAAGATGGAGGTCGAGTATGGGTTCAGGGAAGGATTAGAAAAGACAGAAATAGCTGAGCTGAGATTAAAACTAAGTAGTCACTTTAATAGGTAGTAGTTGTTAGCACCGACAACAGTATCACCTGCGCTGTGCCTCAGGCACTGCACTACTGTGAAATATGGGTAATTCTCACAACAGAGCTGTGTAGTAAACATTGTTTTCATTGTCTTTTTTTGTAGATAAACATTTTAAGTGGAGGGCTAACTTCATCATGGGCATATGGGCCAGAAGAGGGTTTAATTCTAAGTGATGATTTATACAGGCTCAGCATAAGAGTTGAGGAGGACTTAGGAAGATATACTGTTGGCAGAGAAGTACCATCTCTCATGAAACAAGTACCATCTCTCATGAACACACATTCTACATTGCTAGAAGGTATGTGTTTAAATCTTGACTCTGCTGTGTTCTTACTGTACATGGCCTTTTAAATAATGTAACTTCCCTACACCTTGTTTTGTCACCTGTACAAGAAGGACATAATGCTCTGCTTATGAGTATTTGGATATTAAAGGCAAAAATTAAAAAGTGACCCCTGATGCTTTGCATATAGTTAAAATACTTTGGCTCATTTATTTTCTTTAACATATATAATATATATAACTAAGAATATATATATATATATATATGATTTGAAATGAACACTCCAGCACTTGTTGCTGTAGCTTGGTGGTTGGAAGAGATGCTAGATTTAGTCCTCACTGTTTCTCAGCTTGTAGTTTGTCAGTGGTAAGAACCACACTGTCATATGTGGTAGTTCTTGGTGACACTCAGGATGACTTTGAGGAGGTAAATTTTGGATGTTGTTCTTTAGTATAGTTGAAGCTTCTGGAAAGCAGAGTTTGAACTAACTGTGATTCATGTCATGGTTATTTTCAAGATCCTGGCTAGAGAGCTAGATATGTGCACCCAGGGACTGGCAGAGTCCCTACTTTGCTTCTCTGATCTAAGAAGAGAAGGTAATCGTAGAAGAAAAGGACAAAGAGAAATTTCTGGGACTTCTTCTTCCTACCAGGATAGTATTCTAAAGCAGTGCCCATCTCCAGAAGAATGCCACACCATAGTGCCATCTCTAAGACTTGAAAGATGCAACACCTCCTCCCTCTATCTATTCTGTCACATGATCTTTCCATCAATCTATATCTTGGAGACAGATCTTTCAGGAGACTCAAACTCAGCAATGCAAATGCAAGTTATTGGACTGTTGATCTCTCCCTACTAACCCCTAATTATCTAGCTGCCCCCTTTTCTTTAATAGCAATCCCATTGCCTTCAATACCATGTACATACTAGTGGCTCTTGGATTTATATTCCCAGGTTTGGCTTTTGTTGCGGTTTCAAACTTGGGTTATTTAACTGCCTGATTAATATCTTCATTGTACTGTCATCTCATACCTAATATATCCAAACAAGAGTTAAGAAATGCCACACCACTAATGTCTCCTAATCTATTTCTTCCCCATCTTAGTAAGGACCAAGTTTATTAGACCCCAACTTTCAACTTAATCCCTGTGACTCAGTCTTCCCAATGCATCCAGAACCTTCTACATCAGATATATACCCACCTCTCTGCTTGAGGATACCACCATTGTTTCCCCTCCAAACTATTTACCATACCTCCCAACTAATCCTCTTCCACCATTCTTTTTTTCCCTAATGATTCATTCTTATTGATCTTCAACTCTTTGCATATTCGAGAATGACAGGGTAGAACATGTTGAGAATAGTCATTTAAGTATCAAACAGAGTTCAGTGTGTGAATTATTTGATTAAAATAAATTCCATAGGTGTATTTCTGCACTAATGCTCCATCTATGAACTTTTTCCCTTTCATTTTCTTATTGGTTACTTTATTTATTTACTCTGCTCACAGCTAAGTGACTCTTTATAATTTTGTACCAACATTTCATCATTCTACTGTTCTAAACTCTTCTCATAACAGGAAAATGTAAATGCTCAATATAGCTAAAAGCCATGTGACTGACTATTGCCTACTGCTCTCATGTTATTTCCTAGCCCGTTATTCCTTTATCCTGCTCTACTCTAGTCGTGGTGGCCTTTTCAGTGTTATACAGGTTGAGCGCATTCCAGCCTTAGAACCTTAGATAGAGTTTTCATATCTTCTGTCCAAGATCCATCTTTGCATGACTCTTTCATTTTAATTAATTCTCTGCTCTAGTGCCTAACTTCTCAGAGAGGCCTTTCCGGGTGGCTCAGTAAAAACATTTGTCTTTGCTATCTCAGACAAGTATCAAAGAGAAGCAGAGGGTGCCATACACATAAGGCAACTTATTTCTTATCTGCCACTCCACGGGTCATGAGGGCATCTCTGCCATTCTATCCAGGTCGCTTCTCAGGGTGATCTAATGGTTTCTACTTTTTAGGAGGAGAAACTCGAGGGTGATGAGAAGTTCAAGGTAAGTGGTTTTATATCTGGCAAGGTGATATGTAGCTCATTGTTACACTCACTCTATTACTTGAACATACACACACACACACACACACACACACACACACACACACACACACACACCTAGCTGCAAGAGAGGCTGGGAAATGTCATTTCTCACTGGGTAGCTTAGTTAATTAAATCTAAAGGTTTTGTATTAAAAGGAAGGTGAGGAAAATGGGTCCCGGTGGCAAGTATGTCAGTTTCTCTTTACAACTTCCTCTATTTCACAGTACTTGCTGTGGCTTGGGCTCTTATGTGTTTATTTGCTTCTTTGTTAATTTCTTATCATTTTTACTATATAGAATATCAGCTCAGTGGGAAAACTGTGTTTTGACTACTGTATATAGACACCCTGTGAAAGTGGAATATATTCAAACTAAGTTTGTAAGAGAATGGATAATAAAGGATTGAGCTGATTTCTAGTTATTAATGGATAGTTATTGGAAACAGAAACTTTGAATTTTAGGTCAACCTGTTATCTTGACACAAAAGGTATCCAGTTACATTTCCAGTGGGAATTCATTTTTGTGGGTTGAATTCCATGGCTAGAGGATATATAAAGAGGGTGTTAGTACCAATGAGTTTCAGATTTCACAGAGCCTTTTGGTAGCATCACGCTGTTTTGGTACACATGATGGATGAGTTAAAATTACTTAAGTAAACAACACAAGTGCTCATTATATTTCACATCTAATAAGAGTGCTTACTGTCATTTCCAAGATATCACAACCATGAAGAAAAATAGATGGACACTTTGGGTTAGAAAGCCGTAGCTAGCTGTATTAATTTATATTTTAAGAATCTGGAGAGTCTGGAGAAATGACTAAAAGCAACTGCTATTCCTGTAGAAGTCTGAGTCTGTATCCCAGTACCCATGTCAGGTGGTTCACAACCACCTACTAAGCAAGTTCCAGGGAATCTGACCCCTCTGGTCTCCAAAGGCATCCATGCTCATACCCACCTTCCACAGAAGCAGAAGGAGAGGGAGGAGGAGGAAGAGGAGGAGAAAAGAAAGGGAGGGAAGAAAGGAAAGAAAGAAAAAAGGAAAGAAAGAAGAAAACAGACCTATGAAAAATCAACAGCACATATTCTTGTCTAGTCTAACAATAAATAAGGATTAACACTATTCCTGTATTTGCTTTTATATTTTTCCCTGTGTAAATGTGCATGCTTATATAAATGATATGCAAGTAAGCTATCACTGGAAAAGTTCTACAAATCGTATCATAAATAACCCCTTTGACTTTATTACTCACTACAACTTCTCCCCTTGCTTTCCCAAGGCAGCCACTGTCTTGCGATTTATCTAGAGTCAGCTTGTCTATTTCCTATCAAACCTTTACATAGATATGTATTCATATGTAAGGTGTGGTAGCTTTTGATCTTGTAATGTTTTCTCTGAGGACGACGTGTCTCTCCTGATTATGCTATAACTTCCTTTTAAATTCATGTTTGGAGACTCTATCAAGACTGATGAGTGTGGATTTAATAATTTAATTGGCATATTGTTCTTTTCTTTGAAAAATATATTTAGAGTTATTTATTTTTATCAATGTATACATGTGTCTGCCTGAGTTTATATGTAACATGCATCTGTGCAGGTGACCACTGAGGCCAGAAACTGTCAGATATACTGGAGCTGGAATTATAGACAGTTGTAGGCTGCCTTATGTGAGTGCTGGGAACTGAATTTGGGTCCTCTGAGCAGTAAGAGCTCAGTACCACCGAGCCAGCCCCCTTTTTTATTTTTATTTATTCTTTGTGTGTGTGTGTGTGTGTGTGTGTGTGTGTGTGTGTGTGTGTATGTACATGTGCAAGAGCACATTACACTGTGCCTGGGAAGGCCAAAAGAAAACATGTGTGAGTTGATTCTCTTCTTATATGAATTTCAGGGCTGGAACCTGGGTTGTCCATCTTGGCCGCCAGCACCTTTACCCAGGAAACCATCTTGCCAGTTCTGCTGTTCTTTTAATAAGATCAGAACTCATCTAAAAAATAAATCTGTTCCTATTGATGTATGTTTGAAAGTTATCATAGTTATACAGTTTAGACAATGTTGCAGAAAGTATACTTTTTAATGTGCCCATGGTACTATTTATCTGGAATATACCCTTAAGAGTGGCATTACCAAGTCTTATGTACATTGAAAAACAAGTTTTACTGATTGCTGTCCAGTATTTTCTAAAGGGATTGTGCCAACATATCCACTTGTTGGTTGTGTGTTAGTACCTGATTTCCCATCTCATTATAATGTTTGATCATATTTCAGTAATAGTTTGTTAGCATTTTAGCCAAGGAAAAGGAAAACCAGGAAACACCCATCTCTTTCCACTCATACACCCACCACACAAACTGATTTTCTAATCAGTTGAAGAAAGTGAAGAGATCGAGTTTATTGCATCCTAGGGAAGGAAGCTACTAGACTCATTTCACCCCAGTCTCTTCATCTATGAAACTGGAACATCCATAGCAAGGTCATTTTTAAGACTCTTTTAGACTATTACCAAAAGTTCCTGGGCCTTGCTTGGGATGTGGCTGGCCAGATAGATATTTATTCTCTTCATATAAGAGTTTGCATGATCCTGGAAGTTAGTGTAATGTTCAATAATATGTACTATTCATTGACTCTAATATATCATAAGTTATAATGTCCACCAATGTCTATTGTGACTCTTTTAGAAAAAAAAAAAGCCACCCATTGAGCCGTGAAATATCAACTGTAAAGCTGACCAGAATTGCTAAGATATTAAAATGGGATTTGGGAAACCAGTGTCTTAAAACCAATCAAACACCATGTTGTATGTTTTGGCTGCATTGTAGGTAAACCCCAAGACAGACTTGAGAGCTAATTCTTTATTTGAGAGGCAATATAAAGCACAGTGGTAGGAGAGAGAGGATATGAAGCAGGAAAGAAAAGAAAGCCAATAACAGGTGCTTTATCAAATAAATTACTTTTGTAAAGAAACAAACCTAATTCCTCTGTGAAATTCTAGAAGCCACTGTTGAATGTTGGCCTTGCACTCCCCCCACAATGTACAAGGGAAATATGTGGCCCACTCATGTGTTAACTTCTGTTGGGTCTTGGTTCCGGGCTGATTTGGGAACTACTGTATCAGTTTTCTGTATTTCTCCCCTCTCTGTAAATTGGCTATTCTACATTTCAGTTACCCTTGCCCAGCACTTCTTCTAATCAAGGTGCTTGCTTAGTGGGATTACCTAGAGTCTTATACCTGAGTTGTCAAAACTCTTGATTACTATAATTAGTTCAGGCTGTGGTCCCTGTAACTGCTAACTTGTTGTTTTTTTTTTTTTTTTTTTTTACCGGGCATAAAGGTACTCAGAGATGTCCTCATAAATGGTTTGAATTTCAGATGTACTCACTTGTACCCCTATTATGTAGCTGCAACCTTGGCACATTCTGATAATCTTAGCCAGTCACCCCTGCCAGCATAGTAAGTTCCTTTGAAATCTGCCAGGAGGAGTTAAAAATATCCAAATACTTGCACATGTTCCTTATGTGTGTCATTAGAAGAGATGACGACATACCATTTTATTCTTATTCTTGAATCTATGTCTTCCAACAGGCAAATGGCACCACATAATGGGCCATTGGTTCAAAGTACATATTGCAGACAGTACTCTGATACCATGAGATGTCACCCCAAGCTGGTAAATTATTCACATTCATTCCAACTCTGTACCAAGTTGGCAACTTTGGATGTTACACACTGTACTGGAACTCATGGTCACACGAGTGATGTCTTACTTAGACTAACATAAAATCGAGTGCCTGAATTTAATGAAATGTTGTAAAGGATCCCTCTGCTTCCTTGGCGTGTGGTGCTGCTGAGATTCTGTGGGGGTAAAAAGGCAAACACATATCTAGAATATACATGAATCCTATGAGAACAAAACCTTTCTGCTTGAGGCTGGAGAGATAGCTCAGTGGTTAAGAGCACTGACTGTTCTTCCAGAGGTCCTGAGTTCAATTTCCAGCAACCACGTGGTGGCTCACAACCATCTGTAACAGGATCTGATGCCCTCTTCCGGTGTGTCTGAAGACAGCTACAGTGTACTCATATACATAAAATATATATATATATATTTTTTAAAAAACCTTTCTACCCCCAGGATGAAAGCAGACTAAAAATAGATTGCTATTGAGTGGATTCTGGGATTCTACTGTGGAGATGCTGGGAGGCATGGCCTGAACTACATGTAGGTACTTGATTTGTAAGTGCACTGGGGAGGCACTAGGCTGTCTGAACAACACAGCGAGATGCTCTCCTGAGATGAACTACCCTCTTTAGTTAGCTGCTTTGTGTACTTGCAGTTGTGGAGATGTCTTATGAACATTGATACAAGACAACTACATTCAGAAGCACTATACTTCAGCTATACCTACAGATGGAGTTGGCCATATGTTGAACAGTACAGAATTTAAACAATTCTGCCATGTTAGTCATGGAAGATCCCCAGAAAACCATAAATGTGAACTGAGGAGGGAATGTTACCGTAGCCATTGTTGGTGACATAGTCACTGAAGTAGATAGGAATTGTCACCTAGGAAAAGATATGAAATTGATTTTTGATGTGGGAATCAAAAATTGCAGCCAGTGCATACCCTGAGAATTTGATGAATAGTTAGTATAGGCAAAACCAGGAAGCTTCTGGTTTAGTAAGTAAGGCATTCTGTCTTAAGGCAATAAGGCAGAGAATGATAGAAGGAGACAGTGACACCATGCTGGCCCCTAAGTGTGTGTATATTTATGTACATGCACTGTATATGTATATATGATACTAAGAGAGAGAAAGAGATGCACACACATGCATGTGCACACACATATATAAATAATTAAAAAAATTGAAGCCTCTGAATTACAAAGTAGTAGAAGAGAGTTACTTGAAATTGGACATAAAGTTTGCTATGCTATGAGTATGGTCTTTAAAAGTTCATGTGTTAGCATCTTCATTTCTCAGTAGATCACATTGAGAGGTGGGGCCTATTGGGATGGACTTGAGTCTTGTCTGTTGAATGTTCATGGATGGGCTAACATTTTCTGTTAGGAATGGCTTAGCTATTCAGGAGTTTGGTTCCTCTTCCTTCCATACTTGTGCATCTTTTTTTGCCTTTGTTTCTTCCACATTATGAAGTAGATAAAACGTCCTGACCTTGGGTTTCCTAGCCTACAGAACTGGCAGCCTAAATGAACTTCCTTCTATAAATGGCTTAGCCATGGATATTTTGTTATAGTCTGAGAAAATGGACTAAGATAAAGACATTGACCATATATGGGTGGATGCAGTGAAATGAGGTGGTTGAGAAGTATTTGAGGTCTGTTCATGTGTATTTTTTGTTTATATGTGACTTGGTTTACCAAATGGATCTTAGAGTTCCGTTACTATTTCTCACAAGGTTAAAAACTTTCATAAGAAACATAAAATCCCTGTGAGGCTTAACATTTTACTAGATAGATCATCCACAGTATAACAAATGTACGTTTTCATACCAGGCCTAGGCTCTTCAGTGACATGGCAGTCCTGAAGGCTTTGTAAGGTGAGCATGAGGAAAAACTGCTTACTTGCCATTTCCTGCTGTAGAGGTCTGATGACCAGAGGATGCTAATGTTGTGACCAGCATGACATTCTGTGGCTTGACAGATATCAACTTCTTCAGACAATGCTCTGCCAAAGGTGAGTTAACTTCAGCTTGCTTTAGCTTCCTAAATGTGGACCGTAGTCTGTCTTAAATGCATACCTTAAGACCATCCCTTGCCTATTTGTCTGGTCACAGGATGCCCAATCACCCAAAGAACAGCTATAGCTGTGCTTCGAGACTCTTGCTGCAGCTCCTGACAAAAACATGATGCCTCTTTGGGAGGAAAGTTTCATAACTCTTAAAACCATTGGAAACTCAAAACCTACCAATAAAACAATGGAAAACACAGTCATTCCTGCTTCAGTCTTGGGTTTGTGGGTCCACGTGTGTTTCTTTCTCTAAGAAAATAACACTGATAGAGGCTGATGTCACAATCTATAAGATCTCTTCCATAGCCACAAATACTGCCCCAGAGTTGGGATTTTAGCTGCAGTATCATTGTGCCATTTTAATGTCCAATAGTCCTGGAAGATTCTAGAATGTGATGGGAATGGGGGATTCTTTATTCATAGACCTTCTTCCTTACATCTGTTCTAAAGTGGATCTCTTGGTCTAACAAAAATTCTAACCCCTTAAAAGTAATTTCTATAAATACCTAATCATTCACTGGATTTTAATAGATCAGGTGGAGAGACTGTAATACTAAAAATCAGAGTTGTGCAGAATAATGCATCTACCCCTGTGAGGACGGGAAATGTCAGTATAACCATCTTGTCACCCATCAACTGGCTTGCTGGTTCCTGTAAGGAACAGTATTATGTTGAGAACTCAGTATTAATCTGTTACTGGCAGGTTGAACGAATGTTGGTGGTAGTCACTCCAGGCTTTTGCAGTGGTTGGTGTGCTGTACCTACCCTCTGTAAACGCAGTGAAAAATCCGGCTAACTAGACCCAATTTACCTCCTGCACTTTGAGATCCTCTAGTACCAGTTTTAAATGGCAGGATCTGGACAAAAGAGACAGAGAGAGAGAGAGAGAGAGAGAGAGAGAGAGAGAGAGAGAGAGCGCTGAGCCCTGAGACTGAAGGAGGCAAGTCTGGGCAAGTGTAGCTAACACTTCCTTGGAGGTGGTGACCTAGATAGTACTCTTTTCTCCTCGGGGTTCTAGTCTTGGGCCTTGAAACTGGGGTTCTCCAAGTTGATACTAAGATGGAGTTTTGATCGTCCCATCAACACCTATTTAAAAAACCAGTAAGAGGGGGAAGGATTGAGAAAAGGCAGAATTCAAGCTTCTATATTGGTTGGGAAAAGCCTTAGCTGACCAGGCAGGGAACTCTAAAGCAGGTATTAAGCATCAGAATTTTTCTGCGTTTGCTGAGATGACCAGCTCTTTATAGTCTGACCTCAGTCCTTGCCCGACAACTGAAGCCCCAGGGTGTGTGCAGCATTGGTGAAATGATTCTTTGTACCAAACATGGGCCTGCTAGAGCAGCAGCAGACCTTGCCCACCCTACTTCTCACATCTGGGCAGTGAGCCTTCCCTGTGGGGAGTTTAGGAAGAGACACGACCCTGATGGATTTTCCTCTTTATCTTGGTAACTCTTGAGCTCTGTTGATTTGGACCTCATGTCCACTAGCAAAATGCATCTACCAAGGGGACCAGGGATCTCACTGATTTGGAAGTTAAGGTTTATCCAGAATAGGAGGGGGTTAATGTAGCAGCAGGCATCAGAACTCAATTTCCACAGATAAAGAGGCGATCACTGTGAGTCGGGGTAGGGGGGACTGGAGTTAGGGACCAGTATCCCAGTTAGGGACCATTTATCTAAAGGATCCTTTAGATAAATGCATACCCAAGAGTAAAAGTGAAAGGGAAATGACTGCAAACAGAGTAAGGGGAGACAAATGACCCGGATTTCTCAAGAGTGGGGTTTTATGGTACATTAACAGGGAGAACACAGGCAGAGAGTTGGAAGCCGGGGACAAGCAAAATAAGGAATACTAGAAGGAAATTACAGGCGTCACCCTCAGCCACAGAGACAAGGATGACAAAGACGGGGAGTTCCTTCCTTGTTTGTCATGAATAGATATTCATACACTCCCGCACAGATGTGTGTGTAAATGCACACTCTGGTTTCTCTCTCTCTCTCTCCTTTGTGTCTTATCTTAATAAGGTGAATGTTGCTCAGTAACACAACAGAATATTCAAGAGTAACTGTGACCGACTTTGGGGTTCACACATATGAGGGATATTGAGTATAGATGCTAAGTAAATGGGTGGATGGAGGTAGGGAGTAAGCCATTTATTTCGGTGTGTTCTGCCAGGTAGTGGCTGGACTATAAAAATGCATTTTCCTGTCATTAGCAGCTCTTACTGTCTCTCAGACCGGAAAACTGAAGGATGGATGTTCTGCTCCCAGTTCACCTGCCATTCTGTCTGCTTTCCTCACAGTAATGCCTTATCCTGGGGTCAGGAGTCAGTTTGGGTTTCAGCCTCTCTTCCTTTTCTCAGAATCAGACCCACCACACCTTCTCTAAGGCACCAGATCTGGACAGGATGTCCTAACCCACTCAGAGGCATGGGTCTGGTACCAGGATAATATGTAGGTGTGCCTGGTGTTGGATACTAAGAGTTTAGTAACTTACATACTCTACTTCAGATGTTTGCCCTTCAGAAAGAATAGCCCTCTGGGTCATAAAGACACCCTACTTACTCTAGAAGGAGGGCAAACTTCCGCCTCCAGGCATACAGCTACCTGCCTCTGCTTTTACTCGAGGCAGAACATACTCTATCCCAGCATGTTCTGTGCAAAGCCCCGGGGTCTCTCTAGGCCTAGAAGGGAGACAAGGCATCCCCAGAGGCTCCCCAGTGCAGCCAACAGAACAAAAGGGCAGCAAAATCGTGATTCCATTATCTTCGACCAACAGTCTGAGACAAGAATTTGAGGGGGCCATCCATTCTGACCTTTCTCTCCAGCCGCTTGGCAGCCTTTTCTCTGGAAAATGAAACTTTCCACAGTGTCTGTCTTAATTATGCATGGACATAGTTGATTTGCATATCCAAATACCCAGGCCCATGAAGCGTATGAATAATTTCAGCCCGATGGTTGGCTGCAGAAGAAAGAAAAAGATGGGTAAGCTTGTGATGTCCTCTAACCTGTATATGGTTGCTATTCTGTATCCTCAGGGCTTGCATCTGTGGGGTCAAACAACTCTAGGTTGAAAGTATTTGGGAAAGCCACATCCCTACTGAATGTGTATAGATGTCTGCTTTCTTGCCACTATTCCTGCAAACAGTGCATTATGACAAGTGTTTATGTAGAAATTCTTTGTTGGGAATTTTCAGTCATCTAACCACAATGTAAAGTCTACAAGAGCAGGAGTTACTGCAAATACTATGGCAGTTTTCAGAGGGGGTTCACTCCCCTATAGATGCCAAAGGATGACTATACAGACTTGGTGCTGAGCAACTTAGCCTAAGAAAACTGAAAACTGTACAGAATTGAGCACATTTCATGGTCATTACATTACTTCCCATTACAAGGCCATTCTGGTAGCTTCCTCCAGGCACACAGCTTCCCCTAGACAGTTTCAGCCCTACCAAGAAATCATCTGGCAGACAGAATCAACAGTGAGGTACCCTAGATCTTTGTAAAATCTTGGTGTTTCCTTCGGTCTTAATTTGTTACTAACAGCAAATAGAGAATTTTGACTAAATCACCTTTGAAGATATTTATAGTCTTGTCTTATGTCTTAACCATTCTGATGGCATTATCTTTTAATTAAAAGATTTATTTTGATGTGTATACATATTTGCCTGTGTGTGTGTTTACCACATGTGTGTAGGTGTCCTCTAGGTTGTTTGTATGTGGCTTGCACACTTGAGCAGTGTGTGTGGAGACCAGACACACTGATAAGGTGTTATGTCCTTATCAGCTGAAGCTACAGGCCCTTGTGAGTTGTCCAGCAGGCCCAGGAACTCTGCCAGAGCAGCAGGCACTCAACCAGTAAAGCCCTCACTCCTGCCCCTGGAAGGGAAATCTTGGGAAACAGTTTTCACCACTCCAATGAAATGCCTAAATATGGGTGCCTTTATAAAGAATAGGTTTAGTCAGTGTCTCAGTCAGGGTTTCTATTGCTGCAATAAAACACCATGACCAAGAAGCAAGTTGGGGAGAAAAGGGTTTATTTGGCTTACATTTCCTGACTGAGGGAAGTCAGGACAGGACCTCAGGATCCTGGAGGCAGGAGTTGATGCAGAGGCCATAGAGAAGCGATGCTTACTGGCTTATTTCACATGGCTTGCTCAGCCTGCTTTCTTACAGAACCCAGGTCTAGTAGTCTAAGAGTTGCACTACTACCATGGTCTGGTCCCTCCCCTATTGATCACTAATTGAGAAAATGTCTTCCAGCTGGATCTCATAAAGGTATTTCCTCAACGGAGGTTCCTTCCTCTCTCTAGTTTGTGTCAAGTAGACACACAAAACCTGCCAGTACAGTTAGCTCACAATTTTTGGGACCAAGGGTCTAGGTGCTGGCTTTTGCTTGACTCTTGTTAGGACCTTGTGATGAGCAGTGCTATGGGTAATAGAAACATGTTGAGGAGGTGGGGGTCACACCACCAGACTGAGAGCCTGAGGATGATCCAGAGTGGCTTGTTCTTTAAAACAACCCTTCCTCAAGAACTGAGAGGTCCTTCCAGAATAATCATTCCTTCCTGAGAGCATGCTTTCAGTGAGGAATGAGGCCTCACATCTTCACATTAACTCATAAACTCTTGGGGACAATTTCAAAACATTTCTGAGCCATGGAAGAGACATGATGAAACATCTTGAGTCTCATATTCATCCTACTATTTGCCATGAGGAGGGACTGGCCATGACATTCAGGATATGTTTTTAAAAAGCCAGAGAAGAACATCATTAACCCAGTTGGCTCCTATGCTACTTTTGAAGTCAGGTATGGTCAGAGTTCAAGGGAATTTAGACAACAAATTTTAGTATCCACGGAGACAGGGATGCAGCTAGTTCAACATCCTTCAGGAAGATGACTATCATAAAATGATGGAATGGGATCATGATGGTTGAATTTGAGGTCATGATAAAGGGACCATAGTCGTGGGGCTATCAACCTCCCAGACTGAAGATGGGAGGCAGGATTGGGTTTCTCCCTGTCTTACTGGTGAAATAACCTAGGCATGGAGAGTTGAGTAATAAATATGTGCCTGGCTGAGAGCAAGTCTAACCCTTGAACTCATTTTCTTAACCTTTAACTTATCTTTCTCGGGGTCAAAACGTTCGAACCACCCTTTCTTTATAGGCACTTAGCCAGAAATATGACAAGCCCTGGGATGAACAAGAAAAGCAATCCAAAAGAGACAAAAACAATCACATGGGATGAATCACCGCAGTAGGAGCTTTTGAACATGACAAGGGCTTCTCATTATAGTCCAATCTGTGAAGAACAGAAATCATGTAGTTGGGGGAGGCTCCAGGTCTAGTTTGCTGAAGTGAGCAGAAGTTGCTCTCTCTAATCACAACACCTCACTTGAGCCAGTCACCTCTCAGTGAGGGACTAGCACCCAGGAGTCAGACCAAGGACTGGATCAGTGGTCTGTGGCAAGGTGGAGGGTTTCATGTCTACCTCCTCACAGATCCACAGTCACCATGCTAACGGGAGGGGTCAGTGAGTATTTTTCTTCTTAAGCTAGTGTGTGTGTGTGTTTGCGTGCACGCACATGGGACATGCTGTACATATTTTAAAACCATGTTTTAGAGCTGAAACATTTCAAAATTAAAATGTTGTAGGAAATTCCATGGCATGAAAATATACTTGCATAATATTTTCTTTTGAAATAAGGCGAGTTACAGAACGATTATTTTAATTTCAGTTTTGTGAAAATGAAAAGTTAAAAAATGTAAGTTAATTATCTTAGTGGTGAGATTGTGGGTATTCTTTTATTTTTGCTTTATTTTCCAGTATTCTATCTGGTCTGTGCATTATTTGATGTGGAGTAATGAGCTATGATAGTTCCTAATGTGATTAGCCTGAAACCCTCTCATTAGCACAGCATTTGACTCATGCAAATGCACCTGATTGCTCTAGTCTGCCACATGAGTAGCATTCCTACCTCAAAGTGTGTCTCTGAGTGATTTATCTGAATCTTTTTACAAATGCTCTATGTTTTCTGTCTTCTTTGAGTGAGTGAGTCCAGCCCTGGGGCTGTGGAGGGGAGGCTGCACTTTCTAGACACAACAGCAGAAAACAGGCTAATGGTAGATATGAAGATAAAAAGGGTCTGCTAGACACTTAGCCTTCATGCTTCATGCTGGCCATGGATCCACATCAATATAGTGTGTCCTTAACTGTACAGAGATGGTGATTTATGCTCTGCAGAATGCCTTCACATCAACAAACAAGCTTCATAGCACAGAGTTTCTTGTCCTCACAGTCAGCCATGACTCAAGAGCCTATGCTTTTGTATTCACGGTCTCCTGCCCTACCTATAAAAATATTTTTTTGTAGTACAAGTGCTTATTCTGTGATGCCTTCCTTAGACCCAAACATATACTGAATTAGTCACACTTAGTCTGTACTTACAGAGCACATTGTACATACCTGCCATTTTGGGGCAGTTTATAGTAAGTATTAGAATCTAACACAAACTCTTGCTTTTCATAACCTTCTCAGGGTTAGGGATGGGGTCTCATTCATTCATATACACTTGGTATTTAGCACCAGGATTGGTGCAGCGAAAGCGTTCAAGTTCATTGACATGAAAAGAATCCAGTTAGGGCCAAACAAGGTGGTTAACATCACCTCTCTTTTGGAGAAGGGTCAGCTAGTAAGTGATCAATTTAAATATCTAGGTCAGTCTAACCTTTAACCTTGTGTTCTTTCAGGAATGTGATTGATAGTCACCTGCATCATCATTAGTATCATGATGAGAGACACCATTGCCACCACCAGCAGCAGCAACATTATCTCCATCTTTACCACCATGACCAGGGAAGACAGACATCACTGTCCCTGCCGCCACTGCCTGGTGTTGACTCAGGAGTATAAACACTGGATTATGAATGAAAGGTACACTGCTGTTACTAGCCCTCTCTCCCTTTCCATTTCTATCACGATTTCTCTCCCATACTTCCCTCCTCTACTCAAGGTGCAATGGAAATGCTGGAACCTGTGATGAGCTAGTCCATCTTAGGATTTTAAAAACATCTCCCAGTTAGCTGATGTAGTTCTGACACACCAGTGCTAAGTGTATACTTTCTATTGCTATGATAAAATACTCAACAAAAGCAACTAAAGGAAGGAAAGCTAACTTCAGCTCATAGGTCAAGGGTGCAGTCCATCATGGCAGGAAAGTCATGGGAGGAGGGAAGGCATCTGCTACATAGCATGGGTATGCTAGGAGGCTGGACTACTGGATGGTTCTAGCTCCTGCCAAGTTAGCAGTCTGCATTAATCATACTCTGAGCAACAAACTTGATTTGGTGGCCTTCAAAGTCTGGCATGAGGGGATGTTCCATAGATGAGAACTGAGCACACTTCAGAGGGGTGGGTGCACAGTTTGTCCTGTGGTGAGGATGATGGGGTTGCCGTTGCCCTTCATATCACTATCCGACTTTAGGGTGAACGTGAGCGTGAGTGACTGAGCCTCTGCTTGATTCCTCAAAGCGCTGTTGACTCGGGAAGTGATTTTAGACAAATCCTGTTATATCTCCGTGTCTTAGTTTCTTCACATATTAAAACAAAAGGGTGGCAATTCTGAGTTCCTTCACGGTGTTACAGAGCCTTATATAGGACCACGTATGTGAAATTGCTCTTCACACCAAGACACCCTCCACAGGGGCAAGGCATTCCTGTTAGACGAGGGAGACAGAAGCATGAGCTGAGGAAATAGTATGTCCTCTTCTCTCAGATAGTTTGGTAAATCCTAGGTCCCATACATATTCTTCTTTTCTTTAGACCTGTTCGAAATTCCAGCATTCATTGTGTATTGGGTGCCATGTGGTGGGCAGGGGAAGGGGAGAGTCGGAACCACATTACTCCTCCTTACTGTGGTAGTGTGTAAGGAAGTCATGTCTAAAGGCCTTCTTTTGACCTCTGGTGTGCATTTCTTCCTGTGTTGGTGCTGTTTTAAGTTCTCATTGGAAGACAGGCCGGTGTTTGCTTTTTAATGTTCCATCTTTTATCACTATTGTTTCTTTAAATGTAAGTCCTCCCAGACCTCCACCTTCTGTTTTCTCCCCTGACTTTGAGCTGAGGAGTAAGCATGCTACAATTTAGTAGCCGGGCTAGAGCAGGGACCTGATTGCCTTGGCGCACCATTGGTTTAACCGACTTGTTTGCTTTCGGATGAGTCAGACTCAGCCTGGGTTGTTTTCCCTAAGTAGAAAGTGGTATATGTGGGCGCTCTTATCCCTCTGTTTCCCCAAATTTCCTTCTCCTCAATACAACCAGAATGAGTTCTGGTGGAACATAGGCTTTGGAAGGTATGATCCTTTTTCTTTTCATCTCCCAAATTAGAAGAGGCATGGTTACAGTTTGGAAAATGGCCGAACTTCTAAATCTCTGGTTGCTTTGGTCTCCAAGGTTAAGGGGAACATCCTACCTCCTCTTTTCCCTGCTCCTCTTACACCATCTGCAGAGAGGTAGTTAAGGCTCCCGAGGGAACCTATCAAACAGGTGTTTACATTCTTAAATTTCTAATCTGGATATTTCTAGAAACAGACAAACAGACTTTGAATTCAGAAGAAAGGTCTTAGCAGCAGGGAGTGAGACATTTACCTGCAAAATAAAAGACTGAATTAAGATTTGGCAAACTTAGTCAGTAGAGAAACATAGGCAACTGTTCCACATAGCTCTTGATGTCAAATGGGACCCATACATTTTTATGGGTAGGAGGAAGGGAGGGAGGATGAAAAGGATCCAAAGGGCAAGCAATGGTATCACCCCCATGTCTCGCTTCACCTTTGCTTGCCCTGCTAGAGATTCTGGATGCCACACACATCAGAGACAGGTTTACTGTACTGTGGTAGCTTAGAATCTAGGAGCTCGATAGATATGCCATTACCAGTCGACCAGCCCAGACCTTCTACAGTCAGAATCTTTATTGTATTCAGAATCTATCTCCTTTCCCTAAGCACTGGGGTTGCCAGCACATATGGCTATGCCTGGCTTTTATGTGGGTACTGGGGATTTGAACTCAGGTCCTCATGCTTGCATATCAAGCATTCTTAACCTCTGAGTCACCTCCCTAGCCCCTAGTCCTTTAAGTCTATGCATTCCCTTCTCTCTATCCTCCCTGCTATGCACTGAATTTATGTTACCCATCATATTTGTTTAAATTAGTATTTATTTCCACTTTTGTCTCACATGATCCATTTGCACTTTCCTCAAAAAGGAACTGATGGGAAAAAACCACTTTCAAACACGCACCCTATCATTTTCCTGTTTAAAGTCTTCCAATGGCTTTGTATTTCATCTTAAACAAAACTTCCCTTAGGGATTGGTTCTCATAAGATCCGTCACTTGCTCATGTCTCTAACTTAAGCTTCCTTCTCTTGCCTCTTCTCTATCTACTCTTGGAATCTTCACTTCAGGGCCGTTGTACATGTTATTCTTATTTCCTGGAATGTTCCTTTTGGCATAACACGATAATATCCTTTTCCTTTTCTCTCCAGATATCAGCTCCTTCAGTTAGCTTTTCCTTACTCCCCACTTTAAATTCCCTTCATGTGTTCTATGCAGATAATCCTCACAGACTGTACTTTGCATGGGCTGTACATGGGTTAGGTTTGTGCTCTTACTCCTGGACTGCAGGCTTTAGATAAATAGACTTCACCTGCTTATGCCACTATGGTGTACAAGTAGGCAAGACTTCTGCTGACTTTAAATAATATAGGCTAATAATATCAGTTTACAGATAGATTGTTGAACAGAAAATTTCCAGGTGACAATTAAAACCCAAAGCCAAGGACAAAGAACAATGAAGAACCAAAAAAATTAAAAAAAAAAAAAAATCAGAGTAGACACTACTCAGAGGAGCCTGGAGGCCTCAGCCATGTGCTGCTGTAGCTCACCTTCCTGTATTTATCCAAAGCTGGTATAAATATATAGCTAAGGGGTCAGGGGATGGCCAGATCTCTTGTTGGCTTGGGAGGAATACTGTGTATTTCCTTTCTCTCATCGACACGTGTATTCTTCCAGATAAGTAAGAACCTTTTTAAAGAGAATTCACCTCAAAGTGTAGAGTGCTTTCAAGAAGAGAGTGGCCTCTTATTTTCTGGTGGGATGTGTATGAGCACAGGGGCTGATCTAGCCCATGGGTATCAAAACAGGTACCCTTAAAGTTTTGTATTTGCCTGTGAAAGAGGCCTCTTCAGTTCCAGTGCTATTAATGGCAGTGTGAAGCTAGGAAAGACATGAACATCTAGGTGGGTAAGAGAGGCTCGGCTCCTAAGGCCTCTTCTTTGTGTCCCACCCTCCCAAAAGAAGGGGAGGAAAAGTTGTATAGGGAGCAGACATATTGTCCTCTCTCCACCTCTGAGTTTCTCAGACTCAGACTGCCTAGGGCAGGAGAGGAAGGAGTACATACTCAACAGAATAAGATTGCAGTTTTGATGAACATCATCTGTGCTGGAGATGTTAATTCTTGAAAATGGCAAACTTATTTTGTTTGTAGGCCATGCAACTGGGGGAGAGATTCATCAGAAGGCTAGAGGAGACAAATGAGAGGCGGGGATCGACCTCTTCCATGGTTACATCCCATCCACTCAGTCTGACCAGTGAGTCAGCAACACTTCCTACTGATGGGCAATGAAGTGTCCAATCTATGCAATGACGATCCGGGATCAGACACTCCAGCTTTCTAATCCACACTGGCCATTGCACGACAACTCTTGAAATGGAATTGTTCCATTTTATAGATGCAGAGTTGCAGGTGGGTTTGAATAAAGGGTTGGATACAGTTGCATTAAGGGGAGTTGAATTGCACATCTCTTTCTCTCCTTTACAAGTCTTTGGCATCTATAGTACATCTCTTTTTTTAAAAAATTAATTAATTAAAAATGTATACTTGAGTATGTCATTTCCCTGCCCCCTTCCACCCTTCTCATACCTGCCTCACCCCACCGACCCCTCTCATATTCATGGCCTCTGTAAATATACACACAAACATATGCATACACAAATGAATGAATAAAGGAGCTGCTGCTGAGCTCCTTTAGTGTTGTCCATATGGATGTGCTTTTGGGCTGACCACTTGGTGCTGGATAACCAATCAGGGGGCTCATCCCTAGGGAAGACAAATTCTCCTTCTCTCAGCAGTTGTTAATTGCCTATAACTTTTCATCTAAGGATGGGGATCCATAAAATTTCTCTTATCCATGGCATGGCCACTGCTTTTGTCATTGTTCAGACCTTGTGTAGACAGCCATTTTCTTGACGTTCAGTTGATGTAGCTTTCCTGTCCCATATAGAAGACAGGCACACATACTCTCGTGGCTGACTTCCTGGATTCTGGACTTTATCGTCTTTTGAGCCACTCTTTTGTGCCTTAGGTTAGGGGTTGTGTTGAGGTTATATCAATTGGGGATTGAAACCCCGTAGTTTCTTGATCCAATTTGTGATATCTTTGAATTACAAACCACTTCCTGTAATACCAAAAAGAATAAACAAGAGATGTTTGATAGCTACCTGTACTGAAGTGGATAAGAAAATTAATTCATAGGTTCAGTTCAACTGTTACAGCTAGACCCTGACTGAGCTGGTTTTAGCTACAGTGGGAGTCACCTTAGGGTAGAGATATCAGAATGCTGAGATTCTGACGCTATTTGTGAGCTGTGACTGTGAGAATCATATACTTTCTGAACCTCAGTCATTTATAAAGCAGCAATGTCTATACTTGTGTCTTATCTATTGAGTAGACCAAATAAAAACACCTATAATGTATAGCACTTACCCCAAATGTGTTCTCAGAGCTGGAGACTTGGCATAGCCCTCCTGGACTTATGTGCCAAGATTGTTGTGTACACTTCCCCAACCCCCCGTCTTCTTCCCCTACATCCTTCGAGATTATAAATGCAGGCTGAATTCACCCTCAGACACATAAGAGACACGTGTGAGTAGGCCGAAAGACCTTTAAGAAAAGACCAATATTTGCATATCTATTATAACTACTCACTGTAGGACTTGTTTCATTACAGTTTCTATTTGGATAATATGTAAGGTCAATACTGTCACTGTTCTGGAAAATTCATCTTTTATTAAAGCAAAATGCACTGTATTTATAGAGATAACACCTTAAATGCTATGAGAGAAGGTGCAGCAATTACAGTAGCTCGCTTCATAGGGGAGTCTACAGGCTCTGTGTTTTATAATATGTTACAAGCAGGGGCATCTTTGCCTGTGCTGATATATCTCAAGTGTCAGTCCTCTGTTGAACTTGAACATGCCTGGTGCTTTGCCCATCCCTTGCTGTAGACTGAGATAGCCATATCAAGTGTGATGAAGAAAGAAGTACAACATTCCGTTCTGCATCCCCCATCCCTTTGTTTTCAGGACACTGCAGCAGCTGTGCAAGCCTCAGGCCTACTTGCCATTAGATACCCAGCTTCTGTGTGACAGGCACAGTGCCTGGAAGACACAAGGCTCAGTGGTTATTTGTAGAATGGGGGAAAATGGCTGCCCAACACAAGAGCTTGGGACTTGCTCATTGAATTGTGTCCCTCTCAGGAAGTGGAGGTGACACAACAAAAAACAAATAAGCAAAGACACATAGACTTTAGGCCAGGAAACCTTGAATTCAAATTCTGGTTTTGTTACTTACTAGATATGTGACAATTTATTTAGTTAAATGAACTTTAGTTTCTTTTTTTGAATTAGATCTGAGAACTACTCGTGATAATTGCCTTTTTACAATTCTTGGCACATAGAAGATAAAATGCATGAGAGTCCTATTTTCTTCAACCGGTCCCTTTGGATTAAAGAGGGACACCAATGGGTGGGTAGGACTTCCTACTTTCATTCCATTCTGTCCAGGTTAAATCTAACTGAGATGAAGGTAATCCTTTTGTGTACGACTTTCTTGTTTGTTTGTTTGTTTGTTTTAATACTTGGGCTGCTATTTTTCTTTTCACTTCCTATTCACAAATTTCAAACTCAACAGGCAATGGACACCCTTGCCCTTTTGGTCTGGGAAAGCTGAGTTTCCTCGGGCAGGGTTTGAAAGACTACAAAGTCTGTAATGGCACTAATGTCACAGGAACAGTGCTCTAGTTATTTTTAATGTGTCGGAAAGCCAAAGGGAAAAGAGACACCTGTTTTCAAGTTTTGCATGCTAACTCAAATGTCAAATCTATGTGTGTGGCTGGAACGCAGTGTGCTCAAAATAGTAACCTTGGTTGTCTCCTGGTGATCAAAATGTTGATGAATGTTTCAGAACAATAGGAATATAATTTACTTGCACCTTAATAATGCATTGCATTTGATAATCTATGTATTTCAAAGCATGGAGTTTATTATAGGCATAAATATAGAGAAGGGGGTTGGGAGAGAGAGGGACTGCAGTTCCTGGGAATGTGGTGTAATTTGCAACATTGTATAACTCTAGACAGTGATAATTACATCTACGTCTCAGTCTGTTAAAGAGACTGTGTGGCCCATAAACAACACACGTGCATTCTCCAGGTTGCAGAGGCTGCTTTGGCACATTCAGTGTCTGGTAAGGGCCTGAGTCATAGTCGTATCTGTGGTTTTGTTGTGCAAACCCCATGACCGAGAGGATAAGGACATTCTGGGAGATCTGTGAGAGAGTAATCCATTTAAGAGGACTCCACTCCCACGATCTAATCTTGCAGTTGCCCTGTCCAACTATCCAATAGAATATCCAATAGAATGGAATACTATTCTATTATTGGATATTTAGGATCTCAACATAAGATTCTTGGGGAATGTAAACATTCAGACTACACCAGTGAACTATGGTGTGCATAGGGGTGAACTAGATAGTGTGTCAGTCTTGGTTAGACTCACTTTAGAGACAGAGAAAAACTGGTGTTAGACCCAGCCTGTTGCCCTTGATCAAATCTGTAAGTTATCCATCCCTAAATAGTCCTTTCTTAGATATGTGTCTGATGTCTGTTTACGTAGAGTCTAAGCATATTGGTTGTTGCCAAGTTCCACTTTTTTGCCAGCATTTTCCAATGTTTAATAAGTATTCACTGCTGGTGTTCCCTGGAAGGCTGAGCTGTAGATGTAATTCAAGTACAGCATCCTGTACTTATTGACATTTGTGCTTGAATCGCAAGACCCTTGCATCATGTGCACAGCTGCAGGTGAGCTTTGAGGATTTAGGCATCAGTTCCAGGTACCAGGAGAAAGGCAGGGATTTGCAGAGAGGAAATCAGTGCTTCTTGTTTGTACCCACAGAAGATGCAGACTAGAGTTAGGCCAGATCTAGGCATGTCTGAAATAAGACACAGCAAGGGCACGCCTGCCCTCAGCATCCCTTCAAACTGATGGATCGTTTAGAGCAGTAAAGTTGAGGGGACAAGAGAAAAGGCTCCTTGTCTGCCCAAAGTCATGCAGTCATTCCATTCTACCTGTCCCTTGTGTGCCCACCATGTTCCAACTCAGGAAACTGTTGGCACTGTTCACCCACTCACCTTCCCTGAAGGGATAATTTATCTAGCATGGTTCTAGCAGTCCTGCTCATCAGCTGGCTCTCAATAGCTGTCTTTCTCATCCGAAAGATCAAAAGTGACCTTCTTAGAGCAATCCTAGCAGATAAAAACCATTCTCCACTTGTTACATTCCCAGTGATGTTCTTGCCCTCTGGTGAGGATTTGTCATGTTTTATAGATTGGTGGCATATGTCGGAATCCCCTATAAGGAGTGTGTGATGGTCCTTGGCTTACCCATAGGGGAACTAAGACTCCAAAGACTGAAATTATTCTAGCTCACCCACAATCTTCCACCTAGCTAGGGTGCAGATACAACACAGTGTGTTCCCCCTGTCTCTCTCTACCTTCCTCACTTGCACTGATCATCAGGATATAAAATGGGAAGATGTTAAATTCTAGGGTCAAACTGTCCTGGGGTGTCTGCTCATGGATATGAACCAGAGATAGGGGAGCCTAGAGAATCGTAATGATCTTTCTGGCTAATCAGACTTCCTTCCTTCCTTCCTTCGTTCCTTCGTTCCTTCCTTCCTTCCTTCCTTCCTTCCTTCTTTCCTCCCATCTTCCCTCCTTCTCTCTTTTCCTCTCTTCCTCCCCCTGTTTCTTTATCTTTCTCCTTGTTCTAAAACTTGAAGCAATGCCCCTGAGTTACCCTTCAAAATGCTCTGATTATAGATGTGGTTACCAGGTTAGGGTTCTTTGTTTTTATTTGACTGGTGGTAGAGGCCAAAATTAAGCCTGTGTTTATTCCTATGGTGTGAGTCCATTTCTTTAAACAGAAATTTGTCTTCTCAAAGGGCAGATGGTGAGCTGGACAAGGCTTAAAAACCTAATGCTATAGCAGAGGCTCTTTCTCTCTTTGAACACTGTTGCAAACCTAGTGGCTTGCATCCTGTGAGGTTGAGAACATGATTCATATGGAGGTACTAGATCTGGGACATAGGCACTGAAGAAAAGGATGGGGAACTACCACAGTCAACTAAGGAAAAAGCAAAGGCCCTGGGTGAGGAGCATCCCAGAAGTCAGACACACTACCAAGGGTAAGATCTAGACTCAAGCACAGCCAGCATCCTTAAGTCACATATTGGCAAGCAAGTCACTCCCCTTTCCTAATTTCTACAGAGGCAGGACAGATTTTCAGTTTGGGACTGCAGGTGGAGGAAAGCAATCAGGTACTACCCTCACCTAGAACCTTGTTCCCATTGTCTTTCCAATGACACCTCCCTGGTAGTACTGCTGTCAGTCTCCAGCAAGCCAGTCTCCCTAAGGACACCTGGCCATCTCAGTCAGGGACACAACACTTTTCTGTTGTGTCCTGCCAACTCTTCTGCTGCTCATTCCAGTTCAGGATCTGAAAGCCCTTCAGGTGTGGGGTGCCCAAAACTCTGTTTATTTGTTCTAATTTAAGGGTTTGTGTGCCAAAACTATTCCAACATGTATGAGGAAGGTGTCATTGCAAAGTGAAGAGAAATCGCCATAAAGCTACACAGAGATGCACTCAGAATGGTGAATTATTGAACCCCCAAACTCTCGTTTAAAAAGAGAAATAGACAAAAAAGGAGAGGACTGTGTTACCTGAGACCTCAGAGCTAAGTCAAGGGCAGACCTAACCTGTAATGTATTTAATCTTTAATTTTCTCTTAACTCTCACGGCTTGCTTATAAAAAAGAACCAGATTTTAGCTTCAAACATACATGATTGGCTATCAACACCAAGAAAACTGAAATAAAATCAGCAGTTTTTTTTAAAAAAATGATGACTACAGTGGATTTCCCAGCATCTATGGGTGTGTACCCTCATGTTGTCTAGTTATAAAGAGAGGCCCATGGTTTAGTGTAAACATAGACTGACCTAGAACTCAGGGTTCAAATTCAGTTCAGACACTGAACTCTCTCTCTCTTTCTCTCTCTCTCTCTCTCTCTCTCTCTCTCTCTGTCTCTCCCTTTTATTGAAAGCAGATTTTTCCTGACTGTATATCCTCATATCTACCCTGATAATATATCCTAACTATGCTTCCCCTTCTCTCTACTCCTCTCAGTTTTTCTGTACCTCCCCTCCCTCTGGATCTACCAATTTCTGTCTCTCATCAGAAAGCAAACAGGCTTCTAAAGGATTATAACACAACAAAATAAAATGTAATATATTAAGATAAAACAAAACCCAACACTTCAGAATTGGACAAAACAAACAAACAGAAGAAAAAGATCCTAACAAAAGGCACAGCAAACAGATAAAGATGAAGAGACCCACTCGTTTTTTGCATATTCAGGAATCCCATGAAAACTCTAAACTGGAAAACATACTATGTATGTGAAAAACCTGTAGGAAAAAAGAGAGAAGAAAAAAAGATTAAAAATATATAAATAAAATAATACTAAATAAGATAAAATTTAGAAAGAAGAAAGAAAAAAGAAAGAAAAAAAGGAGGGAAGGAAGGACACAAAGTCCTTCCAGGACACTATAAGAACAAGGAGCCCCAAAGAGGTCATAGATTTATTTTCTCCTGGCCATCTACTGCTGAGCATGCAACCTATCCTTACAAGGAGTTTGTTTCAAGTGAAGCTTCCTTGGAGAAAACTAACTTTTCATTTGGAAGTAGTTATCGATTGGAAACAGCTTCTGGGTTAGGGATGGGGCATATGGCCACTTCTTCAGTTCTGGTGCAGATGAACACAGGCCCTGTGAATGGTGCCTCAGTCTCTGTGAGTTCATGTGTATGTCGATCCTGTTAGTTTAGAAGGCCTTGTTTCCTTGATGTCCTTCATTCCCTCTGGCTCTTACCTTCTTGCACAGGGTTCTCTGATCCATGATGAGAGGGATTGGATGGAGACATTCTCTTTAGGGCTGAGTGTTCCAAGGTCTCTCACTCTCTGCATATTGGATGGCTATGGGTCTCTGTATTTGTTCCCCTCTGCTGTAGGAAGAAGCTTCTCTGATGGTCGTAAGGCACCGATCTATGAGCATAGCAGAATGTCATTAAGCATCATTTTATTGATACTCTTTTTAAAAATTTATTTTATTTTTTTTAGAGCAGTAGTATTTGGGTTTACCCTAGGTTCCTGGGCCATCTAGTTTCAGTTCTCGATTACCCAAGCAGTGTTGGGTATAGGTTTCATCTTGCGGAGTGAACCTTAAGTCCAATCAGTTGTTAGTTGGTTATTTCCACAAGCTTTGTACCACTTTTAAACTAGTGTGTTCTTCAGGTAGGACACCACTGTAGATCAGAGGGTTTGTGCCTGGATTGGTGTTTTTGTTTCTCCTTTGGTAGCAGGCAAAGTACCTTTCTGTACCTAAGATGCTAGCAAGTAAGGGGTAAAGCAACTACGTAGGCACAAGCTCTACTTCTACATGTTCAATGAATTGTGTAGGTATTATCTTTATCAATTGGACCTGGCCTTCAGTTTATGGGGGAACAACCTATAGTCTTGGCAATAACCTGGGTTATTTGGGAGTTCCCATGGTTCCACTTTAGCCAAAACTCGATTATATGGAACCCAAGCTGACATGTCTACGAGTCATAATCTCACAGCAGACATCCGGATCCTTTGGTCCTTGCAATCTTTACTCCCCCTCTTCTAGAGTGCTCTCTGAACCTTAGGTACAGGAATAGTGTTGTAGACGGCTCAGCTGGAAGTGGGCACCACACAATAACTTGTTCTCTGTATTTTTTAAAATCCGTTTTGAGTTTTCTGTAGTGGTGTCTATCAGACACTTAATTGTGCAATCTTGAGTATATTACTTAGCTTCTCCGAGACTCATTTAATTCAATGGATAGATATATAAACAGCATCTTCTTAGAGTTGATGGGACGTGCATTTGCCAGGCTTTGTTGGAGACAGAACACATGCTGGGTGATTTAAAACCGGAGTCTCTATAAGGAGTTGATCACAACATGCAAGAAGGATCAAGAGGGAAATGAATAAAGACATCATGGGAGCAGCAGGTGTAGGAGGCCATGATCTGCCCTAGAACTGGAAGGATGAAAGTGGGGTGGTACTACAGAACCCAGACTCAAAGCTTGGTGAGAACTGGAACCTTGGAGGACAGTCATTCAGGGGGACTTAGGTAAGACCTAGACTTACTGATGAGGCTGCCTCATGATCTCAGATCATGGCTTTTGGGGCTGACTGTTGGAAGCTGGAAGCTCAAGTGGGGGGCAGTTGATGTTGGAGACTCTATGTAAAGTTGCAGGAGATGGAGAGAGAGAGACAGAGACAGAGAGGAGAGACAGAGAGACAAAGAGACAGAGAGACAAAGACAGAGGGATAGAGAGCGAGACACACAAGAGAGACAGAGACACAGGGAGGATAAATATTCCAACTTCTCTTCTCTTTCCTAATCTCCTTCTCATCTCCCTGTGTTGCTTCCTTTTCTTTTCTTTTCTTTCTTTCTTTTTTTTTAGGGGGGTTTTAGAGACAGGGTTTCTCTGTATAGCCTTGGCTGTCCTGGAACTCACTCTGTAGTCCAGGCTGGCCTCGAACTCAGAAATCTGCCTGTCTCTGCCTCCCAAGTGCTGGGATTAAAGGCATGTGCCACCCCTGCCTGGCTTCCTGTGCTGCTTCCTATTGGCTGAACTTAGGAGAAACTTTTCAGCAAGGTGAAGTAAAAAAATGTATTTTCCAAATGTTAGGCTCTTTGTCACAGAATAAGCTGGATAAGTTTAAGAATGCAATCGTGGGAGCAAGAATTTAATATTCTCTGGAACATGGGGATGCGAGGCCGTGCTCTCATCTTAGGTATCATAATGGCTAGGTTCTTAAACATTAGAGGATTGACTCCAGCTTGATTTGGATTTTTCACCAGCGGGCATTCCTGCTCAACTAATGTTCCCATCCAGTTCCTTAATTCAAATACATTATGCATGTTTTCCATCTTTTCTTTCTGATAGGCAGTTTGTATTATTTTTCCTCATTTCTAGTGGGGGAATATTGAGTGCAATATGGTTTTAAAACATTCCCTTCATCATATAAGCCCTGGTACCATGTTTGGGCAAGGGAACCCGATGGCCTCATGATCAGAGCTAATCAGGTCTGTGATCATTTCTCTGCACGAGATAGACCTGGGGCTTGCAAATGTCTGATGATGTGAATGAATCATGTACTTAAGGGCTCTTCTCAAATCTCAAGTTTCTGAAGGTTACCCAGAAACTCCATTTCTGTCTGTCTCCTGCATCAAGTTACTGTGTAAGAATGTTATTTGCAACAATGGTTCCAACACTGTGAAACTAAACAAGTTGAACCCAACCGTATGAGTTGCTCCAGAGATGGCTTTCCAGCTCCGAGTCTACACTATCACAGAATAACAGACAGAAATGAACACTACCACAGACCATGGCTGAAGCTTCAGAAGGGGCTTTGTGGCGGGCAGGGTAGTCTTGTGGTAACCAATAATGAGCACTTTCAAATGCAGTGGATGATGGCACAGAGCCTTCATTTCCACTTCTAGCCAAGGGAAACGGCGATCAGGCTGCATGGCTGCCTGCCCATTCATCTGCTGCAGAAACTGGATTTGGAGTCCTTATGGGATGGACTCCCAGATTTATCATCTAGTTGGGGCTAATCAAAACTATTTTTCATTTTACGCAGATAGTGAATGAGGCATAAAAGTGAGCCTGAACAAAGGTGGACAGCCTGTAACCTGCTCATTCCTGCATTATACCTGTGAAAAGAGTCATTTGTGGCTTCATCCTAGCCAGATAGGCAGTCACTTCTGTCCCTAGAAACTGGTCTTGGCAGCAGCACAAATCTTTGGAATTGACCTGGGAGGAGGAGGGAGAGGCTAACCCCAGGAAGGCTAAGGTCAGAGGTTGAAGCTGTACACTAAGATTAAAGAAATTTGTGTGATGGAATTCCCTTGGGAAGCGAGTGGGATGGAGAAGGGGAGAGAGCAGGGGCAGGAGGGCCTGTCAGGTGGTGGGCAGCTGAGGAGGAGGATGGGTCTATCTCAGATCCCTGAGGTAAAGAGGGAGTGTGGAAGGCACTGACTCAAAATGAAAGGTGAAGAGGAGGCGGAGCCTCTGTCAGATTTCTGCACACTCATTCTGCCAGGCTACCAGAAGGAGGGTACCTGACAGTGCCTGTTAAAGGAGGAGAAATGGAAGAAATTAAGCAGGGTTCTGTTTGGGGAACCCCTGAGACTGGTAATGGAGGAGCCCCTGCTGACTGCATTGCTGAAGGATTCCTGTTTTCACTAGAAGCACACATAATGCTGAAAAACCCCTCTTTTGATTCGGCAAATTCTGACTTGAACCACACTGGGATGAAATTACCCCTCGTGGCTCTCAGTATCCCAAAGCAGACATAATTCTCCTCCTTCAAAGGGTGTTATAGGTGGCCAGGGAGGGGTGGCAGGCACAGGAACCTGTTGATTAATCTGGTTCAGCTGGGAAATAGGCTGTTTCAAGCAGTGGTGCAATGGGACTTCCGAGCTGGCTGGAGATCTAGGAGGGTTTCTTTCAAAGCTGAAAGATGTTACTATAGAAAGCCACAAGAAGCATTTGAATAGGTAGTGACAAGATCAGAGCTGTGCTGTAGAGACCAATCCTGACAGCTCAGTAGATTATGAAAGAGCCACTAGCCTGCATTGATGAGCAAATGTACACTATGGTCATTCAGTAAGGATGCCAAAGCAGTAACATGACTGTGATGTTGGGAGTCCCAACCAAACTGGGAAAGGGTAGAGAGGGACCGGGACTTGGTGAATCAGTCTTTGTATTTAATGCTCCTCTATCTGCCCAACACTTTATGTATATCAACTCACTGAACCCCTATAGCAATCCTAAAAGTTATTAATAGGTCCCCATTTTAGGTGAAAGAGTCAGTGATATTAATCCCTCCAGATGACTTTAACCAGGACTCACAATTTCATCTTCCAGTGAATAAAAGCATGTCCTTCCTTTTAGCCACTCAGCAAAACCATTCATCCACTCTTCCTCTTCTTGTGACATGTCAATGCTGACATCTTTTCTATTCGAGGGTTAGCTAGCTCCTCCTCTGTTCTTAGCTCTAGGTGTTCAATATGGCATAACAGCTGGCAATCTTGACATATTATCCCTTTCTGGGTCACTAGTTTCATTTCCTATCTATAAATCCCCAATGCTCAGCCATTTCCCTTTTTTGTTGCCACAGGGGTCAGGCAGGTCATTTGCTTTGTGCCCAGAGGCTTCCTTGCTTCCTTCTGAGTCCCTTCAGTCCTCCACACAGCTGGGAGAGTTGAGCAGCATTTTTGTTTTGACAGTTGTGTACAGTGGAGCTCAGATAGTTTAAGCAACTTGCCCAGAGTCACACTGCTAGAAAGTGGTGACTGAGGTTGGCCTCATACCAAAAGTTTCCTTTATGAAAAGAGGTTCTCTTCTTCCAAAATGTCCTTTTCCACTAACCAGATGTCCCCACTATACACAAGCTACACTGAAAAGCACTAGGATTCCTACACAGGCAAGTGAGGTCGCTGCATCTTCATGTGATCTGGGTAAGAAGGCAGAGGTAAGGGAGATGTTTCTACTCTCTTATCTTCAGTAGTCAGTAAATATATGTGCCTTCAACACTTGACGGTTCACAGATCATTTTGTACTTGCTATTGTCATACACCCAAAGACCTTTCTAGAAACCAAAGCACACAATTCCTGCCTCATCTTCTTGTGTGGAAGACAAGACAGAAGGCAAGAGTGAGCAGACCCAGCCAACTCAATGAGCTGTGGGATGTGTGTCAGGTCTCCATGGCTGGTGTAGTCAGCTTCCTGCCCACTGTACATTCACTAGAACAGCATGATTTTGAAGTCTCCTTTCCTCCTCAGTTTCCTGTAGCCACACTGTACTCTTCTGTTTGCCAGTGTGGAAACTTTCTCCATACTCTTCTGCTGTGGCAACTTGATGGCAAGTCTTTCTCTAAGCCAGGGCTCTGTTTACACTGTGAGTTCCTGTTCCTTTTCTCCTTTGATTTGGTAGGTCTCATATGGATCTTGATAGCATTCTTCTGCATTTCAAAAGTGCAAGTCTAAGAAACTGGAGCAGGCTCTGCTGTGAGCAAAAGTACCTCCAGTTTTCCCCTTTCCATTTATTCACGCACCCATCCATCCCTCCTCATTCATCCACCTACCCATCCATCTATCCACCCATCACTAACCCATTCACCCATCCACTCACCTATCCATCCATCCATCTACCCACCCACCCACTCATCCATCCACCCATCCATCCATCCACCCATCCATCCATCCACCCAGCCATCCACCCAGCCACCATTCATCTATCCATTCACCCACCCATCTATCCATCCACCCATTTACCCATCTACCCATCCATCTATCTATCCATCTACCTATCCATCCATCTATCCATCCATCCATCCACCTGTCCATCCATCCATCCATCCATCCATCCATCCATCCATCCACCTACCCATCCATCCACCCATCCTTCCTTGAGTGGTCAAGGAAGGCCTTTTGAATGCAGCAACATATGAACATGGCCATTCATTATTTTGGGAAATAATCTTCCAGGTAGAAGGAATAGGAATCACATAGGTAGTGTTCTGGCCTTTGACACTAGCATATCACTGAATGGAACTTCATCTACTTCTTTTTTCCAATCCTCTTCCCTCCTTCCTCCCTTCTATCCTCTTTCCCACCTCTTCACTCCTTTTATAGTTCTGCCTCCCTCTCTCATTTTCCATTACAGACAGGATGCCATTAGCTCATACTGGCCCAAAGCTCATCATGCCCCTCTTTGAGTCTCCCAAGTGCTAGTATCATAGGCATATGTTATCATCACTGACAGCAATATTCTTAACACAATGTCTTAGTTCAGTTTCTATTGCCCTGATAAAACACCATGACCAAATTAACCTGGAAAAAATAAGATTTATTTGGCTTACATGTGCCAGGTCACAGTCCATTGGGAGAAGCCAAGGCAGGAACCTGGAGGCAAGAATTGATGGGAAAACCATGAAGGAACATTGATCACTGGCTTGCTCCTCCTGGGTTGCTCAATTTGCTTTCCTATATACCCCAGGTCCCCCTGCATAGGGATGATACCACCCACACTGGGAAAGCTCTTACACATCAGTCATTAATCAAGAAATGCCCCAGAGGTTTGTCCTGCTGGCTAATATTGTGGGAACATTTACTTAGTTGAGGCCACCTCTTCCCAAATGAACCCAGGCTGTGTCAAGTTATCAAAACAAAGCAGCACACTCAATTTCATTTCTGGGGAAGATAAAAAAGACCCAAATGTGCAGAGGCTTTTATCACAGCCACCAGAGATGGGGTAGAAGAGAGCACATGGACAATCTAAATAAGTGCTCACCAATAAACAAGACTGAATTCTGATGAAATCTACAAGGATTTTTTTTTCTTTTTCTGAATATACTCAACTCAGTTTCTCATGTAATACTGGTTATCTCAAAGACACTCTGTTGTTACAGGATTTTAAAGCAGCACAGAAGTCCAATATGAGAAATAATGCTAACATTTATTCAGTATTTGTATTTTGTCAGGAATTATTCTGATAGCTTTATATGTAACACCTTTTTTATTTCCCCAATAACTGAGTAAGACGAGCTGAGTACTGTTGTGGGAAATATCAAAAAAGAAGGAACATATGGCATGTTTCTATGTGACTCCCTGGTTCTCTCATCCCCAACAAGCTGGCCAACCTTGCACTGATGAGCAATAGCCGACCTGCTTTTATCTCGTGGAGCTCTATCTCTCCACCCAGGTTCCTACTGGCATATCACTACCACGCCAGCCCCATGCTTCAATACCCCCATGGCCTCTGTGGTGCACATCAGGCAAACCCACATTTTGCCGCTGTACCTTTTTCTCTGGAACCCAGATGAGCCACCGCATGAAGAAAAACACAACACAAACTTAGCTCAGAAACAATGGTAACTCAATCTCTGGGCACATAAACTAAAACCTAATCTAGTAAACCTTATCAAAATCTGATTCCTCTGGTGGCGAATCCTTGCGGATCTGCATTGATACCAGGAGACTCTAGTAGCTACATCTTACCTATCTGCTGTTCCTGTTCCAAAAGGGCCCTCTCTCTCCTGCTTCCTTTCTTCCACCCCCCACCCCCATTCCAGAAGTCCCTCCTATGCACCCAGTGATTGGCTCCTCTATTCATTAGGGGATTGGCTCACAAGAAGTCACAGGTATAACTCACTCCTTGTCTGAAGCCCCTCCCAGGAGGGCAGAATTAGCAGAATACAAACAGCCCCAGGGCTATCCACAACAAGTACTGTGATTAATTAAATGTTAAGGCAAAGAAGACAAGGCCCAGTGTAGCTTGCCTAAGCCCCAGAACCGGGAAGTGGCACTGCTAGATTCATAGCCATATTATCTGGTTCCAGAGACTTAACCCTTCAGCCTCCCCTTGGTAAGAGAACTAGTGTCCTGGTTGAAGCTGAGGGAAGGATGAAAGGGTTTTATCCCCTTTCCTAGAGTCTTCTGTTCTTGGTAGTTATGAGGTACACTCTAAAAGCCTAAGAGTTAATAGGGACATGTAAGAGATCTCCTCCCTTAACTGTTTGGTTCCAGGAAGAACCGAGTCTCAGCTAGCTTGATAAAATGAGATTCGAGAACCATCTCTTACCATACATTATGAGTTCCTGGGCAGTGGATATAATTAGGGGCAAGATACACACAATGGCAAAGCAATGCTAGCTGCTGGACTCTGGTATAATCGAGGTCATCAAGAGGGAGTTGAACCTTTATGGGCATACCTTGGAAGGAAAGGGAGGCACTGGGTATCAGTGCTCACTGCATCCTCCTTAAACAACCTTTACTCAGATTTTTCCCATACACAGTTCCCTCCCCCAGGCTTTCCAAATCAACATTGCTATACTGCTCAATGTGGGCCCTCCATCCTAGGCTGAGCATAGGGGTGGATGGCATGCTCCCTTACTTCCACTAAACTGAGTTTGGTGAGGCATATCACCTAGGGATCATGGGTTCTATAATTCATCAGAATAGGCTTAAAAAACACCTCTCTCCCTCAGCCTCTGCCTCAAGGGATTTGTGATCTTTTTAGTCCTCAGGTTCTTCTTCAAGAGGGCAAAGTATTAATTTTCTTAACTCAAAAGGTTGTTAAAAATAGTTGAAATTCAAATGTGATTTCATGTGTATAAAGCACTTAACATCTTGACTGACAATTGATATGTGGTTAGTTAATAGTCTTTGTTTTAATAGGGCACACATTAGAAATGAGGAGAAACTTGCACTTACCTCACATGGATTACCTTCCGAAGTTTAACTGAAGCATGAGCTCAGATGGAATTGGTTGATTCAATTTATATTGTGTTCATTTGTTTTTAAAATCTATTTTTAATATATTAATAATTGGCATAAACTAGACAAATGTGGAACATTCAAAGATTAAAATAGTATTATTCCACATACCTACCCATTGTTTTGGTTTGATTTCATTTTTTTTTCTTTCTTTCTTTCTTTCTTTCTTTCTTTCTCTCTTTCTTTCTTTCTTTTTGTTTTGTTTTTTTGTTTTTTGTTTTTCAAAACAGGGTTTCTTGGTATAGCCCTGGCTATCCTGGAACTCACTCTGTAGACCAGGCTGGCCTCGAACTCAGAAATCCACCTGCCTCTGCCTCCCGAGTGCTGGGATTAAAGGCGTGCACCACCACTGCCCGGCTGGTTTGATTTCAGATCTAGCCATTTCCATTAATCTGTGGGTGTACCTCCAATGCAGTGAGACTCAGAGGGGCTGAGAGCTGGAGTCAGGAAACCTAACAGCAGACTTGAACACAGTCTGACACATATTCCTCAGGTAAGACACATATTCCTCCCACTCTCCGTGGAAGCTCTCCCTATCATTCCTCCACATCTGGAGACTTTAGGACTAGAAGACAATGAGGAATCACTTCTGAAACCAAATACCTGGGGCTGGAGAGATGGCTGAAGTGAAGAACACTGCTAGCTCCTCCATAAATCATGGGTTTACTTCCCAGCACTCACATGTCAGCTCACAAATGCCTGTAATTCAGGGGATCTGACGCTTTCTTCTGCTCTCTGTTGGCACTACATGAAAGTGATGCACAAACATGTGGGCAAAACACCCAGACACATAAAATTAATAAAAATGTTTTAAAACCACATCTATTAGATGATGATTCCCCTCACAAGGGCAGGAGTAGCCTTGGCCTCACAGGTGGCCTCCATCTTTTCAGTGAATGCTTTCACCATTTGAGCCTTAGGTGTGACTGGATGTTTGTGGGATGAAAGTCAGGTAGAGTGAGAAGGAGAGATATTTCTAGAATTTCCAAGCCTAGGTTTAAGTTCTGTCTACAGTAGGTAGCAGCTATGTGACTTCAGCAAGCTCATTTTGGTGATCTGAGCTCCAATGCCTAATCTGCTAAACAAGAACTGTAAGTACATTTATCTTCACGTCTTTCTCAGGCCTTCATGTGACAATGCATGATAAGTAGTTCCTATAGTGTTAGATATTAATAAGCAACCCTGACCACAGGCTTTCATTCTCTATGGACTCCATTTTTACATATTTTCTCTCTTAGCCACACCATAGTCTACATTCTTATTTACATATCTTTTCTTCCTCTGTGTCTTTTGCCTAACATCTAGCTCAGTGCAGCCAGTATCCTGACAGATAATCAATAAATGTTTTAGAAATCAACTAAAACATGTTAGAATAGAGGTTCATAAACACTTATTTTCTGAATACTAACAATTAAAAAGAAAGGTAGAAGATATTCCAGGTTTGCAAGCATGAGGCAGGCACAGTCCTTATTGTGTCATGACAATATATTCCGAAGAAAATAAAAACAAAGAGAATGTGGACTTTGAAGAACTTTTGAATAACAAGACCTGTCATTTTGTATTTGAGAAAATTCTAGAAGCTAAAAACTAGATGAGTCAGAAGCATAGACAGTCATCCCAATATTCAGGCTCCTAGGATATTTACTGCAATTGAAAGGCGTCAGTGGATAAAGGCAAAAGCTGTTTGGAGGCTAAGTCCCGAATGTGAGGATTAGAAGTAGACTTGAGTCTAACAGTGAAGGAAATATGGACATGTTTTACGTAGGAAGTGACAGGACCAGTTTTTAATCTTAGAGAATCCATGCATACAGGATTTAAACAGCCGCTGCTAAAATCTGATAACTCAAAGGAGAGAATCACAACAGTTTAAATAATCAGATACAAAGAACCCAGTGGGGTAGATGCAGGGACAATGAAAGAAAGGAAGAAATGATAATTAGAGATGGAATCAATGCGTTTTGATGGGAGAAGAATCAGGATGGTGCAGGATGAATCAGGACTTCTGTCCTGGCTGTGAGCTTTGACAAGGGTAACCTGGGGGAGGTAACACCACCAAGAGGCCAATGAAGTTGGGTTCAGTTTTAAACTACTGAGTTTACACCCTCGTGTGACCTTCGTGTGGAATGTCCAGTTAAGATGTGTGGGGGACAATCAGAAAGGAGGACAATATTCAGTGAACACAAAGAGAAGATCTGCTTTATTTTGCTAATCGAGCTCAGACCCTAATTATTGACCCAACCACATTTTCATTAGTATTCTGCTCATCACCAAAGCTCATGGGCTTTGCTTATCAATGGGAGATCTGTGAATTCTGAGGTCATAAATCCAAGCTTACCACAGAGACACATCTTACAGGCTTTCCCAAGATCATTTACCTCTAAGTTCTCTAAATATTCATCAGGTTTAATTTTTCAGTTTATTATCTATTTTAAAGATTGGCTTTTATTCATCTTTTGTATTATTACGTATCTGCAAGAGTAAATGTGTGTGTACATGTGCATGGCATACCCATAGATGCGTGTGCGTGGTGTGCGAGTGTGTGTGTGTGTGTGTGTGTGTGTAATGCATCCCTCTGTGCAAATGGAAGCAGGAGAAGGCTTTGGATGCCTCAGAGCTAGAGTTAATGACATTTTTAGGATGCCCAGCCTCCTATATGGATGCTAGAATTTGGTCCAGTCTCTCCTGTTTACAAGTGCATCATCTTCATGAGTCAACTCACATACAACTATCTTTAAGGAGATTCATCTGTCTGAACCTTATGAAACTGTGTATCATAACCATGCATAGGGATCTGTGACTGAATGTGGAGCTTGTGAAAAAAGGTTGGCTTTGGGGTTTCTAAATACACAATGGCCAATTCCTTTGAAGCATAAGGAATCCAAGGTATTTGAGCATTCCTCACTGTGTTGCATCATGTGATCTCTCTGTAGCCTTGGTTCTGAACATATGTAAGCATCTTGCAGTGCTATGACCTCTGTCTTTGTACTACCCAGTGCCAAGGAACATGTCTTGAAACACCTTAGCTAAGATTCTAGGCTATTGCATGCAGTATATGCTAGGATTTGTAGTGTGTTTATTATACCTACATTATAGAAATATAATGGTTTAGTCACAGAAAGCACAGACTTAATGTTTTTTTACCATCATTCTTCAGTTTATAAGTATTGAATTGGTATCTCACTGGATTGCATTGTGTTGGTTTTAAAAACTGCTGTGTGAATTGATGACTAAAGTTTCATTTAAAAAAATCATTAAATAAATTGATTAGGACAGACTTTCCAACAATTTCTGAAATGGTTCTAAACATTCTTTTGTCATTTTATAATGCATATTTATGCAAAGTAGCATTCTCAGCATTGAGGATAATAAAATCAAAGTGTCAATTAACTTTAAAACATTGAAGACGCTCTATGTCCTCCAGCATTGAATAATCAGTCAAGATTAAATCTTTTTAAAGAATAAACAAGCATCATCTCCTCACTAGTATGTGACCTTGCTTTTCTCTTTTAATAGGTGGTATATATATATATATATATATATATATATATATATATATATGGTGGTAAAATTATATAAATATATGTCTTGTTTTAAAATATATTCTTTATGGTTTATTATCAGTAATTGCTTGACTTGTGTAACTATCTCATATGCCTGGACATCTGGAGTCATGTAAAAAATTTGTTGAATGACTAGGCAGCCTGAGGAGAAAAGTTTAAAAAGTCCTGAGTTGTACAATTCAAAACAGTTGAATTCACATTATTATTTTGGACATCCAGAATAAAATCCTTTCAGAGTCTTAGGGATAGGATGAAATCTTGTGGATCAATCATGGTCTCCCTATTTCATCAAATGAATACCTCAGGAAGATATTCCTTTACTGAACATGTGATTTTTGTCCAACAAAACCCTAGATGATTAAAATCTGTAAAAAAAAAAAAAGTTACAGAGTGCTCCAATCTTTATAGTCTCCAACGATGGGGATAACTATTAATAACCAGGTCACTATCATGTATCCTAGAGGAGTGGTGTCTTAGTCAGGGTTTCTATTCCTGCACAAACATCATGACCAAGATGCAAGTTGGGGAGGAAAGGGTTTATTGTGCTTACACTTCCATGCTGTTGTTCATCACTAAAGGAAATCAGGACTGGAACTCAAGCAGGTCAAGAAGCAGGAGCTGATGACGAGGCCATGGAGGGATGTTCCTTACTGGCTTGCTTCTCCTGGCTTGCTCAGCTGGCTTTCTTATAGAGCCCAAGACTACCAGCCCACAGATAGTACCACCCACAAGGGGCCCTCCCACCTTGATCACTAACTGAGAAAATGCCTTACAGCTGAATCTCATGGAGGCATTTTCTCAACTGAAACTCCTTTCTCTGTGATAACTCCAGCTTGTGTCAATTTGACACAAAACCAGCCAGTACAAGTGATAACCAAGCCACCATTAGGGATCTTTCAGATGAAGAACTTTCTTTTGGTAAATAGATAGTGTGTAGTAATAGAAAAGTCATGAAATCAAATCTGACAGACCTTAATTATGAGCATTTCTTGTCTATCACCTGGCCTTCTTTATTGGCAGGTAAAAGAATCTGCTGACGTCATAGTTGAGGAGTTGGGATATAGGCCTAGAGTTAGATTCTCTGGTTCAAATTTCAACTTTTGCTTGTTCCCTTGACCATCATGGATAAATTACCAAGTCCACTTGAGTAATCCAGTAGTATATAAAATGCATGTGCAATCTAACTTTTAAGGATGCTATGTTAAATAAGCAGTAGTGATTTTTATCAAGTTTTAGGTAAGCTTTAAGGCTCTTTCCGGTTCAAAATATAATATACCTGCTTTACCCGCTTTTCTGGTATGGGCTTGGTGGGTGTACTTGCAGGGCACATAACTTGGAATTAGGATAATTGAGTTGGAGTGTAAGCTCCCATGTAGCTGTCAATTTTAAGTGTGTGACCTTTCTAGATCACAGTTTCCCCTCACACCAATGTTAATACTGTATTTCAATCACAAAGTGTCTAGGATTCAGTTTTTGAATGTTGTTCAAAAAGATAAGTCTTATTCTGGATATCAGTAAGAAAAACTTGTAAAAATTAACCTTGACTATCATGTGACATTTTTTTTATGCTTCCCATCAACCCTTAGTTTTTATTCTTCAAATTGATGAACATTGTTTCTATTCAATATGGCCAAACTTGGGATCCCAACCCAACTTTTTTTATGCTTCCCATCAACCCTTAATTTTTATTCTTCAAATTGATGAACATTGTTTCTATTCAATATGGCCAAACTTGGGATCCCAGCCCAACTTGGGATCCCTGGGTGGGAACCAATCCCTGACACTATTACTGATGCTATGTTGTGCTTGCAGATAAGAGCCTAGCATGGCTGTCCTCTGAGAAGCTCTACCAGCAGCTGACTGAGATAAATACAGATACTCACAACCAAGCATTAGAATGTGGTCAGGGACCTCTATGGAAGAGTTAGGGGAAGGATTGAAGGAACTGAAGGGGATTGCAACCCCATAGAAAGACCAACAGTGTCAACTAACCCTGACCCCTGGGAGCTCACAGAGACCGAGCCACCAACCAAAGAGCATACATGGGCTGGTCAGAGGCCCCTAGCACATATGTAGCAGAGGACTGCCTTGTCTGGCCTCAGTGGGAGAGGATGCACCTACCCCTGCAGAGACTTGATACTCTGGGGAGGAGGGATATCCCAGGGGGGCACCCTCTCAGAGGTGAAGGGGATAGGGATGGAGGGAAGAACTCTGTGAGAGGGGACCAGGAAGGGACAACATTTGGGATGTAAATAAAATTATAAGTGAAGAATGCACTAGCATTGCCTAGGTTTATATAGACCCAGAATATTTAGGTGGAAAAAATTATTGGCAGTTATACACATGATATACCATCATACCTGTCATCTAACCCTTTGGGTTTGCAAATGGAAAGATAGAGAGCTGTTCTGCACACATCTGTCGAAGCGCGTCGTTTTCTAAAACATGTAGAAAGATGGGCCGGGGAGGTAGGCCGTCCACATGACTTATCTACACCTGAAGACAATGTGAGCTGACTGAGGTTACATTAAGAAATAAGAACAGTGATGGATTCCAATTCAAAATTTTAATATAAAACCTTATTCTGTTCTTGGAGGATCTTTCTATCTGTGTCGAACTGGATTAGACATGACCACAGCTGAGCAGACATTTATCATACAACTTTGACTATGCAGGTTGGAACCTTCTACTATCCCTTTTCAGCTCATTTAGCTGAATCTGCTCTAGATGAGGGAGCAGCTATGGTGACTAATTTATAGCCAATATATTAGTCAATGAAAAATTAAAATTTCTAACATGTTACTGAAATTCCTTTAATGACAAATGCTATTCACTGCCTTAGGCAGAGAAATCTCTCTGCAGTAAATGATTTTGAATGCAGACATTTATGGCTTCTAGAGGCACCAAGAATAGGTGACTGTTGGACCTTAAGATGGACATTTATAACAGTGTCCCAAGGCTCAGGGAACATCACAGAAGAGGGGGCAGAAGGAAGGAGTGGGAGGACGGAGATGGTCTGTGAAGTGTTACCTTCTTGGGAAGACTCAGCCAGTTGATCATGGCCTCACAGCAGCCCCGCTGGCCTGCACAAGGCCCTACTTTTCCATAGTCACACTTGGATTGGGGGGCTCCTCAGGGGACCCTGGGTTTCCTCTTTGGACTGTTGTTTACTGATGGATTCTGAGGGAGAGGAAAGCACTGTTTTAAGTTGTGTACCCACCGATGAGCTCACGAGGCTCTAATCAATTACAAACCCATGGTTTTATAGAGGCTCTGAGTCAGGTGATTGAGAAAAACAAACAAACAAACAAACAAATAAGCAAACCAACCAACCAACCAACCAACCAACCACAACAGGATCTAATGGAACGGAAGCAGGAGATGGAGACTCCTGAGCCAAAGACTTTTGTTTTCCTTTCAAGAAACCAGGCTTAATACTTATTTCTATTCTTCTATTACTGTCTTAGGACATTGAAGAGACATGTGCTCCTAGCTTTTAATAGAAAGCCATAGAAAAGCTTTGTGATTTGTTAGAGGGCAGAGAGAGAGAGGCAGGGGTAGGTGGGGCAGGGAACCTTTACTTTCAAGGTTTTCTAACAAACTCATAAACTACATTTGGCTCAGAATGTGTGTGTGTGTGTGTGTGTGTGTGTGTGTGTGTGTGTGTGTGTGTGTGTTTGACTGATCTATCATTTTTTACAACATCTACTTAATAACAATCAATGTTATTTTATTTTATGAAGTAGAAATATTCTTGAAAAATTGGCTGTGATTAGAATTTCTGGAAGCAAATACCACTTTTCCCTCTCTACTTCAATTATAAAATTGTAAAGGTATTCACTGCAAAAAAAATTGGCCTACAACATCATTTCTTAGATTAGATTTCAGGGTGTTTTATAAAATCCTGTATTTAAATTTTAAAATGATAATTTTGGTTGGGTATTTATAACCTGAATTACTAACACAAAATTTTCACAGAAAGCATCTAAAATTTGTCTGAAAAATTATTTATTTTAAAGTCATAGAGATAAGAATCTGCTAAGAATAGGGGCACAGTTTTAATCTGACAAATACTAGGAATAAAAGAACAAATATAGGTTGACTGAGTGTAGGGGACAATCATATATCACCCATATTTCCCATATTTAATAAGGTCTAATAACACAATATGACTCTCTTTATTTCCCTTTCCAGGTTTTTTCCTGGGTTCTCCACCTTAATTAAACTCCACTCCATCCATAGCACATATCCGGTGTGTATGCCCAAGGACAGAGATGGCCTCCTGTGCTCACAGCTGTCCCCCAGCACTCAAGAGAGGGACTGATGTTCAAAGGAACCCTGATGATGTTTGCTGCATGGACAAAACTCAACTGTACAGGGCATCTCTTCTGAGTCATGTGCTAAGTGAGGGTCATTTATTCTACAGCCTTTCAGACCACACATTTAAATGTTTTATTTGAAATCCATATAATGCACGTTGACTATTTTATTTTACTTTTTAAAAATATGTGTTTCCTGTGTGTGTGTGTGTGTGTGTGTGTGTGTGTGTGTATGCATGTCCACATGAGCAGATATATCTGTGGTGTCCAGAAGATGGCACTGGATCCCCTGGAGCTAGAGTTATAGGCAATTGTGAGTTATTGATACGGGCACTAGGAACTAAACTTTGGCTTTCTCCAGGAACAACATGTGCTCTGAGTCACTAAGCTATCTCTCCAAGCCCAATCAACTAGTTTAGAGTATGCAATTTAGTGGCATTAATTTCACTTGTGACACTGCTTCTACAAGGCCAAAACATTGTCATCACCAAAAGAACACTGGCAGCCATGAAGCAGTTGCTCCCATTTCTTCCTAACCTAGAACCTGACACCCACTAAGCCTGCTGCCTGTATCCACAGATTTACCTATTCTGGATAATTTCTGTAATGTAACTGAATGATGTGTGTCTTTTGTGTATGCCTTCTGTCCGCTAGGATGTTTTTAAGGTTCATCTGTGTGTGACTAAGGACTTCGGGCTTTCTGTGCTTTAGTACGATTCCTTTGCACGATGCAGCACATTTCCCTTACATATCTGCCACTGGGTGTTGGTCTGTTTCTACCATCTGGCTCTTGTGAGCATAGCTGTTGTGACCTTTCTTGTGCAAGTGTGCTCTATGTCATCTTTCCTCATCTGATTCTTCTCACAGAACTGCAAACTCCCCAAGAGCACAGACTGAATTTATCTTGTTCGTTGACACATTTCTCACCAAACTAAGCACAGAAAAGATCCCATTGATGAATGGTTGAGGACAAAGTGTTCGAGTTTCTTGGTATTCTAATTAAAATCAGGGATTGAAAGTTCTTGAGCAACATAAAACCAAAACCGGGATGTAAACCGGGATGACTGCCACAGATGCAAAGGAGTAGCAGAGCCTTAGAGGAGCTGCTGCAGGCTGGTGGTGAGCCTGGTGGGTGGAGGACTCTGGGAGGGAGGACTGGGGACACTGATGCTGCAGAGTTTGGGGAGTGGGCATGAAGCCAATGGGGAGGCAGGGAGGCCTCCAGTGCAGGACAGGCTTGCCATAAGCCACTCAAGCAGACCAGAGAAGGAAGCTCTTTGCCTCAGGGAAACAGCTTGTTTTGTATTTCATTTTCTACTGTCAAAGTTTATTTCTGAAATAGAATTTGGCATTTGTGTGGAATTCTGAAGGTATTCCACAGATGTTCAGAACTGATTTTGACTTTTAGAAATAAACTTTTAAAATGTAAAGTTGTCCTCAGATATTATTCTTTTTACTTGTGCATATTTTCTTGCTGATGGTAATAAGATACGCATAGCATAAATGTATCTGATTCGCAATCTATTTTGTTTTCTGTGTATATGTGGTTTGGATGTTATTAGTGTATGTGTGTACATGAGTACATGCATGTACACACGTGTGTTTGTAGACCTGAGGTTGATGTCAAGTGTCTTTCCTCAATTGCTTTCCATTTTTATTTTTAAAAATTAAAATATAATTTCATCATTTCCCTTTTCTCCATCCAACCTCTCCCTTGACTCCTCCTTTTTTCCCCCTGAATTCATAACCTCCTTTCTTTAATTGCTATTGTTACACACACGTGCGCACGCGCACACACACAAAACACACTACAATACGACACACACATACATATACAGACACAGATGCAGACACACACACCACACACACACATGACACACCACATACGATGCACACATATATATACATACACAGACACATACACACCACACACACACACACAGAGAGAGAGAGAGAGACCCCTAAATACATAAATTCAACCAGAGGTGTCTATTCAGGGTTACTTGTATGTAACACTTCAGGACTGATCACTTGGTATTGGAAAACTAATCATGGAGCTCAGCCCTGGGGAAGACCATTTCGTTCATTTTCAGCATTCCTTACTTTCCTTTAGTTCTTGACTGGGGTGGGGCCCCATGAGAGTTCCTTCTTCCTTGTTTCTATGTTAGCATGGCTATTGAAATTGTACTCATTCAGGTCTTGTGTGGGTAGGCATACTGTTGAGGTATCAACAGTGAAGCTTTCCTGACATTTCAAGGAGACACAATCTCACATTATGGTCCTGTGGCTCAAACTGTTTTCTGGCAGTGTTTCCCAAGCTTTAGGTGAAGAAGTTGAATTGTAGGTGTATCAGTTGGGGTTGGGTACGCCACAATCAGTTGTTCTTGGAATTTTGACTAGTTGTGGTTTTCTATCATGGTCTTTCTCCATTGCAAAGAGAAGTTTCTTTGATGAGGGGTGAGAACTATCCTAGACCTGTGTGTTTAGGGTAAATACTTAGATTATAATTAGAAATTATGCTTGTTTAGTAAAGTGGAAGCATTTGGTTCTCCTCTAAGATCCATTACTTCACTAGCTCTTGGCAGTTGGCTAGGTTTCCAGTACCAGACACGATTTCTCCTCTATTGATCAGACTTTAACTCCAATTAAACAGTTATTGGTTACTGCCAATATATGAGTGCCACTCTTGTGCCCTTAGGATGTTTGTGCAATGGTCATTGTTGGGGTTCATTGGCATCACAGTTGGGTAGGACTATCGGTTACTTCCCTCACTTGACAGCTTGAGTAACTTCTAGTGCTAGGAAAGCTAGTGTTCAGAGAGAAGCCCATATCTAGTTGGGATTTTCAGAAACCCTGTGTCTAAAGTGCTTGGTGTCTTCAGCGACTTACCTTCAACTTCTAGGCGGCAGCACAGGGCAACAGCAGTAACCTATACTGTGTAGAAGCCTCTTGCACTCCCCTGACTAGCAACCCTGAATGAGATTTCTCATGCCTATTTTTGGGGTTTTGCTAGTGTATCTATAGCTTATGGGGTATGTGTGTATGTGCACTGTCAGCCCAAGTGGGAAAGCATTATTTAAACTATATATGTTTATGTATACACACAGGTTCATATGTAATTTTAGGAGAATAAATAATATCATTCCTATGGCCTTTCCAGAATCCTTAGTGTTATTTTCCACTGTTCCCCACCTTCTTTTGAATTGACCTCTCCATGCCCTCAGTAAAGCTCCAACACTCTCCCCTTCAAATCACTTGCATCCTGCTATTCCCTTCTCTAGGGCTCCTAGCCCCACTGTGGTCTCTTCTTATTTTCCTGTTTTCTTTTGTTACTCCATGCTATATGCTCAGATCTGAAGATTTGGTACCAGGAATCACGGATGAGCAAGAACACATGGCATTTGTCTTTTTGAGTCTGGGTTACCATACTCAGTTTTCTAGTTCTAGCCATTTACTGGAACATTTCTTGATTTCACTTTCATCTTTATTTTATTTTTGAGATTGGGTCTCTCACTGAATACAAAGCCAATGAGCTTCAGAGATCTGCCTGTTTCTACACTACTCCCAATGTTGGATCTGTGGTGGTTTGAATGAGAATGGCCCGCATAGGCTCATAGATTTGAAGGCTTTGACCTTGGTTGGTGAGGACTTTCTCAGAAGGATTAGGAGAGTCACTGGGGATGAGCAGTGAGGTTTTGAAAGCCCATTCCAGCCCTCCCTCCATCACTCCTTCCCTCTCCCCCCCCTTTTTGCCTGCTGCCTATGGATCAGGATGTAAGCTCCCAGCTACTGCTCCAGTACCATGCCTGCCTGCTTGTTGCCATGTTCCCCACCATGATAAGGGACTAACCCTCTGAAGTTGTAAGCCAGCCCTGATTAAATGTTTCCTTTTAGAAGTTGCCTTGGTCATGTGGTTTCTTAATAGCAATAGAACAGTAACTGAGATCAGGTTACTGTAGTATGCCATCATTCCTGGATTTTATATAGGTTCTGGGGAGTCATAACTCAGGCTTTTTGCTTCTGTAGCAGGTACTTTAGTGGCTAAATTAACCTCTCAACTCACTCTGGTTGTTGTTCATTAAGACAGGGTATCAAAATGGTTTGGCTTGAAACTCACTATGTAACCCTGCATAACCTCAAATTCATGGTGATTTTCCTGCCTTTGCCACTTGAGTACTTGAATAAGAATATGGGCCACTGCACCTGGCCTTTGGTTCTCTGTTATCACTGTTTTTCAGTTGGCATAGAAAATAATATTTTATTGTAATATTTCCATACAAATATCTCATTCTACTTTGCCTATAGTTGCCCACCACCTGTCTCTCATCTTCCCTGCACCATCTGTCTCTCATCTGCCCTCTACCATCTGTCTCTCATCTTCCCTGCACCATCTGTCTCTCATCTTCCCTGCACCATCTGTTTCTCATCTTCCCTGCACCATCTGTCTCTCATCTGCCCTCTACCATCTGTCTCTCATCTTCCCTGCACCATCTGTCTCTCATCTTCCCTCTACTATCTGTCTCTCATCTTCCCTGCACCACCTGTCTCTCATCTTCCCTGTACCATCTGTCTCTCATCTTCCCTGCACCATCTGTCTCTCATCTGCCCTCCACCATCTGTCTCTCATCTTCCCTGCACCATCTGTCTCTCATCTGCCCTCTACCATCTGTCTCTCATCTTCCCTGCACCATCTGTCTCTCATCTTCCC
>JADRCH010000098.1:3001410-3011586 GCA_019843965.1 Rhynchomys soricoides | reverse complement strand
CCATCTGTCTCTCATCTTCCCTGCACCATCTGTCTCTCATCTTCCCTCTACTATCTGTCTCTCATCCGCCCTCTACCATCTGTCTCTCATCTGCCCTCCACCATCTGTCTCTCATCTTCCCTCTACTATCTGTCTGTCATCTGCCCTCCAGTTGGTTTTCATATCCTTCACAATTTCTTTTCTGCTTTTTGTAAAATATAAACAATATATTGCACATATTACAAAATATATACACACATATGTGTATTTAATTCTAGAGCCACTTATGAGAGAACATGTGATATTAGATGTGCACAGTAGTAATAACTAAGACACACGGTTGTACAACAGACTTGTAGAGCTCTCTTGTTTTCTAGGACTGCAACTCTACACACTGAATATAGGTAGATATTTGTTGAACACTATCCCCTTTCTTCTACAACTAAAAATCATTTTTACTGGGTATTCTACTACTTTCTCCATTTAAATTCAGAAAAGATATCTATTTTCATGTATGAACAGTAACTTAGTCAGTATTTTTATAAGGCCCTCTCTATTAAAATGAATTTTCTCTGTATTTTGTTACAGGGTGCTACTTACTTACTTCATTATATGATCCCTCCCAAACTGACATTATATTGTCATTTTATAAAGAAAACCAAGGTCGAGAGAACATAATGATTTATCCAAGAGCACACACAGAGAGAGAGAGAGAGAAAGAGAGAGAGAGAGAGAGAGAGAGAGAGAGAGAGAGAGAGAAAGGAGCTGGGTTGTGGAGTCAGTTTCTGAACACAAATTCTTCCCCTCTGCATCCTCCTACCACTGATTCATATTGGATAACATGGACAGGTGAATTTGTCACAGCATTTGGGCTTTCTAAGAAAAGAGGTAAATGCTTCAAAATAAATTTCATTATTCTGACTTAAAAAAAATCTTTGGAAATATCTAATATGCCTTTCTCTTTTCCCCAACCTGCCTAGTGTAAAATATTTTCTTAGCTTTTATTTACTGTTCTGAACATTATTAATGTGCATACTTTAGCCTTTGCATCCAGTAAGTGCTAGGGTGTGGGAACCAGATCTGGACTTGCACTCTGGATTTGCTTCTAAATTAGTTGGGTGACCTTGAAAGAGTCATTTAACCTCTCTGAGTTTCAATGGCTCCATATGTAAAATGGTGATTACAATAGTACCTACCTCATACTGTCCTAATGAGAAGCAAATGAGCTAATGTATCAAAATTGCTTAGCATACTTCCATTAGCCACTTCAAACAATGAATGGCAGGTGTTATTATTGTCCAAAAATATTAAAGAATGAATAGTTCATCCAGCTGAGCCAATGTTTTGTTGAAGGACTGAATACTCACAGCTAAGATGTGTTGAAAGATCAGAGTTTGAATTCAGATAGTGGTGTCAATCTCTTTGTCCATTACTTACAGTTGGGATGAACTTCCACATTGCAAAACATCCATCTTATGGGTTGCTTGTAAAGAAATTGGAAATGCTCTTGAAACAGTTAAGTTCTCAATCAGTGTAAGCTACTGCTAACTAGCAAAATATTAGTATAAATGTAAAAACATTGACCTTGAAGAGATACAAGAGATACAGTTGCTCAAAGAGGCACTGGAGGGGAATGTTCTCTTAGCATTGATGATGACCTTAGGAGATAAACTTCAGACACTACAGTAGAATATGAGTGATGATTAATACATATCTTAAAGTCTAGATGACAAACACAGAAGCTGTAGTTTGAGGATATCTGTCCCTGTGTTTGTTTTGCTCTTTGTTTTGGCCCAAAGCTTTTACATCCAGTTCAACAGCTATTTCTTGAGAGACTCTGTGTCTGTGCTGGTTACTGTGGGAACTACAGAGATGAATGGACCAATCAATCTTTGGGGTTCTTTTCAGTCCACACTCTTGGGTGTGAGGTTGCCATCTGTTTGTGGGGCTTTAAATATGTCTGAATGCCAGTAACTACATATATTTCTCCAGTTCTAGATTCTTCTTGACCTTCAGACTCCTCAGCATCTGCCTATTATTCATGTTTACTTAGATGTGAAACATCTCACAGTTGTCTTGAGCAGAACAAAACTCTTGACACTCACTCTCCAGCCACTGTTCCATCTACCTGCCCTTGCCAAGTGCATAATGCATCAGTAAAGAGCACCAGGTTTATTCTGCAGTTGAGGTGAGGACTGGAGTGTGCTAAGACCTCTGTCCCATCCTCTTCCAATGCACCAATTCAAACCAGGGTTTCAATGTCAGGATCTAACCCCATCCCAACCATTTCCCATCAGTCACTGTCCAGCACTACCCAACTCAAGTGTCAATCTCTTCCTCCGCCCAGTGCTTCCTTGTTTATTCCCTTGTTCTAGTCCTTGCCTCCAGGCTCATGTCTCTAACACAACCTAAGAACCCTGTTCTGAGACTACAATGTGAGAATGCTCAGTTAACCCTCCACTGAGCAGGCTTGCCAAATTTAAGGCAAAACTCATCCTTGCTTGCTTAGAGCTCTCTAGGTCTTCCTTTAAGAAATTCATACACAAGTAAGAATAGATTAAATCCATCCCAGTGCCTGGCAACTCCTTCAAGACCCCCATCCATCTTTTAGAGTAACATTCTATCAGGTGTCTGGGGTCTGGCTCACATCTCTGCTCTCACTTAGTTCTCATCCTCCTTTTCACTGCCCCCAGTTAGCAAGTGTCACCTCTTCTCAACCAACTCAAGTCCTTTCTTTGCCAATGCTGCTCTCTGAGATGTTCTTCTCTAGCATGTTCTCATGGTGAATATTCTCATTTTGATCAAATAGATGGTGAAATATGCCTCTCAGGGACAGACTTCTTGATCATGCATGCTTTAGCTAGTATGTTGGTACCTTACATATCTGACTTATCTTTCTTTATAGTATTACTTCTGCCTGACATTATTTACTTATCTGTCTATTTAGCTGTTCTGTCTCTTTCCTAAGCACTTGCTCTTCATGAGGATAGAAAATTTCATTCATTTAATTCATTGCCACAGTTCCTATATGAGCTACCATGTAGCAAGCACTCAATAAATATTACAGCCAAATGAATAGTTTATATAAAAATTCAAACATTGGTTCATGGATTTTGTCACTGAACACTCACCTAGTAATAAACAGTTATGTTCTGGCATCCTTCAAACATCATCTTCTGTCCATCCCATATAGCTGTGATCCTCATCTTTACAACTTCACAGAGGCTCTTTGTGAGGAAGATGCTGAGCTACAGAGGTGTGTGGCTTGTCAAAGGTGGCCATCAAAGTCTCTGCCATAATCCAGGAACCTCCCACTTTCATAAATAATAACCTATTTTACCCAGGCGCCAGCTAGCAAGTGGTTAATTAGCATGTTAGCTAGTTTTGTTGTAATAACAAATAACCCCCATATCTCAAAGACCCATCTCAAGAAATCCTTATTTCTTGCTCCTATTACATGAGGGTTTGGATTATCAGGGGCCATCTGAATGCAACTCACCTTGTAGACCTTCTTATCCATCAACTGAAATGGAAGGAATGCCCCCATCTAGCATATGTATTTAGGCAGCAATGAGATCAAATCATGCAGGCACATGCAGAATTCCTGATCAAATATGTTCTGAATATTTCATAGGCCAGAGCATGCCACATGGCCAAATTCAAAATCAATAAGTCAGGCATACATATTCCTTCCTTAGGATGAATAGGCATATCATATGGCAATGGGTTGGAATATATAATTGAATCATACAGAAGGAGAACTGACTCAAAAAAAAGAATCCCCAGTCTCTCATAGGAGAAAACACTGCAAACAATGGAGTCCATGGAATGATAATATGAAAGACTTCCTCACATCATCTTTATAGGTAAAGAGTCACGATGTCTCAGAGTGCATCTTTATTTGGGCAAATAATAGATCATTTAATCTCCACGAGCAATGGGTCACTCCAGAGAGACGTCAGTCATGTACTCTTTTATGCATTAATTCAGTGAAGACTTTGAGACACTGGGGAGGGAAACTTAGGTCAACTTCATAAAAGACTGATGTGAAAACCAGCTGTTAAATTATTCGTTTAAAATAGGAACCACACATTTTTCAGCAGTCAAAATATTTGGTATACTGTCTGGAAGATCTTTTTGTTTTTCATCCTGGGAAGCTGAATTAGGCTTGGTGAACAGGAATTCGAATAAAAGGACACACACACACACACACACACACACACACACACATTGGAGTGGTTTTACTATTTGTTATTTTTATCTTCTGAACTCTGCAAAATTATTCTTTAGTTACTCTTCTTGCCTATGGAGGCGTTAGGCATTAGCAGACAGATTTTTATTCATTTAACAGCACCCCCTCTCATTTTTTCTGGGAATAAAGTTTATATTACGTTTCTAGAATTCCATACTTCCCCACTGCTTGACTGCATGCTGTGGTTTCCAGGAGTCACTATCTTCTCTAATGACGTTGTCTAATAGTTGTTGATTGGCTCATGAGTGGGCATTTAATATAAGTCTAACCCATAAGAGCACTGGCTTTCTATTTTTAGAATTCAAACTAGAAAAATGTCTCAATTCTCCATTCTACAAAGGAAAGGCAGAGGAGGAGGGAAATCAGCAGTCTATGTTCTATATTTCCTCTGATGAGGAGGAAGAAAATCTGGAAGAGAAGCAATCAAACTGATATATCAAAAGAGTCAGATAAAGACCTGGCATGATAAAGACATGGCATGATAAAGACATGGCATGATAAAGATAGAGCATGTCCCACCCACAAGTCCTTTCCAAGCCCCACATCTGATTGCCCCATGTGTGTATTGGCTTCGTGCATGCTGGATAAACGACCATTCCGCTCCATCTCTAGCTTGCTGGCCTTCTTAGCAACCCTGCCTTCTTCCTGCCTTCCTTCTTCTCCTCTCTTTTATCTTTCAAGCACTATTTGTTATCATGAAAAGGAAAATAAAATTTCATGAAGTACATATTGATTTCTAAAGCAAAGTTCAGTCCAGGGATTAATGAAACAAGCTCAGGTTTCAGCGAAAGCGTGCCTTGATACCTATTTTGAAAGTTGTTTCAACAAGGTTATCCATGGGGTTACAGAGGCCGGGTTAGTAAGGGTCAGTTCTTAGATTGTTACCCAATACTTGCTCCTTTGAGACACACTTTACTTTTCTTAAGTAAAATGATTACTTTGAGGATGGTTGCATGGGGAAAATTTCAAACATGCAAACGATTGAGCTTTGTAAAACAAAGACACAGTGAGATTTTTCTAAATTTTTTTTTTTTTTTCTGTCAGGGAGTTGGCAGTGTATGCAGGATGGAATAAGGGACTGAGGGTCTTTGAAGGTGGGTCTTAGGAAGGGGATCAGAGGAGGCTGAGAGGTGGAGAAGAATGTGTGAAACATTCCTTCAAGGGCTTTGGGCCAGAAGACCTGGGTATTCCCGAATGGATGTTTTCTCACTCTTCAGGAACTGCCTGTGCTTTCTGTGAAGAGCTCTGTGTTCCTGTCATTGGCTGTCAGAGGTGTGAGTGAAGAGCAGGTCTGATGGGATAAGGACTTACACATCTGCTGAAGGTGGCCTGCAATGCCATTCCTCCCTGGTAAAGTGCTCAAGACTGGAGTCGATCTCCTTTACCCCCTATCTCCTGCCAGGTAGAGATGTTTGCACACTGGGTCTCTGGCATTATGCACTGGAGCCAAGGGGAGAATGCCTCCCTTGCACCCAATCAGCCCAGTATTCATCCGCAGCCATGGAGAGCAGAAGGACTGATTTCTTGACATAAACACACTGAACAAGCAAGACAGACCCCACCGAGTTATTTAAAAACCCACTCTCAGAGAGAGCATCTCAGATCTGAAGCTCTTGCCTAAATATAAATGGCAAAGCCTTATTCAACATCAAATCAAATCAATGATAATTTAAGGACTAATTAGCATTTGGGGCTTTTTTCAGCAGCATGGTGATGGGGTGGATAATGCTATGTGATTGGGGAGAAGCAGGTAATTACGAGGCGGAATACATTGTCTCCTGGAGACTCTTGAGGGAGCAGATTCCCTTAGTCACAGGCCAGCCACCTTCAGAGGGAGCAACAGAGGGTGTGCTGCTGAACCTCTGGGGATCATTGCTCTGACATCAGGCCCATTACTTCTTTTAGGTCAACAAAACATCATCCTTTACTTTAATTCTAAAAGTAAATGAACAGAGTATATTAAAAAGAAATTGAACCAAGGGGAAATTAGAATTTGGCACACATTTGCTGGAAGCCAGGTATCAAACTAATCATAGCAGCTAGTATCATGAAGCACTTTTCATATGGTTGTGATAAACCCTTAACATACATCATCAGTTTAATTTTTAGAATGTTCCTATGAAGTCAGTATGATGTCATTGTGTCTGTCATTGTCATCATCGTCATCATCGTCATCATCATCATCATCATCAGACAACTCTGAGGGCCTAAGAATTTATGAGATTTTTTTCAAGTCTCATGAATAGAAATTGGCACATCATAGCTTAGTATACTTAATATATTTCTGGCTCCATAGATTATGGTGCTCACTCCTATACTGTGCTAATTTCCATAAATGTCAGTCTCATCATGTCATGGAGATATGAAAGGGAGATATTCTTTAAGATGAAGGAGCCCTGGCTTAGTCCTCCAAAGTCAGCCAGGGTTGGCGGCTGATTCTTAAGTCGTAACAGCTAAGAAAAATGAGGGCAGAGAAATACAATCTGAAGATACACTAGCTCTGATTTTACAGCATGATATCCCAAGAGCATGCACCCCCCTTGGGATAAATAGCCTTGGGCAAGCAGGAGTTCTGGTTGAAGTGCAGAGTTCCCAGTCTGTCCTGTTGTTTGAGGTTACCCCTGAGGCCCAGGCTTTCTCCTCAAGTGTTGAAACTGGAAGCTCACTACTGGAAGAAGACCACGTGTCGCTAGCTTTCACATGCCAATCCCACTGGGGGTGGCTGACTGGCATGCAGGTAGAGAATGATTTGGACATTTTGTTGGGGCTCAGGAGGAGTGAGGCCAGGCTAATCACTACATCTGTGGTGGTCACAGCACAGGAGAAAGGTGATGTCTGTGTTGGCAGCTGCTGTGCCTGCCTCCCACTCTGATTATTCCAGCTGTTCTCAGTCTCTCCTTAGGCAGTACCTGTATGGAAGAGTGTTTTTCTAATGAGGCTCAGGTTCAAGCAGCTGAATTCTGCCAGAGGCCCCAGCATGCCCAGGCATGGCACCCAGCAGTCAGCTGCATCCCCTTTCTTCACAGGACTCTAAGTTGCTTTGTTTTCATACTTAGAAATGATCAACTAAGAGGCAGGTGTCTTGGAACAGAGAAGCTTGGTAAGAAAAATAAAACCCTTTGAATTGAGTTTTTTTCCCCCCTGGGTTGAATATTAAGAGGCCAGAAAGTAGATGCTTTCCCAAGCCTGATGAGGGTGATTCAAATTACACTCACTCTCCTGGGGCTAGCCTCACAGGGGTTCAATTGCTGAGTACTCTGTTGGACAAAGTGAGACAATTAGTCTTCTTGAGAGGCAATCGAGATGGCTTAAGTGGTACCAAGAAACAAGGCTTTTATTTTACTATGATGAGGAAAAACTCACTGAGCTAAGGCCAAAGGTTGTTGGTACAAGCAATTTTTAGGAAGGGATAGGCAGTTGCACGATATTATATTATATGTATATATTATACTATATTACATTATATTATATATCATGTATTATGATCTATATTACCATTTGGTTTTTGACAATAACTCAGTTCTTTAATGAATTTCTAACATACCTGGAAACCAAGGGCCTCTACAAAGAGAATTATGTGTTATATATAATGGGCATCCAATCTACTTAGGAAAAAATTGGATGGAGTCCATCACCAAAGATACCTATAAAACAGGGATGTTAAAATACAATTGAACAATATCTGTGTGTAAAGGCAGAGCCAAAAATGTTACCCACGTAGGATAATATAGTTATTGTGATTGGTAATTGGGATTAGCTCTGAGCTTCTTGGCAGGCAGTGTAAAAGATCATCACAGTGAGTGCTACGTTGGCACTACCAGATAGAAATCTTTAAATTTTGGAAAAGTAAATGTTTTATTGTTTCAGATTTCCAGTAACACTGTGACAGTCAACTTCCAGAGATGACTGACTGAGTCATACCCTAAGGTCTCAGGTGCTGCATTAGTTACTTTTCTATTACTGTGATAAAACATCATGACCAAAACAACTTATTAAGTAAAATGTTTAGTTGTGATTACAAGAAGGATTAGAGCCTATCATTGTAGGGTTGCACAACAGCAAGGAGCAGATATATTGTCTGGAACAGCCTCTGTGGGCTCACACCTCGAAACTCAAAAAAAACAGGCAGAGAGGCACACTGAAATAGTATGAGTCTTTTGAAATTTGAAAGCCCACCCCAGTGACACACCTCCTCTAACAAGGTCACACCTTCTAATGTTTCCCAAGTAGTTTCACAGACTAGGGACCAAGTATTTAAACATATGAGCCTGTGGAGGGCTGTTCACGTTGAAATCACCATAGTTACCCAACAGAACGCAAGCCACACATTTGATGGACTGTAGAAAGTTTGACAATGATGCACTGTTGGTGGAGATGTGGAACACGAGTGGCTGCTGGAGACAGAGCAGTGTTGTTTCTCAAAAAGTAAATTTTATTATTCATCTTCCTGGTGATTTAATTGGAACACACACACACACACACACACACACACACACACACTTATAGATAAGATACAAATTTCAAAAAGGAGAAGAGGCAAAGAGGCATAATTGAACATTTGGGGAAGAAAAATGTTGTAATTCTTCTAAAAACCTTTGGGGGGATTATAATTTTAATCTTCCATCAAATTGTAACAGTGGGCAATGATCTACATAAAATAACTCAGCAATGCACTGCCAAGAGAAGGGGAATGTATTAGCTGCTTTTCTGTAGCTGTGATGAAACATCATGACCTAAGCAACTTACAGAAGAAACAGTTCATTTGGGCTTGTGGTTCCAGAGGGTTAGAATCCATGATATTAAAGCAAAGACATGGTGTTAAGAGCAGGAAGCTGAGAGCTCATGTCTTGAACCAGAATCATGCATCAGAGAGGCAACTCAAAATGGAGCGAGTCTTTAAACTCTCAAAGTCCACTTCCAGTGATATATTTCTTCCAGCAAGACCAGACGCCCTAAGCCTCCCTAAGCATCATCAACTGGGGACCAAATAGTCAAATTCTCAAGGCTATGGGAAGTATCTCATTCAAATAATCAAAAGGAAGGAAGGCCCGACAGTACAGCTAGAGTAGAAACCAGAACCTTGAGACTTCAACATACAAATCAGAGGGCATTTAATGGAGAGAATTTGCCCCATTGGTAATGGAGGCTTTGGCAAGGGAGACAATGAGGTGATTGAGAGGCTACTTACACCAAGCAGTCTATATCAGTTCTAAATAGAGAGAAGACGTGTTCCTAACTCAGGGATGAGGTTGTGCAAAGGGCAGTTTGCCTGAGTGTAGCTGGATCTAGCTTCTCTGCCAGGTGGGAACTCAAACTATCATAGGCATGCAGAATTTTAGAATAGAAACCCATAAGTGCTTGAAAGTATAAGATGGAAGACTCAAAAGCAGACATGATTTTCTCCTGGTGTAGAAGGAAGATAAAGAAATATACAGTTTTACCCAGAGCAGTAGAGAGAGGGAGTAATTGAGTGCATGGGTTCCCAGTTTGACTGCCCCTGCTACACATCTGTTCATGGATTTCATGGGCAAATCCCAACTCTAGGCAATACTTCATCACCCTCCTCATCTCAGGAAGATCCAAATGGCTCTTGGTGACATCAGTTTTTGTGTCTTTGCTGAGGCTGCATCTTGAGTAGCAACCTAAGGATGTGCTGCTTCTGGCTATGACTAAGAACTCTGGATGAGCCTCTTTCAAATCTACTGCCTGGCTTGCTCTAAGGAGATGGCCAGGAAATATGGACAGCTTTGTGAAATCACCCCAAGAGACCATCATCCAGCCCCAGGCCATGTTCCTGCCCTCTGTAGCATTTTCAGTCACATGGAATCTCAAATACTAGGTTGTGTACATCAACTGGCAAATTTTCTGATGAAGAGAGTAGAGCATAGGTACAAATTTAATAATAATAATAATAATAATAATAATAATAATAATAATAATAATAA
>JADRCH010000098.1:2960843-3001400 GCA_019843965.1 Rhynchomys soricoides | reverse complement strand
AATAATAATAATAATAATAATAATAATAATAATAATAATAATAATAAAGTTAGCTAGTCTTGTATCCGGGCCTGACTTCCTAATCCCCATTCTATTCCCAGCACTGTCTTATTGCATTGGCCTGATTCGTGCTCCTAGGTTCTTAGTCCTCACTAGAGAATCCATATCTTAACTCATCTCAAAATTTAAGACCCGAAAGAGAGAAAATGAAATTTTAGCTAATCCAAGCACACATTATAAATCTCTATCCCTTTCTGGTGTTCTGACTGTAACTCTCTGAGCAGCCACCAGACATTTGGCATCTTTCCATGGCAATAGTATGGTCCTAGTAGGATAATTCTCTCATCTCTTGAGAGAAGATCATTGTAAGGCAATACATTTGAAAGCAAAGAAGATTTGGGAGTCATGGAAACATGTGTGGGTTCATGCGGCTCAGAGGATCACCAACCAATTATTTTTAAGCTATGGGGAGGGAGCAAGATGATACACCCCACTCGGCTCCACTCAACTTAGCGAGGACGAAAGGTGGGAATGAGGGAGTGCTTGGCTGATTATACTACTCAGCTACTAGCTTTATGAAGAGTTCACTTCATAGTCATTTGCATATTCACTCATTGTCTGGAGCAGATTTGATTTAACAGCCTAGATTTAGGTCAGGTAGTGCTTGAAATGTTTTCTCCCCCCTATGTATGTTCAGTTAGTTTCTTTAACTTGGCCTAAGTTTCGATAGGCTCAAGAGCAACCATTTACTGGGAATTTCTGTCTGCTAGCATCCTGGGGCAGATGAAGAGATACTAACCACAGTCCGTGACACTGTGGAGCTGGTGGTCAGGAGAGGTATAGATTAAAAGAGGAACAGAAAAGTACGAAGAGTACTAAGTACAGGGTTTCCGGGAGAGAGGGATGTGTTTCCACCTCTCTGTTGGGCAATACAGCATCACAAACTTGGCACCTTAAAAGTGTCTGCTTATGAGCACTCATTAAGTTTGTAGTTGGGTAGACTCTTATCTCAAGGTCTCCTCAGGCCTGAGGCAAGTTACCCATTGGGCCAGGCTCTTGTCTGTGAGCTTAGGGAAGTCTGTATTCAAGCTTTCTCTGGTAATCAACACCCAATTTCTTTCCCTGTGCCAGCTTTCAAGGGAGGAGCGGTCCATCATCTCTGGTACCATCTGTATTCCTTCCCATGTAATGTCTTTCTCCTGCCCAGCTGTCCCCAGAGGGCCAAGTCCTTTCTTCTCATGTCTTGACTTACTCCTATATTCTTCCCCTGGTCTAAAAGAGATGAGTGTTTAGATACTTTTCCTCTTAATCATTTCATTTATTGAGATAAGGTCTTGTTGTGTAGCTCAGGCTGACCTTCTCCTCTGGATCCTCCTGTCTTAGCCTCCTGAGTGTTAGGATTACTCAGCAAGAATAGAAGGCTTCTTGGCAGCAATGGGTGGACTGAACTTCGTAAGAATGAATCAAACCTTTGCAGGAGAGAAAACAGAGGGGAGACTATTACAAAAGGTAGGTGGAAATGCTCTGGGGCAGATATAGCACTGCCTTCTCTACCCAATACCTACTTAGGGTGGAGCATTCCAAAATTTCCAACCTCAACTTTTTGATGAATTAGCTCACTGGTTATAGATTATTATAATAATTAAAATAACACCACACTCAGAAAGTTTGGAAATTAGTGCTTGGAACCATAAAAATGATCAGTATATCCTAGCTGATGCTATTCTATAGCTTCAAATTGGAAAACTCTTGTAAGGAGTCCTAGAATGTTCATTCTTTCACTCACTTGTTTATTAAGAGCAAAGGAGGTGCCAGTGTGAGGCCCTGGGGAGATGGTGGAAGATTGAATTCAATAGAACACTCCAGTTTCATGGGGTTCCACTCCAGTTGAACAAACAGACAACAGGCAATGTAATGAGCACAGGGAGAGCTAGGACAATGCAGTGGTCTTCTGATGGTGTCTGTGACCTTTGAAAGGTAGGCTCCTCTTTGTCACCATAATTACTGAACACAAGCTTTGCCTTCTTATGTCTCTGTCTCTCTTTAGCTTCAGACAGATCAATGTTCTGCACACTACCTCACTTGCAATATATCCCTGTAAATGATCTCAGATTCTCATTCCTTGTTTAGATCAAACCCACTATTTAACTTTGAGTAAACATTTGCATAACACCTGCTATGTGCCAGTGAGCAGCAGAGCCAAGATTCAAACTAAGTCTGCTATACTTGACAAGGCTAAGTATGAAGCATCAGGCCTTCTTGCCCAGTCTTGGACCTAACACTCCTAACAGTGACAATATTCCTACTGGTAATGGAAAAGCAGCAACTACAGCAGTTCACTGAGCACTGTAGCCAAGTTCCTCAACTCAAGTTGTTGCATGGGTTCCTATGAAAACACTAGAGAGTAAGAATTTGCATCATTTTAGAGAGACTGAACCTGCCTATTAGAGAAGGTGAGTTCTCACAATAGGCCACAGGACCAGCACACAGCTGACTTTCGAATGAATCCAGCCTCTGCTGATTCCAAACCTTGGTACTGTGTGATGATTCAAAGCTTTGATCAGTTGTTGTCTTTGGCTTGATTAGTCCTTTTCTTTTCCAAAGATTGTCCATGTAGACATCCATGTAATCATGGAGGGGTACATGACAGCTTCCAAAACCTGCTCTGTCCATTCCACATCTGGCTGCCATTGCCAAGCACATCTGCTGGGCTGACTCAGGCGGATCCCAGACCTGCAGCCATAGCACCTGGGTCCCAACAAAGGCAGCACAGAACCCTCAGGACTGCCATCTTTACCGGCTGCAGACTGTAGGAAGGAGAGCCCTCCCTCATCTTCAAAACCATCAGTTGACAGTCTAGCTCAGGCCTCCCTACTGCTGCTCTTTTAGATTGTGAGCTCAGACTCACATCAACAGGGCACATGGGATGGGGGAGGGTGGTTGTAGTTGCTTGAATTCTCAACCTCCTAAGCTTTGTCATCCCAGGAATTAGGACAACAGCATCCTCTCCTTTGTGGGGTTGGGACAAAGTTGAAATGGCTCTGAGCTTCTGCTGTGACAGATACTTTCCTTAAAGTTTATTTTGTTTTAAGATGTTTATTAACTTACAAAGAGTTAGGGCTCATTACAGTGTTTCTCAAACACACTTTATTTTTATTGATTCTCTTCCACTTCTTGCCCTCCTCTCCCTCCTGAATGCCCCTTCACTGTCAATGTCCTACATTAAGGTCACATGTGACCTTTTTCCCTCTATGCTTCCGTCCTCCACTTGTCAACACCTCTTATTCTCATGCTCTTCTATCTAGATTATGACAGATGCTCTTAAAAAAATGAAGAAAATAAAATGAACAAAACTCCCCCTTGTCATGGACCTTCAATTTTGGTGAGATAATCTACATACAAAGGTAGCCAGGTGCATAGTTGCCACAGTTACCAGCTGTATATTATTTGGTGAATCACCTCACTCTAGAGAGAGTCACAAAACAGGAGCAAAACTAACATCTCCAAGTATTATTTTAAAGATCCAGTGAGATCAGGGAGAAGGTCTTTTTGTTAGTATACTCAAGGTTACTTGCAAAAGAAAGTGTTTCTGGATCTTGAGGCTATAGCATCTACTCCAGATATAAGGAAGGTCAAGGTTATAGGCAGTTTTCCTCAAAGACAGCAGAGGGCATAAAAGATGAGACCCCTGGTATCTCAGGAACCACATGGGAAGTCAGTATCTAAGGCCAGCTGAACAGACTGAGGAGCACATGGGAGAGGAGAAACACCATGGCGGCTACTGAGCACTGGTTCTCAACCTGTGGGCTGAGAGCCCTGTGACAAGCCTCTACCTCCAAAAATATTTACATTATAATTCAAAACATTAACAAAATTATAGTTTGATGAAGTGGCAATGAAATGATTTTATGGTTGGTGTTCACAGCAGAAAGACTGTATTAAAGAGTTGCAGCATTATGAAGATTGAGAACCACTAGGCAGCTAGCAACAAGAGCAACCAGACTGTGTGGGTTATGGACTGCTTCGAGTGTTCAATGTAACAAAGGCAAAGTTTAAAGGATGGGCTAGAAAGATCCTAGAAAATGACATTATTAAGTACAGAAGGCTCTGTTTCAGTCAGGCCAACAGCTCCAGATCAACACTAAGAGATAAACCAGATAGTTAGGGGGTATGGAAATTCCAGAATAGAGAATGGAACAAAAACCATATAAGCTAAGAGGTTACATGGGCTGAGGAGGTGGCTCAGTGGGTAAGGCACTGGCTGTGCAAACATGGGGATTAGAGTTTGGGTCCCCAGCAGCCACATTAAAGCTGAGAGCAGCAACACCAGGGTGGCAGAGATAGGCAGGTCTCAGAGCTCACTGGTCAGTGAGGCTAGCCCAAATGACAAGCTCAAGGTTCATTAAAAGACTCTGTCTTAGTTAGAGCTTTCATGACTGTGAACAGACACTATGGCCAAGGCACCTCTTATGAAGGACACCATTTAACTGGGACTGGCTTACAGGTTCAGAGGTCCAGTCCATTATCATCAATGCTCCTGCATGTCAGTGTCCAGGCAGCAAGCATTATGCTGGAGGATAATCTTCATCAAAAGGAAGCCAGGAGCAGATTGTTTTCAGGCAGCTAGGAGGAGGGTCTCAAAGCCCATCCTGACAGTGACATACTTCCCACAGCAAGGCCATACTTAATAACAAGGCCATACCTCCTAATAGTGCCACTCCCTGCATCAAGCATATTCAAACCACCACAGACCCTGTCTCAAAATCAATGTGGGGAGTCTATGGAGGAAGGCATCATGATGTCAGACTCTGGCCTCTACATGTGTCCTCATGGGTGAACACACCGGCATACACATACTTGCATGAAATTTCATCAATAATGGGATGATATTTTAAGATGGAGTCTTTGGGAGTTAATTTGGCCCCATTGGTCGATGCCCTCATGACATTTTAGTGTACTTATGAAGAACATAAGTAAACTATGAGCTAAAGCTCTCCCTCCTCTCTTCCCCCTATATTCTCTATTTAACATTAGATTTCCAGCCTCCAGAATCATGTGAAATCAAGGTTTTCTGTATAGGCTTCCCTGGCTACTGTATTGTGCTACATCAGTCCACATGGACTGAGACAATGAGTAACATTCTGGATCCTTATAGCTGAGTTTTACCATTGTCCATCCTGTTTTGTGCCTTGGGAGGCAGTTGATGCTGAGAGAGCACAGATGCTCTATCCTCTGGATTCTGAATGAATTCACCCACTGTGAGGGGTGGGTGGGGTTGGAGAAAGGAAAGAGAGAGGTTAAATGCTTAAACATCTTGGTTCCTTCCTTCAAGTCATAGAGAGATGTCTGCATCATTTAACCCAGGTTTCTGATGCTTTCATGTTCTCTGTGTTCTGGCAACCACTCCTTTTAGACCCAGAGATGTCAGGAACCCCACTATTACCAGCCCTAGAAAACTGCACTTGCTCCATGATTTTCCTATACTCTGCCTACAGCTTTGCAAATAATCTTGCTATCCTAACTTACTGTGACATCTGTCTTCTTCTGGTTACCTGAGCAATACAGAAGTTCCAGGGCTTAGATCCAAAGCTCTGTCTCACTGGGTTCTATTTGCATAAACTCTCAGTGGGTCAGCTTAATTTAAAGAGGTAGTGCTAGAAAAAGCCCTCAGTAGAGAGCAGAGAGAGTTGGAGTCAGGACCAGTGAGAGAGTCATGCTTGGGTTTAATTAGGATAAATACTAAGGGTTTAAAAAGTGCAAGAAGTAATAAATAATTTTGGCTCCACCCTCGGTGGGAACCAAGCAGTATTCTAAGTGCAATGTATGTGTGAAGTCCTTTAGTCACTGTGCTGGCTAATTTTATGTCACCTTGATACAAGACATAGTCATTTTGGAAGGAGCAATATCAATTGAGAAAATTCTCCCATCATATTGGCCTGTAGGCAAACCTGTGTTGCATTTTCTTGATTGATGATGGATGTGGGGTGGCCAGGTCCACAGTGAGTGGTGTTACCCATTGGCAGGTGATCCTGGATGCAATATAAAGGCAGGTTGAGGAAGCCATGAGGAGCAAGTTAGTAAACAGCATTGCTCCATGGCTTCTGCATCAGTTCTTGCCTCCAGGTTCTTCCTTGATTTCATGCCCTGACTTCCTTGAATGATGAACCATGATTTGAAAATGTAAGTGAAATAAACCCTTTCTTCCCCACGTTGCCTTTTGGTCATGGTGTTTTATCACAGCAATAGAAACTCTAAAGACAGTCACCACAAGAGTACTATTGAATAGATAGTTTGCCAACAGTATTTTGTAAAATGAAGAGCAGAGGACAGGGCAGCCAAGTGATTTGCCCAAGATCATACACATAATAAGTCATGTCAAAACTTCCTTTCTGGGTTGTCTAGCTTCCTTGAGCTACCTTCTTTATTAGATCTCTGTACAAAATAAGCCTTTCCTTATGTAGCAGTGCATTGACTTCATTTACAAGCTTTTTCAGATAGTGCTAATGGGGAACTTTGTGTCTAAATGGAACATTTGATGGCACCCTTTACCTCATACTCTTCTAGGACTGGCTAGATGCTAATGATCTCATAAGTGTAAGCCACATATGGGATTGAATCCCTAGCTTGCCATCTAATTGTGAATGAATTTCCTGACCTCTGTGTTTCAGATTCTTTTTCTACAAAATGGGTCTAATTAAAGACTAGCCAATTTATAACATTACTATGAAAATTAAATAAAATTTCATCTGTCTGTCAGCTTAGCAGGAAGGAGATGTTAATATAGAGTTAGATATGGAAGAAATTTATCGTAGGTAACATCTATGAAAGTCTCCGAGGGAAGAGAGCACAACAGTCACTAGTAACACTTCAGACAATGAAAGACATCTGGAACAAGTAGAAGGATCAGTAGGAAATGCCCAAGACCTGATTTTGCTCTGAGAAGGTCTCAGCAGGCCAATGAGAAGCTTGTCCATGAAAGAATATTGCATTAATCAGAGATGGCCAGACTGTGGTGCTCACACCTGTCTCTGATTGCAACTTTAGGAGGATAGTGCATACCGGCACAGCTACCAAAGGTCTTAGCTCCTGTCTGCCTCAGGCAAATACAGAGTAAACGTTAGATACGGACACCATTATGATTTTAATTAGGAGCCTAAGGAATGGAAACAAGTGTCACTATGCCCTATAATACAGTTAGCTGTATGTCTGCCTATATCTAAGAGAACTCCATTACTTGACACTTATTAAACAGACAAGACAGATGTTATTTGAGCCCTTGTAGAAGAAGAGACAAGCTTCATTGTAGAACTGGGCTCAACTCTGAATATAACAAAGATAGCTTGAGATTTCTAACCATTTGGCAGATAGAGGAAGCCTGCAGATGGAGTTTGATTGGGCAAAAGAAATACGAGACACTTGTCATCTTAGTTGCTTTTCTGTTTCTGTGACAAAATACCCCAACAAAAGCAATTTAAAGACAGAAGGACTTATTTTGACTCACAGTTCTAAAGTACAGTCCATCATAGTGGCAACATCATGACAGCTAGAGAATTGAGGCAGGTGGTCATATTGTGTCCATAGTGAGGAAGTAGGAGGCAGTAAATGATGGTGCTCAGCTAACTTTCTCCTTTTTATGTAGTCCAGATTCAGGCCTAGGGAATGGTGCCCTCACTTTTAGTGTGGGTCTCCCAACCATAGTTAACCTCATCAAGTGTACTTGTGTACTTGGAAGCATGTCCCCTATGAGATTCCAGTTGATAGCCAACACTAACTCACTAAACTGGCTCACTCTGAATTTTTCTGTAGATAATCCAAGAGCTAAAGTTTGGTCAAGGACAAAGTTTTTGTCATCTTTCCTAGATGGCACCTCAGCAGAATTTATGGATAGGCTTCTCTCCATCTCTCTTGTCTCTCTGTGTCTCTGTCTCTCTGTGTCTCTCTCTGTGTTCTCTCTCTCTCTCTCTCTCTCTCTCTCTCTCTCTCTTTCATCCTGGTATGCTGCATGGCTCAGAAAAAAAGGTTGTTGATCATTTGGGTGACCATCAGGACATGTGAGGGCTGGCCTTTCTAAGCAGGACCTTATGGTCAGACTCAGCACCTGAATACCCAGATGACACCTGAAGTCACCCTGTCAATGTCTCCTGGGCCTCTCTTAAATTAAAACAACCCCTGAGCTCCAGGCAGAACATCTGACCAATTTGTGAATAGGGTCCATCTAGACATAAGTGCCTAGACAGACATCAGAAATGGCTTGTTAGGCAGAGGCATTGTTGAGTCAAGAGAAAACCAAGGCTCTAACTCCAGAATTCTTGATCCTAAATTTAACTTCTATTTATTAAATAATTCAGAATTTAAAAAATCTACATACAGTGTATTCTTCTATAATGTCCCATGTGAACCAAAGAGTCCTTTGCATCCCTCAAAATCCCTTTGAATGGGATTCATAGCATCACAGCTTTATTCTCAATAAATCTTCTATATCTGCTTGTATTTAAACTAATTACATATAAACCCACACATCTCTATCTCTGTCTATTTCTAGCTAATCTCTCTATATATCTCTCTCCCTCACTATCTTTATCCCTACCCTACCCCTATCTCTATCCCATCCCTATCCATATCATATCTATATCTGTCCCCCCACCTTTTATTTTGAGCAACAGATATTTAGATAGGGCATTTGTCATCCTCAAGGTCAAATATTGGATGGACGACTTTAAAGAATAGCTTTTGACATATTTCTTTCCCTTTCTACCCCATCTATTTCTTCATCTGTCTCTTTATCTCCCTCTCCATTCTTTCCTAATGGATTGAACATGATCAGCTGAGTGTCAGTTAATTTCTTTGATGTAAGACATGAGGGTACAGACATACTATTTTAAATCAAGTCCTAGAAATAATTAAGATGTCAGAGGGAATTACTAGTATTTGTACTTCTGCTGTCTGCCAGTTTAATAGCTTGCTTATTTACTGGTTTGCAGTGTGAGCTCTCTACTTCTTTTGAGCTGGTAACTTTGGAGTTCATTACCTTTCCAGGCAGTTCAAGGCTGGCCCTGTCCATCTGCATATACATCTGTTATGATGCTCAGAGCATTTATTATAGCAGCCACTAATATACCTGGATAAATCGTAGAACCTCCATAATCATTGAGAAGGAAGCCCATTGCAAAGCCCATTTGATTCTAGGATCACTACCTGGATTCTACAATATGGCAAAAATCAAGGGACAGGAGGAAGTAGGGGTCTTGGACTTGAAAGACCTTGATTTGAAGATGGGTTTAGAGGCTGCACAGCTTAGAAGAAGTTATTCAACTTGCTGATCCTTGTTCATAAATACCAAGGAAGGGTTGAAAGTAAGAATGTTGCTCAAAGAAAGAGGAGTTCTATAGGCTCCGTGGGTTAACCTACTACTATTATTTTGTGAAATAGACTTGGTTTTAAACTGCCCTCTACATTCATTTCTCTATACTGTTAGGTCTTAGTTAGGGTTTACTGCTGTGAACAAACACCATGACCAAGGCAACTCTCATAATGACAACATTTAATTGGGGCTGACTTACAGGTTCAGAAGCTAAGTCCTTTTCATCAAGGTGGGAACAAGGCAGCATCCAGGCAGGCATGGTGCAGGAGGAGCTGAGAGTTCTACATCTTCATCTGAAGGCTACTCGTGGAAGACTCACTTCCAGGCAGCTAGGATGAGGATGTTTGTTTGCTTGTTTTTTGGAGACAGGGTTTCTCTGTGTAAACCTGGCTGTCCTGGAACTCACTCTGTAGACCAGGTTGGTCTCAAACTCAGAAATTTACCTGCCTCTGCCTCCCAAGTGCTGGGATTAAAGGCGTGCACCACCACTGCCCGGCATTATGATGAGGATCTTAAAGCCCACGCCCACAGTACCACACCTGCTCCAACAAAGCTGAACCCCCAAATAGTGCCAAGCCTATTCTGACCATGACTCCATAGATTAGTGTAACCCTCAGACCTGATCAGAGAAGTTTCTTTTTGCAGTGTATGGTGGTTAGTGCAGAAACTCACAAGTTGTCAAAGGCAGAAAATATGTGTGTATGGAGTGCTTAGCCACAATAGAATACCTGTATCATACATTTCTCCTCAAGGCCTAAGGACCATTGGGAAAGAGGAGGCAGAAAGATTATCAGAGCTAAAGGTCAGAGAGGACCAGAGTAGAGCCATGTGTTCTGGATAAGCAGAACTTAGGAAGTCACAGCAGCCAAGGAAAAGACCTGCTTAGGTTGAAGGCAGTCAACACTCTAGCGTGGAGGTTGAAAAGGCTTATACTCTAATCACCTCAGTTGAGGAAATCAATGAAGGCCTCTGGGGTAGGGAGGGTCAGTTTGCCTTTATGTATGGCCTTTGGTAGGTTGGCCATGCTTCAGTGGATGGCTTCACACTCATGAGTACATGGGCAACAGGAGTCAGCGTTGGTGGGACATGAAGAAGAAAGGGGAGAAAAAGGAGTTCGTGAAGGTGGGAGGGTGTGGGAAGTGTGTGTGGGGTAGATATGGGAGAAGTTAGAAGGGGGATGGGGGATCAAAACACATTATATTCATGTATAGAATTCTCAATGAATTAGTGAAAATGAGTAAAAATTAAGAATGAGGAGCTCAAGAAACATGCTCTGGAAGAGGGGATGTGTCAAAAGACTAAAGAAGCATCCACAAGCCATTGCCTGATCCACTGTCATCCTCTCTGGAAACAACACTCACAAGACTGATTGCATATGAATATCGACATAAGCACTTGCTTAAAAGAACGTTATATTAGATCTTTGTGATCCCTACCAGAAAACACACTTCAAGTGTCTCTGAGGTGAAACTCCTTTTTCTTCATCCTTTCTTTCCTTCAGCTCAGTTCTAGCCTTATCCACCCATGCCACACTTACCATTTACTTCCCCAACTACAGGCTCCTAATGGTAGCCTTTTATGTTGTCACAGAGCAGATGGCTATAGAAGCTTACAAGGGGGGGGGGTAGATGTTTGTTTCCTTTTCAGGCAGATTTAACAAACTCTGATCCCATAGAAACTTCTAGAAACTCTCAATGAGTAGATCTTGCCTTTTGTAAGAGGTAAGAAGTGTATGTCCTGTGGATCAAGACCTACAACCAAGTGGTCTCGAAATTTCTACAGATTGTCAGCTAATATCTGCAAGTAGATTAAATGCCAGGTTGCTGAGCCCCGCAGGGGGAATTTGAGGATAATGTACAAGTAAGTACAGGGACTCCTTCATGGTTGCCAGGGAACTAGCTGCAGAGTGCACATGTGTGGGGCTCTCTCCTGCCTGACATCCAGATATACTATGGAAGCTGGGGGCTTACCTCAGCCTACAGATGAAGGCAAGTTATTTTAGAGATGAGAAGAGAAGATGGAAATAAGTTGACTCCCCTGATTCTAAGCCTTTGATTAGCTGTGATGTCAGGCATCATGGCTTGCCTGCCCTGGAATTTACCTATATAGAGACTCACTGAAGACAATTTAGCTCCATCCAAAGGAATGAAAAACCATTTAGAGGCTTCAGTGAAAGGGCATATGCAATCCTTTGGGAGGTCAGGTCTTTCTACGTTTGGTTATGCTTTGTAGATTGGGTGCTCTACAGACATGTATAAAATGCAGAGTTTCACTCTGGAGGACCACTGTTAGAATGATGTGCCATGTGCTCAGTGGACAGCTTTGTACTGCAGAATGGGTCTTCCATGTGGTGCTAGCGTCCTTCATCATTTAAAGCTGCTGCTCCTGCAATACTCTCCGTCTGCCCTTCTGCATCCCCAGAGTTCACCATCACAGCCTGCTAGCCTATGTTCTTCTCTTAGGTGGCCCACCAAGAGAAGGTGCACATTTCCCACTACCCCATCCTCAGGACTTGGGATTGATCAGTGCTGTTTCACCTCCTACAAATACTTGTAGAAACCACACCTAACCCCAACATGTTGTCTGATGCTTGCCAGGATCTGCATATGCTTCTCTCTCCATCTGGAAAGATTTTCTCCACTCCCCCCTCTCTCTCTAACTTTCCAGAATCTCTTAAGACTTAGCTCTGGCCTGAGGGAAGGACATCAGCTGTATGATTGATTCACTAGTGCAACTCAAGCTCCAGCATGCTACTTGGAATGCAGCATAAACCAAGGGATCTTACTTGTCTGTAGGAACAAATAAGTCTCTTCTGGGAAACATGATTGTCGATAACCACCTCCTGGATCCCTTGCTGGGTTGTGTCTCCATCTGGGCCCATGGTTTTCCTACACCTCCTGTGTTCTACCACTAGATTCTAAGCTTCTCAAGCATACAGGCCATGCTCACTCATCTTTTAGGTTGTTGGTGTCTAGCACAGGCCCCTGATGCAGTGGATACTAAATAAATGTTGTATAATAAACAACGGGACTGACGTGGATGGTTCCTGCTCTCAGACATTGCCTTATTGTGAGTGAATTTTTCTCTCCCACTTTTGCTGGACATGAAACTATCTCTACATGTACAGATTGACTATAGAGCGACTCAATAAAGAGTAATTATTTGATTTGTAAAACAAGATAACTTTGTAAGAAAGAAGTGACCTTGGGAATGGTAGTTCTTCAAAATTCAGTCTTCTAATCTGACAAATTCAGCCTTCTAATCTGGCATTAAAAAGTCTCTGCTGTTGTCTCATAGGTAGGCACTTGACAAGGACTCAGGTTAGCTAGCTAAAAGCAAGATGGCCTTGGGAAATAAAAGTGAGGGAGAGGGTCAAGCAAGACAGAGAAAAGATTTAATGATGGGCTTCTGTGGACAAGATAGGCCTAACCCTGCTAGATGCCCTCTGAGGAGCCCTGCAGGATGGGCCTCATATATATTGTCTAGAGATGAGCTGTAACCTTGACAGCTTCCTTCCTCCCCTATTGGTTTAAGTTTGGTCCTGGGGGATTGACTTCCCCTTTGTTCTGTAACCAAGCAAACACTGCTTTCTTCTTCCAATGCTGGGATAATGGAGATAGCCCAGCAGAGGAACAGCAGCATGCAGAGGCTTGAGATACTATTAGTATGCTGGAAAATGAAGGCTAGAGCTGCAGGGGGCTCTGAGGTGGGCTAGAGAGGAAAGAACTGTCTTCAGAGAGTGTATCTGTCTCCATCCTATCAACCGGTTGCCTTAGAAAGTAAGATGATTTGTTAGCCTAACACATGATAGACTACCAGGAATATGAAGTATGACATTGCCTTACATTTCAGCAATGTCCAAACCCCTACCAAAAAAACCTTTCTACCCCTTCTAGCCCTGTCTTTCAACCTCTGTCCTCCCACTGTGGACTGCAGCTGTTGAATTAGCCTCATCAAACCCAGCTTGCTTTGTTCTGGAAGGATCCTGGAGGAGCCCACAGAGCTCTGGTGATGCTCATTATTTCTCCAGGAGAATCAGAGACCTCCAGTAATGAGGACTCACTCTGGCATGTCTTTTTTCCCTGTCAGGGAGCCAGTGCCTCCTTCTCCACCCTGTCACCATCTTGGGGGAGGCCTGACCATAGAGCGGGGACAAGGAAGAGCTGATTTTTCTCCTCCACAAGGAGCATGCTACAGAGGGGATCTTCCTGTCACAATTACCCAACAAGAGGTGCCTGGGAATCCAGAGAGCCCCTCATTATGAAACTTCTCTGGTCTGTCAGCTCCACAGCCAGGACACCTCAGACTTGGCCTTATAATGAGCTTTTGTGGTGTGGCTCCTTGCAGGCTTTCTTTACATACTGAGGATCTGGACGCATTTCCATTATCAGGGCCAGTTTTAGTTTAGTCACCCACAATTTACTATTCTGCAAACAGCAAGCCTGGGAGATGCATTGACCTACTTGATAGAACTCTCTGGTAATAACGATGCCTTGATCTTCATTTGTAGAAGGGAGGTCTTAAATATTCATATGTTTTGAGCCAATGACTTTATTTCTTGGCATGTTTTGTAAGGAATATAAAACGCTTTTCCAACAGAGATGCTTGTCCTAAAATTACTTGTACGTGGAGTGGTGAACAACAATAAAGAGGGCAGTGACCAAATCTTATGTAATCGTGTGGAAAAATCATACTAGCATAATGTTCAGATAAAAATAGAGATTTTAATATTAAACTGCAGCACAATCATCCCGGTGAAAATGAGCAAAATAAAAATAGCCTATAAAATGTTCTATCAATGGTAGTAATCTTCCGGATTTTTTCTCTTCTCTGGACTTCCACATCTCTTTATGTTAAGCACATAGTTCAGCTCAAATGACACTTCTTTTTCAATGTTATATAAAACATGTGTCTAGAAACTGAGTAAATGCTGTCTTTGCAATAGAGAAAAGCACATGAGAAAAAGACCAGAAGAGAACTCAGAAGGCACCACTGTCCTGGTGATAAAAAGCCACCCTGCCCTTCTGCACAACACCTTATCCTGGGGAGCAGAGGAGAGGTGAGAGATCCCAGGGCTTCACCTTCAGATACTCAAGTCACAGAGTATGCCCGAGTCTCCCATGCTGACTGGCTTCAGGCAGTTCCGATTCAGATCTAATTCAGTGTGGCAAGTGCCTCTTGGGGATTTAGATGTACTTTTTTTTTTTTCTATATCATAAATGTTTTGTACTGTTGCCAAATTACTCTTACCATTAGGAAATGCCAAAGCACTTTCGAATCTAAAGATTCAGCAATGTGGAAATGAGTTCTTTCCAATATCATAATTTGCTCTGGTCTATCAGTACTGAGGTTTATTTCCACCCCTAGAGAAGCTGGGTTGGTGGGTCTGTTTTCCCCTGCCTGGTGTCCACACTGTACCTCATTATTCCATTGCTTTCAAGAAGCATCACAGGAGGAAGGTTGAAGAAATTAGGAGTGTTGGGCTTAAGAGCAAAGATATCTAAAAATAGGCATGCAGATAGAGGGGAGCAAATTTGTTTCCTGTGAGCCCAGCAGGTGAGACCATGACCAGCGAGTAGAAATTGCCATTAGACAAATGTTAGCTTTCAGAACTGCATTTGATCTATACAAGAGGCAAAGGGGCTTTAAACACTGTCCGAGGATCAGGCATTTTTAGATTACTTCTGCCAGCTCCATGGTCTTTTCAGATCTTATACTTCTAAGAATCATGAGCTTCCCATGATTACCCAGAATACATTTCTCCTCACTCTGGGCTAGCCTATTTGCAAGGCTAATATAATCAAAATTTTACTAAATTGTTTGTGGTTTATTCCAAACAGTGCCTAATTCAAAGCAACTGCTCATCCCCAGCTGAGTTGGGTCCTATTGTTCTTGGTTAAAAATAATAAATAAATAAACAAATGCAATATATATGGAAATCCAAACATAAGCAAATAAATTAGGGGAATAATTATTTGCAGAACAAAAGGAATCCCCATAGGGATTCCTTAAACTGTGAGCTCTCCAATAGTATTTACAGTGTAATTAAATTAACCAAAATACGGTTAAGACTTGACTCTATAGTCTTTACCTAGGTCCTTCTCTCCCTTATAACCAGATCTGATCTGAGACTGGAGGCTCAGTCCTGCCTGGGGAGCTGGGAACTAAACTCCCCTCTGGGAGAGAGGTGCAGGATGTCTATGACTGTGCGAAGCTGGGGATCATGACAACTTTGGCATTTGTGATGCCTGGGGTTTTGGTGTTGGCTCTGCAGGGCCTTCGATTTTGTTCTTCTGCCTTGATTTGTATCTGTCCCACTTTCTTTCATTCTGGCCTTTTGGGTTTCTCTCCACAGACTGCATTTGTAAGAGTCAGAGTTGGAGCTGGCCCTTCAGTGAGTAACAGTTCATTGTGATCAGCTGGTGACTGGGGGCACTGGGAGTTGTGAGACCAGGGAGCAATCAAGTAAGGTATTTGGTACATCAGGAGAGAGCTACTGTGCCTGACATTGGGTTGGTGGAGGGCAGAGGAAGAGTGACTTCAGAGTCCAGGAATAGAGGCTGTTCAGTTGGAAATGGAGCCCAGGAAAGTGGGGCAGCCTGGGGGAAGGGAGGTGAAACCATAAGGGGAGAGAGGCTCAAAGGAGAGGTGAGACTTGAGAGAGATGGAGCTGTGTTTCCTGCTTTGTAGCATGTAGCCTGATCTTCTTATTTGGCCGAATCAAGCTGAAAGTCAGGGATATCAACAAATCCTGGGAAATGTCTGCAGGGCACAGCTTCAGTGAGAAGAGCAGAAAGGAAGCTGGGTAGGGAGCAGATCTGGGTATAAGCAGACAGTGACCTTAGCAGGATATTCAAGAAACTGAATTTGTTGAGATGGAGACTGAGTTAACGCAAGACCTCAGGGGCCAGGATAAAAACAGTCACTTTACAAGTAGGGAAGGGAGACACAGAGATGTTATGTCATTGTTCTGGGCCACAGAGGCATTAAAGTGTTGAATCAATATTCAGATATTAGCAGTTGGGCTTAGGAGCCCCTGTGATTAACCCTGCTAATCTACCAAATCATGAAGTCCTTATCCAGCTCTTGTTAGAAATTTCTCTAGTTTTAATTTCCTTGCTCTGGGGTGGGGAGGGGGAACAAACAACCATTTCACAGAACTGTTGTGAGATTAGGGGGTACAGATATCAGCTCAATGCCTGACATACAGAAGATATCATGTTTAAATGGTCAGGGAGTTCCCCTGCTGGGAAGGGAGATCATGTGATCAGCTTTCTGAATCAGGCTTAGTTAGGTCTCCTCTTTCCTTTGCAGTCTTTTTCAAGACCTGAAGCAACCCCAATTTGGATATCACTCATGTCTCTCATGAACATTTTGTGGTTAATCTCAGGATAGTCAATATTCTCAAGAAAATCAATTAGGTTGGATAGTAATAAAGATATATTAATCTTTCTGATTGCTACCAGGCCTTTACTGCAATGTTCGCAAGAAGGTATTACTTTTGTGTTGTTTTTCAGTGACATCCATACTGGTCAAAGGTTGAAATATATACTGCCTTTAATGCCATGCCTTAGATTTAAGGGAACCAAATTCCACAATTCCATTTTTGCCCCTAAATCTTTAACCGACATCTTTCTGAACTCTGAAATGGGGAGCTCCATTCTTTCTTGTTCTTCTCCATGGTTTGAATTAAGCGAGATCATAAAGAGAAAAACAGCAATAAGTGTAGCTAATGTATGACATTTACTGTGTACTAAGCTTATGCACTGAATTCTTTCCACTAGTTGCCTACACAGTACAGATGATGCCCCAACACATGTTTGAAATAGTTTTTCATTCAAGGTTACAGATCTTACAAATGACAGAGTAAGAATGTGAACTCAAGGTATCTGAGTCCAGAACCAAAAAATGCCAACTTCCCTCTGGGCATCACTGTGCCTGTGTGAGATATTTTCTCCTCTGAGCTTCTATAACTTAGGTCTCAACGATACCCAGTGGGGGAGACACATATCTCTCCAGCAGCATGGAAGTCTCATGGCTTTGTTCTTCTTCCCTGATAGAAGTAAATTTGCTGCAAACATACCATTTAAATTTTAACAAAGGCTTACTTTTACTTTACATGTATGTCTGTATAAATGTATGTCTCATATTTGCAGGTGCTCTTGAAGGCCAGAAGGTGCTGGATCCCCTAGAACTTGAGATGCAGATGGTTGTGATCTGCTGGACATAGGTGCCTGAAACCTAACTCAGGTCCTTGGAAGGAGCATCAAGCCCTCGAAACCTCAGAGCCACCAGTTCAAAAGCCTGTACTTCAGCGTCTTCCCTAAAACTTCTGTGATCTCTCAACTGTGTCACCCATAACCCCACAAAGTCTGGAAAGCAGCTTACCTCGACCAGAGCTCAAAGCACTGTAGGCTTTCACATATGACCCTGTCTTCCCAGAAGAGCCTGTGTGTAGATTTCCTGACTATCTTTGAAGAATGATGCAGCATCACAGTATAGAAAATGAGACCTCTACTTGTGGCCAGAAGTAACTCTTTGTGTACATTAGAAAAGGCTCCCATCTTTAGGATCAGTTAGGAAGAAGACCATCTTCTGGGAAGACATTTAAGGAAACTCTGTTATTTTCTTACATCAGGTTACAGAAAGACATCACCTTGGCAAGCAGCATGCGTATAGCTGGTTTCAGACCATTCCTGATCCTTAGCAGAACTGCAGCATCACTGTCTTAAGGACGCCGTTGGTATCTGTCTTCTTCCCTTAGCAGCTCTCTTAAAGCTGTAACAAGGCAGATACAACACACACCTTTAATCTCAGAACTTGGGAGGCAGAGGCAGGCGGATTTCTGAGTTCAAGGCCAGCCTGGTCTACAGAGGGAGTTTCAGGACAGCCAGGGCTACACATAGAAACCCTGTCTTGACACCCCCACCCCCCAAAAAACAGGGCAGATACACATTGTAGAAAGTTTAATAACAGAAACTCACCTTGGTTTGAGCTGTGCATACATCTCTTTTTCTAATAATGTACTCAGAATTCCAGTTCTTCTACGTGCACATGCTATGCACACATGCACACATACTACTCTCCGAGCAATGTGCCTAGCAATGTTACCTGCCCCCAACCATCATACCCACCCCTCTCTAGATAACGGAGCAAGTTTCTCTTTTCCTAACAACAATCAACCTTTATTTATCTTCAAATATTTTCCCAATGTACCTGGGAACAAAAATGAAAGGAAGACCCAGCAGATGCATTATGAGAGAAGATATGTACAGCAGAAGAAGGATTATATGACCAAACCTGTCAACCATAACAGAACCCCTCACTACACCCACCCCTTAGTAACCAACCTAGTCCTTGAGTTGAATCTCATTAGAAGAAACTCCAAACAATAATCAGGATACTCACGTACCCTCATTCGTGGGGCCCACTGCCAATCTTGACAGTATGTAGTTTTCTAATTCCTGTTATTGTCTCAATCTAAATAAAGTTGTCTTGTTCTTGCAGATCTTTGCTAACCCTTTTTTTCAGCACTTTGGGGAAGAAGCCAAGAATCTGGGTGTACTGGGCCGTATCCTGGACCACTGGTAGTGGTCATGCTTTCCAAATACTTATTCCCAACATCCAGGTTTCTACACTGTGCTTAGATCCCTGGAAAACATATCACAGAATACTTCTTCCATTTTAGCAAGACTCACTTGCCCAGCTTCTACAATACATGGACTCAGCAGGAAAGTCACTTTTTTGGACTAACCCCTTCTACTCAGTAAAATTCACTTCTAAATGAGGCTCTTCTTGCAACTCCATGCGGTTGATCCACAAGCAATGTGGAATGTAAGGCAGAGAAGAACTGGTCTTTGTTGCATCTTTGAGCCCATGGGAGAATGAGCCTCTCTCCTCCATAAGTATGCTCATCTGCCTCCAGAAATCTGATTAGACAGATAACAGGTCCGTGGCAGGCGAAGGCAGTCTTAGAGAAAGTCCACAGCATAACTATCTTGAGTAAGTGAGAAGACAAGCTCATAGCCTTTAGACATCTAAAGCAGATATGTTTAATCCCCCTGAAGTAATTAAGCTCATTCATCCTTTTCTCTGGTCCATGGAAGACTCAGCAGGCATGTAAGTTGCCACATACAACATCTTTTGAGGTCCCCAGAATTAGACATTACAGTGTTACTACAGGATCACAGGCAAATGATGTCTAAACCAACAGTATCACAGGAAAAATGATGTCTAAACCAGTAGTTTCCAAGGGTGTCTATATTAGCAAGTGTTGTATAAAAGAAAGCTTCTATGCACGTATACCTATCTATTCATTGTGTATATAGAAGTTCTTTTACTTAAAACAATTCGGCAAATGTGCAATTTTATTAACTTGACACAAGTTAGAGTTGTTTGGGAAGGGAAACCTCAATTTGGAAAATATCTCCATCAGATTGCCTGAAAGCAAGTCTGTAAAGAATTTTCTTGATTAATGACTGGTGTGGGATGATGCTACCCCTTGTCAGGGGGTCCTGGGTTGCATAATACAGCAGGGTATGTAAGCTCTTGGAAGCTAGCCAGTAAGCAGCACTCCTGTACGGTCTCTTCTTCAGCTCCTGCTCCCAGGTTCTTGCCATGCACTCCTGCTCGGACTCCCCTTGGTGTGGGAGTACAAGCTGACAGCTGTAAGCTGAAATAAACCGTTTCATTCTCATGTCGCTTTTGGCCATGGTGTTTATCACAACAATTGAAAAGCAAACCAGGACAACAAGATTTTTCAACTTTTTGATGATGCAGCAAAAACTGTCCTTACAATTTGGAATTTTGGCCTTTTTCTTGGCTAGTCATTTGTGGCACGGTCCTCTCCATTAAGGATGAGCAGTAACAAAGACCTGCAGCTCCTACAGCCACTCAATCATAATGGTAGACAGCCAATACCTTACAGAGTAATGTGGGGGGAAAGTGATGTTTGCAGGTTAGGTGCACTGAATTCTCTCTCTCTCTCTCTCTCTCTCTCTCTCTCTCTCTCTCTCTCTCTTGTTTTTTGAGACAGGGTTTCTCTGTGCAGCCCTGGCTGTCCTGAAGCTTGCTCTGAAGACCAGGCTGGCCTTGAACTCAGAGACCCACCTGCCTCTGCCTCCCAAGTGCTGAGATTAAAGGCGTGCGCCACCACTGCCAGGCTATTACATATATTTTCAACTTGAGATGTTTACAACATAAGTTGGAGAGCAACTGATTTTATTCCTTCATTACATGTATGCCTTTCTGTACTTATGCTTGCATGCAATAAATTGATGAAAAATAAAAGTAAGAAACCATATATTATGACAGAATGAGCAGAACTGGAGAGATGACTCAAAGAATAAAAATCTCTTACAAGCAAGCTAGGAAATCTGACTTTAGCCTTTAGAGCCCACATAAAGATAGAAAGAAACAATGCACTCTTCAAAATGGTTCTCTGATCTCCACATTCAAAAAACATCATGTATATCCATGTATGTGTACATATGCATATATACATCATGCACACACATAGAAAATAAATAAAAGAAAAAAATTAAACGTCAGATATGAAAAAGAAAGTTAATACATCTTTACACTGTAGTTGTTCACTGCCCACTTCCCCTGATGTTTCAGAAGCACACAGGCTCACCATTGAAGGGGATTTATCATCTCCTTCTCATGACTGTAGTAAGAACCTGCCCTTGCAATCAATCAGACCTGAGTTTTCATCTTGTCTTCCTATGTCACTGACTAAATAATTTAGGGTAAATAATCTCATCTTTAGCATCTTAGTGTGCTTATTTGCAAAATGCATCTGTGAGCCATGAGGAGCTAGATTTAGGAGGATACAAGTAATTTTGGTTAATTTCAGGGAAAATCTGTTCAAATTTCTCACTGTTATCTGATGACTTGCACTGCTGGCTGAGTATGCTGATTCCTGAGCTTTTCCCTATGTATAAAGTCTTCAAGTGAAATAAGATGCCTTTTAGGTGTTTCTTTGTAGATCCCTAGCTACAAAGAGAGAAAGGTAATCAGTCAGGTAAATAGATGTAGTAATGGTGTCTAGTAATGCCTAGTAATAAGAGCTGTGACAGAACCCAGAGGAAGAGCGTCTGGTCCAGATTGGCCAGTTCCTAGAAAGTGCTATGTGAGCCATTGCTTTAGCTCTTTTCAATGCCTCACAGTCAGGAGGAGGTTTTGATTCTGATTCTATCAGAACATTTATTGGCCTCCTACCTGATCCTTTGATTCTTTCTGCTCTCGTCCTTTTCTTTTAGCCTTTCCAGCACATGCTCAGTGGCAGGCTGAATGTGGATCTGTAGAGTTCCCACCCACATGCTACAGCAGACAGGACCTGGTGACTGAGCTGTGCAAGGGCACATGCTCTTCTGTAGGCCAGGCACACTGTTGCTGTGTGGAAGGCCTCAGGCCACAATAAAGAATTTAGTGTTTTGTTCATGCCCTACCTCACTCCAAAGTATCATTTGAAATGTCTTCAAGAGATATGAATAATGCAAGTCAAAAGATAACTGAGCAAAGAACAGCAGAAACAAAAAATATCTGTATTTATTTATTCATTACATGCATGTGTTATGAAGACCAGGCAAGAATCAGTAAATAAGCTCAGCTCCTTTCCTTCCCTTTCCTTTCCTTTTGACTTGAAATGGTTGCCAGAGATCAAACCCAGGTACATCCTAGGTGAGCATTCTGCCACTTAGTTATGTCCCTAACCCCAGGAAACAAAATGCTTAACATACGGTCCTACATAGCTGTAACAAGATGCCATGGCTTTAGCCATGATAGCTTTACTTTTAGAACTGCTACAAAGATATGTGTCTAATGTTTGATGGAATGAATGATAGCTTCAAAACCCTTAAGCTAATTGGATTCACTATAACTGTTTAAAGTGCAGATATACTAGCTTTTGGGCTATATATTTCTATGAAGATGCCTCTAGGGTCATCTGGTCTACCTAAAAACAGATGCACTTGCATAACATAAGTTATGCAAGTAATTCTCCTAATCTCTCATGATGATAACATTCTTACTGAGCTCTACATTTCTCCCAATCACACTTATTTCTAAATACTGAGGCAAGTGAAAAATCCTAAAACCTTGCTCAATATATTTCAGTCTTCCTGAATACCTTCGTTGTGAAGCCATTCATCTCCCTTTAAGCCTCCATTCAGTTTTTCCTTTCTCAGGAATCTTTCTCTCATTCAACGAATAAGATTTATTCTTTTCCACTCAGTTTTGATGTGATTCTTCTAAAATTTTCATTTTGAGGGCGTCAAGGCCCATGAGTAGATACATATGATGTCTTCCTACTTTTCTTATTCTGTGACCCAAGTCCAATAGTAAGTCGCACAAAGGCCACTTGTATCCAGAGCCAGGTTTAGAGTGAGAGCCCCACAGGGAGCAGTCACCCTTCAGCAGGAACTGTGCTGTTGGATGGGGGAGTTCTGAGAGCAACATAATGAGTCTGAGTTCTCCAGCGGTGGCAATAGCCCACTGGACCCTGGGCTCTGTTTCCACTCCCCACACCTACAGGGTCTGATGTTCCCTGGGATTTGAAGCAAGCCATCCAAACCACACCTATCTGCAGATCACTGAGAACACTATCCTATATTCCATTCCTTCTACTAATTTACATGTTATCCTTGAATTTGTAGCAACTCTAAGATCACTAACACTATTCCAGAAAAGAAACTGTCCAGTTTTCTTCATCTTCAAAAATTTCAACTATTTCAAACGAAAAACTGGTTTAATGTTATTAATTTATAAGCTCATCAATAAAAGTTGTAGCACACAAGTTCTAGCATAGCACTTGACAAAACATAATCTTTGAGAACTGTAGTCCTCCATTCTCCAGAACCTAGGTTTTTACTGAATTCTTGCTATTTTTCAGGGATTAGTCAGAGTATTTTAAATAATACAAAAGATTAATGCTCTTCTCTGGACAACATTTTGAGGTAGGTATGAGTTATTACTTTTACCTGGAAAATGTGTCAGAGGTTAACAGATTGAACAAGCTTAAACAGGGCCAGCCAGAAGCAGACTGGGACTCAATCCATGGAGTTTATTTTCTGCTCTAAGGTTGTAAACAAAATTTCAGCAATCCACCACCCAGCACACCAAGTGCCAGTTGCACTGATAATGCCACAGAGACATAGAGACATAAATTGGAAGGAAAGGTTTCCTGTGACCCAACATGACTTGAAGATTGCAATTTCAGTTGGTACTCCTCAATCCAGCTGGAGGAAGAGCTCACAGGTGAGGGGACCCACACAAGCAGAAGTTTAGGTGGTAAAGTCTTGTACATGTGAGCCTCATTCTGGTTGTTCCCTGCAGACCTTGGTTGTTTGTTTCTGTAATGTCCAGAGTTCTTTTGCTGCTTGGTTTCTGCTGCATTTCTGGTTTTTTCCCTCCTGAAGCCTGTATGAACCATGTTTGTTCCTCAGCTATTTTTAATATCCCCTCCAACCCAGCACCAATAACTGCTTACCTCTGCAGGACACAAGTACAAGCTTGCATGTGTGTTCAGCCTCTGCCACCTTGTAGCTTCTCCTTCAGGCAAGACTACAGTCAAACATGAGGCTAAGGATTTAGGTAGTGAAAGTGCACTTGCCTATCATGCCTAAGATCCTGGGTTCAAACTCCAGCCTATCAAAGGAACAAGCATACACTTCTCTCTCCGGAAGGGTTTGATACCGCCATGCTGATGCTGTGACTTGTTGCTAGTCTTGCTTTTAATGTGCATGTTTCTGTCTGCAGCTTCTCTGCCCCTCCCAATTCACAGTGTTTATTCTCTTAGTCATTCAACATGCATCCAGAGTGTCTCTGAATGTGAGCTTATAAATTCTAGCTAGCAAGATTTCTTGCCCAGGGATCCCATAGCTCTGCCTCATAGGTGCTGGGATTACAGGCAGCTGCCACACTTGCCCAGCCTTATATAGGTTCTAGGGTTTTAAACTCTGGTCCTCTCACTTGCATGGCATGGGCATTATCCACTGAACCAACCACTCCAAGTCCCTCATTTAGTTTATTGCTTATTGATTTTGACTATTTCATAGGTCAGCTGAAATGAGCTGAGAGTATCAGAAGCATAGAGCAATTTAAGTAAAAAAAAGTCTTCCTTCAGCCATTTGCCACTTAAAAGGCTCTGCATAGCGATTTTAAGAATCACTTTACATAGTATTCATGTATGTACACGGTTTCTCCCAGAAGTTTAGATTTATCAGGCATATGGGAAACTTTCCAGCCATCAAATGTGGTCAGGTCCTGTGTGATCAGACTCTGTCTCTTTTATGGAGTAATTTGTCTATAGGTGGAATTTACTTACATCAGCAGGCTGCCAGCTACAGGATCTGGTGCCCAGTGTCTGGCAAGACAGAAAGCATTTGCTGGCCCTACCATGAGTGAGAAAGAAGGAGAAGGACTGAATGACAAAGGCTTCATGACCCCTATCAACAGACACATACACACACACACATGCACGCACGCATGCCGCATGCACCCACAGGGCTAACACTCTCCAGAGTCAACTCTTCTGTCTTTCTCAGGAGTCCCATAACAATGGAGCTCAGCAGGCTTCCTGAGCAGCTCTGAGGGCCACTTTGCTAATAGAGACCTAGGCAAATGTCACCCAGGTAGCTAACGATTGGCTTTACACCATAATGGTCCTTAGGTAACTTGTCTCTATGCTTTTGAAGAAAGGGCACTTTGTGAGAAAATGAGGAAAGATGCTATGGTTCATCTGAGAGCTAGCTCAATTCACCAACAGCCTCTATTGTTTCATGCCCTAGTTCTGTGTGTTCTGCCATGTTGAAGGGCTGGCTCATGTAGCCATCAGCCAGGTCATCCCAACATTGCATGGTCAAGGCCAGAGCCTCCAGTGATGAGCTGAAGAGAGAAGGAGATATACACCCCCCTCCCCTACACACACACACACACACACACACACACACACACACACACACACCATTCATCTTCATTTACAGTCCACTTGCTTACTTTCTCTTCTTATGATGCTGCCATCTCTCCTGAGGATTTCCAGGGCTGCTTCACCAAGTAATAATTTTGATTTTAATTTTCCTTGGCTCTGTAATGGAAAATAGAAATAAGCTTACTAACTCATTGGATTAGAGACAGTGAGGAGAGCCGGAGAACCTGGGTTGGAGAGGAGAGCAGCTGCTCCATTTCAAGGCTTTAGACTGAGGTAGTCCTTGTGTTTTGGTTACCAGCTGATGCCATGTATCTATGTATTCAGCAAGACCCAGCCTGCAAGTCTACCCATCAAGCTAGCTAAGGGGATCTTTTTTTGCACCAAATAGTGTATTTCACAATATGTTCTTGCTTAAGACTCACTGCTTTCAACACACATTTCCAGAAATCCTCAATGAGCAAGAGCTTGGCATTGACTTTGTTTGGTCATCTCTCACCCAAGCCCAAGAAGGACAGTACTGCAGATTTACCTCAGTTTGTTTTTGAGGGTCCTCAATCTTACCATTCTAAGTGTATGGTTGTAGAATAGGACTCAAGGGAAGGCAAGAAATAAGTCTCCTTATTCAACTTCATATTCGTAGAGACAGGCACAAAGTGTGACACCTGTTAGGTTTCTGAATACTTCCTGAATCCACACAGTGAGGGGCATATTAGGATATACTACCAGATCTCTAAAATGTCAACATACCTCCCAACCTTTGCACAGACACCTGATAATATTCTTCACCTTTTCAACTGTGAATACCAGATGTAGGGAGGTCTCAGAATCCGGGAAGATAGCACATGTCACCAGTAGCATTCCCACCCCTAACCCAAGCATGAGTTTTCTGAATGCCCACAGTGCCTAACCTGAGACCCCACTGCTCCCTGGACACTCATGAGACCATCTGGCCAGCTTGTCTTCTTACTTTGTCCTTGCTCCTTGCTGGAATGGGCACAGGGACATCAGTTCCTGCCATGACTGCATCCCCAAGGCACACTAAAGTGCCTCTACACTGGGTAGAATGACAACATTAGCTTCTCAGTCCTTAATCCTCACTTGCTGATCAACATTTTATTGCTCTGTCAAGCCTTTCTTGCTCTTATGTGGGCATCACTCTTTCATTCTGGCTTTTTCTGTGCATCTCTCCATCTTTCCCTCTTAGCAGTGTAGTTTGATGGTTCATGGATTAAATGGTTCCGTGGTGAGTTAGGGCTTTTCATTGTTTGAGAGAATTGGATGCATGCCTATGTGTTTTGATCAAATCCATCTCCATTCCCCTTCCTCCTATTCCTCCTATTTCCTCTTCCCTCCCCTTCTAACTTTATCTGCTTCTTTTGTTTGACCCACTGAATCCACTGAGTCCTGCCTGTATGTGTTTGGGTGTAGGGCCCTCTTCTGAAGTATGAGTAGTCACACAGAAACTGTATCCTTGAAGAAAACTGACTCTGCCTCCCCCACCATCCATAAATTGCCAATGAGCCCCTCCATCTCCATGTGTGGATTTTGGCTGGCTTGATCTTGTACAAGCAAGTCTCTTTAGGGGACATGATTTAGGAGGCTGAAAAGTTTCATGCTCGGAAAGCTGAAGAGCCAGGAAAAGTTACTGTTGCTATTTTGCCTATGCATGAGTACTGAGGCCAAGGAAGTTGCTGAGATGGCTCTCAGTTTAAGGGCAGGAACAGAAGATCTGTGTTGTTCCTGTCCAAGCCATGAGTCAGAAAATAAGATGCTAACTCCCTTCATTTTTGTGTTTAATCCAAACCTTCTGTAGATTGGTTCTCACATATTGGGAAGGAGTCTACTTTAGTGTATCCCCAGCTCAAGTGCTAATCTGGTTTGAAAGTATCCTCACAGGCACACTGGGCAATAATGCTTTATCTGGGCAACTCATGGCCCAGTCAAGCTGATATATAAATAACCATCACAGTTAAGGACATGATTTCTTTTTCAAGTTTTCTGTGACTTTTAGTTTTATCCTTCATAACAACATAGGCCAACCTATGTCCCAGGTATGGATATAAAAATTAGAATGTTAGTACCACATATTGCATTGTGCTATTATGAAGGTTGAAAGAACACACACATGGGATACTTATCGCATGCTAAGCTCATTTAACGTTAGTCCATACTAGTCATTGTTATTGGGCATGGTAGAAGTTAGCTTTAATTGTCATCTTGACACAACCTAGAATCATCTGGAAAGAGTACAAATAAGGGTTATCTATATTAGTTTGGCCTGTGCACATGTCTGTAGGATATTGTCTTAATTAAGTCATGTAGGAAGATTGAGACTACTAGGGGAGGCTCCATTCCCTATGCATGAGGTCCTGAATTATGTAAGAATGGAGAAATTGAGCTGAGTACAGTAAGCAAGTAGCATGTATACACCAATTTATCTTTGCTCCTGACTATTGGGGTTATGTGACTGCTTTTTGAAGTTTCTGTCTTGACTTTCCTACAATGATAGACTTTTATCTGGAATTGAAAGCTAAAATAAACCCTTTTCTCTCCTAAGTTATTTTGGGGGGTTAGGGAGGGTCAAGGGTGTTTTATCACAGCAACAAAAATAAAGCCAGCACTGTGACATATTTTATATTAGATGTTACTATATGTGCTTTGAAGAACAAAGAAAACTTCATTGTTTCACAGAGCTTAAATTGGTGATGTAATCCTTTGGTTGCTCATTTTCCTATAGGTCGTGAGTTGTAGCAACCTCTTACACTGTAGTGTAAATCAGGCAGTTGCTCCTTTCAATGTGATAAGGAGAAATGCAAGGTCATAGAGCAACTATCCTGAAGGAGAAAAGAGAAGTCCATGTGATTCAGGAAATAAACCAGCAGTTAAATAATTTCACTGTTGCCCCCTGTCTCTAGGCCATGGTCAGCAAGTTTAATTTATTGGTTTTTTTTTTTTTTTAGCAGCCACAAGGCTTGTGCCATCAATTTTTTTGCTCTCGATGTCTATGAAGTGACTCAGACTATTATCCTTGTATGATTACAACATCTGTATTATGATGTCGGGGACACATTGCTGTAGCAGTGTATTCCCTTTATTTAGTTCACTCTGTCTCAGCATATCACTGAACTGCAGTTCAAGAAAACCCTAATGATGGACAATTTCTCTCTCCTCTCCTGGTATCCCCTCTCCCCGCCCTGCTGTCTTGGTTGATGTCTTATTTAAAGGAAGATTTGCTTTGCCCATCTCTTGGTTTCCTCCACAGTGGCTGGCCTGGGGGTAGCATCTCCTGAAGCTGCTCTCCACGGTGCTGAAAAAGAGCTTGCACTTTGGGTTTAGCTTCTGCTGCCTGAGAGGAAGGATCCAGACAGCCACAGAGGGATCTTAGAAAGCATCCCCTCATGGTCTAAGAAGACCCAGAGTCACACAGTGAGCAGCCTTTTCCTCAAAGGTGCTGTGTATCTCTGTAGGCCAAAAATATGGATTCTTTTTGGATATTTTTGCAGCTTCTGAGATGGGAACATTCTTTCTATGATTATCATTTTCCTCATATGTTAAGTAGAGATGGACTGATTTTTTTTATGACCATGGCTTTGTGCAGACCAGTCTCATGACAGTCCCCACAATCTGTGCCTCCAGCCCAACAGGTTCTACAGTTCTCCCTAGCCATGTGATTGGGAACTAACTTGAGTTATATGGGGTAATTGGAAATCCCCTTTCTCCATGACAGCTATTTCAAGCTTTTTCATTTTCCTCATTGCTTGTATTGTTCTTCTAGCCATGTCCGGAGGTTCCAAAGCTACCACTGCTCTTGGTTCAAGTTCGCATGGTCTATGAACCTCCCCCCCCCCCCAACCCAAGGCTGACTGCCTTGGTGTGGACTGGGTGTCCTTTCTCATGATCTGATGTTACCTTAAACATGTGTCTTCACTGACTTCTCTATCAGGAAAGATGGCAAGGGCAGAGTGTGCTGAAGTTTCTGACTCATTAGTCAAAAGCTCTAGGATAGATGGAGCTTGAGCATGGAACCCACCTCCAGCAGGTTCTCACTGCTGTTTGCTTTTAACTGTATAGAGACTTAAGCAATGCATGTTCTTTCTTTCTCCAAGGCATGGTTCTCTCCACCTTGTGCTGTTTCTAAATCAATAGGAGGCTCTTGTTCTTGCAACAGCCACTTATTTTGACTTTGTATTGTGGGAGTCACTTCACTGCCTTATGGATCCTCTTTGGAGTAGGCTGGCCTTCTGTAGAAGACAGTTTGTCATTGCTTTGGGCATAGATGCTTTTCAAGTTGGAAGATCTAGAGGTAAGAAGACATCTGCCTCCATGAATTAACTGTGAAGTTAATGCAGATTTGATGTACAGGAACCTTTAGCAAATTCTGATCTGTCGCAAGACTCTTGTTTAATATTCACTGGCAAGAACAGCTGCTCTTGGTTTAGGAAGACTAATTGCCCTTCAAATTGTTCTAGAAGCTCCCATCCATTTTGATCACTTGGTAGGGTTAAATATTCACTTTTTTAGTCACAGCCAAGAAAGCCAAACCACAATGACTTCTCTCAGAATTTAACTCTATTATTTATTTATTTAAAAATTAAGTGTGTGCGTGTGTATATTCATGTGAGTGCAGGTGGTGGGAACAAAATTGGAGTCCTCCGCAAGGACAATACAGGCTCTTAAGTAACCCACTACCCTTTGAGCTCCTTTCATCAGACTTTAAAGTCTCATGTCATCTGGTCCCTATTGACCACATTGATGGTTGGCAGGAAGATTATTAGGGTACTTAAACCTCTGTGTTGAGTTTATTATAGGAATGACCTTCTGGGATACAGATTGTGTTCAAAATCAACCTGGGCAGTGACCGGTGAGACACTGTCTCAAAACACTCAGTACAAGGAGGGCTGAGAATACAGCTCAGTGATAGCATAACATATATACATGATCCTAGGATCAACTGTCAGTAGTATAATACCAGAAAAAGCATAAGAAAAGTAGATATTGATAGTTGGAAGCAAAGAAGGAAAATTGGATGGTAGAAGCTGCAGTGTTGTTTGTTGAATGGAGACCTGGGGATGAAGAGCCAAGGGTTGGGACTGCTGGGAAAGCAAGCACCAAAAAGCTGTCAGTAGGCTTATGGTTAAGAGAGAAGGGTATAGAGAAATTAAAATAAGATAATGACTGAGGACTGGACTGACAGACAGTCCAGCATGTTCCTGCTTGGATCTATTTATGTCTTAGCTAATGCTACACAATCCCGTGTGTTATTGAGAGATACATCCAACACACAAAGATTTCTTTACTCTTTGTAAAGCCAAAGGAACCAAGTGAAGGACTCTTAGATTATTTTGGCTTAAGCTTCTAAGTTAATTGCTTCACCAAAATGAAATTACAGTGGGGTTTGGAGACAGTAGGCAAAAGTATTTATGAAAAAAGGGAATGGAGAAGAGACTTAGTAACCAATGATATTTATTGTTCACTTATGTGCCATGTGACCAACTTCTCATAATAGTTCCAGCACTGGGTGTATTTATTGTCCCTGCTCATGCAGATGAGGACATGGAAACATTAGAAGTCCAGTCTCAAATGCATGCTTGAAGGGGGTTATGTTAGGGATTGAATTTGTGCCACCTGTCTCTAGAGCTCTTATATGTGTCCAATATGATTGCCTGGCTTTTCCATGCTGATTTTATATGGCTCTGGATGGATAGCTCCAAGAATGGCTGCAAAGCTCATTTTTATCAATGCAGAAATATCTTAAGAGTTTATTCTTCTTGCTTCAGAGAGGACACTGTTATTAAATTGTAGCTTTTTTGGAGTCCTAGGGACAGCAGGGGCAGGAAGCAGGATCAGGACTCCTAGATCTTTAAACATGCTGGAAACCTCTCCCTTTCACTCAGCCTGTGCTGAAGATTACAGACAGAAACTTTGGAGAAGCAGGAATAAAACAAAATATTGCATTTATGTCATCTGGAGTAAAAGACACCAAGAATTCCCAAGGGAGTAAGTGGAAACCATTAGAGCAGTTCCAGACACAATCTTCCCATGCACATACTTTGTCAGCTGGGGTCTGGTCAACAATATTTATTCTGTAGTATGCCAGATGCTACTGAAAGTCTTGAGACCCTAGAGAGGATTTGAAGTCCTCTGTTTAACTGTGGATTAAAAATGGCAACCATTAGTTTTCTATTCCTTTGTGTCTTGATGGATCTTAGGCCCCAGACCAATAGTATGAGGAAAGAGATATATTGTGATTTTGAGTCTAGGCCCTAAGAAGCCTTGCAGCTACTGAGCATAGCTCAGGAAACTCTTGAAACGCAGTTGTCTTACTGAGTAAAGCTAAGGCCCACAAAAGGCCTCTGAGCTGCAGTCAGCATCAACTTGAACCACATACAGGTGTTATTCTGTACACCTACCCCAGGGTGTCTTTTCTTCAGTTGACTCCAGCTCCAGTTGCTAACAATAATGATACAAGCAGCTCCAAGGAAGAACTGCTAAGCTGATCTCAGCCAAAGGATGATGGAAAAGTTATTTTAACCCTTGAGTTTAGGCACTTTGTGATAGAGTGATCAGAATCTAGAACATTGTCATGAAGAGATTCTATCCAAGAGTTAGTGGCAGATTTAGGAACAGGTGCTTTCAGCATATGGAGTCAGGGCCACTGCAGTGTAAGCAGATGATGTTGTGGGCTTAGGCTAGGCTTGAAGGAGCAGGAAGATGTCCTCTCCAGGACTGGTTCTGCTCATTCTTATTATATGAACTTGACCAGAAACCCACCATCCCGAGGGCTCTCTGCTACCTCTCCAAGAGTAAGACTCAGTTGTTGCATGGATGTTTTGTTATTTATGAACCTCAGTTTACTTCTTTATAGGGTTAAGAGGTAAGGAATCTAGAACAAGCTGTACACAGAGTACACAAAAGACAGACTTATCACCCTCCATCTCCTTGGAGAGACCAGGAGAAGGAGGCACAGGCTCTGGCCACAGAGGCCTGGCCTGGAGTTCTGGCAGCATGTTCTTCCAGCAGTGTGGCTTTACCTCTATCAAAAGTCAGAAATGAAACTTAGCTGATTTGTGCTATCTATTCACCTTTCTTGACATAAGGATCCATGCTACTTGTCTTGAGTGACTAGTCTTTGTGCCTAATACCAAGCACTGGGTTCATCACCCTTCAGCTAAGCAGAGCTGGGTCATAGAAACAAGAGAGATTCCCGACAGCCCTATCACTTTCCTTCCCTGTCTGCTTAATCCCTACTCTTCCAATGCATCTTGATGTGACTGAAGAAACCAGGCTGAGTGAGAGGAGCAGCAATGCCATAAACATCATAAGGCAGGGAGCCATATGGGTTCATAGCAACTCCAAGCAATATGGAGTACTGGCAAAGCAATCTGGGGGCAGGCTGGAAAGGGTTAACAGGACCAATGGGCCAGCTGGCATCTGTGCTGGCACTCATAGAGAGAAAGAAAAGGAGCCTCGGTGTCAAGACAAGAAAGAGAAACAAAACAAAATACCAGAGTTTTAGCCAAATTCCCAAGTTACCAGATGGATGGTGAAGGAAACATCTAGCCAAATCCATGTAGCAGCCTCTGGCCAGAAAGGACCTCAAGCCTAGGCAAGTCTGTGAGTCCACCTGGACAGCTTGTCTCTGTTGGATAGCGTACCAGAGACCCAGACTGTCACTGATTCTGTGTGTCAAGGAGAAGGGTTGATTTTCCTCTTTATTAACTCATGTATCCACACAGCTACCCACCATCCATGCATCCATCTATCAGCATGTGCATATTTAACAACAAACATTTATTAGGCACCTACATCAAGCCAGACATTACATATTAGGTGACTCTACAGACAAATCAGTGTGACAAAGATGAATAATGCAACATAGTCTTTGCCTTGGAGGACAAAGATCTGTCAAGACTAGATATTGTGGGCAGCTCTGAAGTGAGCTGGAAGAAAGTTTCTGGTAGAAAAAACATCTGATTCTTGCTGATGATTAATTGCAAGCCAGACAATGTTCCTCAGAGATTTACATCCATTATCTCATTTAACCCTTACCACTGACATTCAAGCTTGGTAGTGCTATTAGCCCCATTTAGAGCTGAGCAACCATCTTCAAGGATGAAGTAACTCTGTCTGGACTCAGGTCTGAACTCATTCAGTGCTGTGGAGGAGAATCTGGGCAAGAGCATGGTACAAGGCCTGGCACCCAGTATGCTGCAAGAGTCTTGCTATTTGGTAACAGTGGATGGGGGTACATGAAGCAGAGTGGTCAGAGATGATGTAAGCTGTGGGGAGGAAGACAGACTCTGCCACTGGTACCCTTAGAGTAGCATCTAAGTTTGAGGGTCATTCCAAGCTGAGAAGACACTACCGCAGACATCCTAACCCTGCCCTCAGCTTTGGCAGAAAGTGCTTTCTGTTCCATGGCTGACAACATGCTCATGAAATACAAATTCCTCTCTTCTCTCCTTCCTGGCTTGCCTCTTGTATGCATATGTGCATTGGCAGATGGATGGGCTACCGAGACATCTGAGAATCAGAATGAGGGAGGAGGGTGCTGGGACTCAGGGTGCATGTGGAGGAAAGTCTCTAGTGCAATTTTACCAAGCAAGTTGCATGTCTGGGTGTTGAATGAATGAAAAAACAGTCTTTTCTAAATCCTGTATGCCTTTATCCACAGGGTGCCTTGAGAGTAAAGGCAGAAGGGTAGTAGGGATGGTTCACCTGCAAAATACTCCCCGCCAGCTTCCCAGCCAAGTTGGCTTCTTCTCCACACGCTATTTTCCTTGTCTGGAGTCAGTTCACACCTAATATGGAAGAATGGCTTTTCAGCCTCTACTTGTTGCTATGGTAGCTTGGGAAGGGCTGTGACTGATCTGTTGCTGCAGCTCTCCCTTCTCCAAACACGTTTGGCACGGGGCTGAACACGCATGGTTTGAAGACGAGGCAAGTGTCAGTGGATGCAGTGTCTTTTATTTGGGGAAGCATCTTTGCAGAGGGCAGAGTGACAGCTTCTGATGCTCCTTCAGAGCTTCCGCTGTGCTGATTCTAACCCACCCATGGCTCTTGCAGTCTGCTTCCACCCCTATCCCTACTTGATTTTGGAACAAAGGCTGGAAACCTCCCTTGCAAATACTTCTAATGATTTAACTGGCTAGATTAAAATGCAAACCATTGTTAAGTTTTTAAAATAATTTCAAATAAAAGAGTGCTATAAATAAGAGGGACTTATTTCCTACAGGATGAAAGCTTCCTTCTCTGGAAATAAGAGGGTGCTGGGAAAGGAAGTGCTGTAAAACATGACATGCCTTTAGGTTGGAGTCAGTGAATGGGGCAGATGGGTGGTGATGGCTGAGACATGCACCATTCTTTCCCCTAGGGAGGCTATAATCCAGCAAGCAGGAGAGATACTCCATAAGTAATTGCCATGGAGAGTATGAAACACCAATGGACGCCCATGTGAGGGATCCAGGAAGGCTCCTTTGAGGGAGGAAGCTTAAAAGAACCACAGAGACACAATGCATGGATTTGAGACTTGGCTCCCAGTAAAGCGGTCAGCATATACATTTTTTTTTTTTTAAAAAAGGGAACAGCAATTGATTAGTAGGTCAAGGGAATGCAATTAAAGCCATAGCAGAGAGTAAGAAGAGAAGTTGATGTCAATGTCTGTGATGGGGAGCATCTTGAAGGGAGTCGTCACAGCTGAGCCACTATAATATGCTGAGCATTGTTCTATGTGTTTTCCATGTGTTATGTCATTTAGTCCTCACAGCCACCTTATAGAGTGTGTCACAATAGTATATACATTTTGTAAATGAAAAGGCTGAGAAACAAAGAAGCAACAACTTCCTAAGATCTTAACACAAGTGTGTAAATAAGCCTGGTCTATCCTATAGCAGTAGGGACCTGCTGCAGTAAAGGACTGGCAGTCTAGGCTTTGGGTAATTAAAAGCCATGGAAAGTACTGAGTGGAAAAAGGAACCCTGAACTGTGGCCATGACTGTGGACTGGAGGGAGTAGAGAGGACAGCAAGGATTCCAGGCAGGCCTTGGGGTAGAATGGAGAGAAACAAGTACAACGGAGGAGCTGGAAGGTGGGATCCAAGGACCATGAGGGCGGTGTGGATGGGAGTGGGGCAGACAGTGAAGGGTGGATCCCAGGCTGCATGCTTTACCATCCGGGTGAGCTGTGAGCTGAGTGTCTTATCTGTAGAGCTGGGTGAGGGGTGGGAGCCTCATAGGATAGTTAGGTCTAAATGCATGGTAGGTGGGCAAAGATAGCTGTGCCTACGTTGAAAGTCAACAAATGAAAGTCTCTCTCCTTAGCTCTCTTCTCTGTGCTTGGTAGCAACTTAATCTGAGGAGATTCCTCCCTGCTTGCTTGCCTCCACTATTTTCTTCCCGAACAGGCAGAACATGTCCATCTCACTATGATTGGGATGCTCCTTGCATTTCTGCCTGCCACTCCTTATCTATTCAAAAAGATGTGGTCCATCCCAATATACAGACTGGTTTTTTTTTGTATGAATAGTTTGAGGGCTTATAGTTTTTGTATCTTGCAGGAAGGCTACCTTACAGATGGTCAGATCTTTTTTAAAGACTTGCTTCTGTATTAAACAATACGATCCTTGACAGGAGTCTCAGTTCTCTGCTCCCAAACTTTCATGTATATCACTTCACTTGAAACCATTATTAACTCTAAGGATAATCAGCACCTTCATCACAACCATCACAAACATCATCACCACCATCATCACTATGACAAGCACCATCATCATCTTCACCACCACCCTTTAATACACATGAAAAGCTAAGATCTAAGAAAGATCTAAATGATTCATTCCACATGATATGTCTAGAAAGTGAGAGGATTTAGAAATTCCAAATCCCTCATCTTTCAAATGTAAGCTTTCAAAGCATCTATCAGAAGTCAGGTTTATACTCCATGGTAAGCATTTAGCTCAGTATTTTATGCAGTCACTTTTTGACTCCCCTAAGATAGGCATTGGTATGATCCTCAGTTTAATGTAGGAAGAAACTCAGAGAAAGAATATGTGTCGCTTAAGGTCTAGAAGGCTGAGCCATGGCTGAAATGTGGGTTTTTCCAAGGCCAACGTCTACCCTACCCTGTGAATCACCAGAGTGAACTGACTCACTTTTGTTTCCACACCAAGCTGCAGCTCTTTCATTAAGTGCCCAGAAAGGATGCAAGATCCCCAGAGGACAAGAATGCTATATGGCTAAAGGGAGTAGATCCTGAAAGACAAAAGGTGCAGAGACATGTCCCTTCAAGAGCTGGCAGGCTTCTGCACGAGAGGATGAAAGTCTTCACAAAGATACGGGACATTTCTTTAACCTTGAGCTTATACTGCTGGTGTTTGCCCTGTGTCTCACAGCCTCTGCTTCCTGCTATAGAGCTCAAGGTAATTCTTCCCTCCTCAGAAACACCCCCTTGGGTTGTGCAGATGGTTGGTCCTGATCTCCTGGAGTTATCTTGTTGATGAGACCAATATAAATGCATGACGGAGTCCAATTCCAGGCGCTCATTTCTACAGAGCTCAGCGGAGCCCATCCGCAAAGTCATAGGGAAGGCTCTGAGTGATGGGCTGAGGGAGGCGTTTGAAGGTCAGAGCTCCTGCAAGGCTCCTTACTGCAGCTGTGGGGTTACTGTGGTGGTCGCATCTCACTTACCTTTAGGCGGCTATCTATAGCCACTGCACATCTGCAGTTATATCGTTCTCAGCTGAGATACTTCTTGTGGGATTTTGAGGTATCTCTCACCACAAGAACGTAGGGCTGTAGAAAGTGAGAAAGTTTGAGGCTCACATTCTAGCTGTAACACTTTGGGGGCTGTATCTCTCCTTCTCTGAAACTGGACTTCCTCATATGCAAATGAAGACAGTCTCATTTGCTCAAGGGTTTGCTGTGAGAATTAGTTTAAATGACATACAAAATGCTTATTATAATTCATGGAGCAAATTAGGCCCTCACCTTACAAACCCTTTCTTCACCCAAGGGTATGGACCTAGTAACCAGCCAGGCCTCATCCTGGTCTTTTCTGTTTATGAGCTATGTAGGGAGAGACTGGAAGAAGTCAGGCTTATTAATCTCCATATAACCTGTAGAGTAATTAGACTGTTTATTCTTGGCTCTTTGAGAAGAAGGAACTATAATTACAGGACCAAATTAAATGGCATTATCTTTTATTGTCTCCTACTGTTAGAAGGCTTCTGTTGCCAAGTCCCTTTTAGGAACTGGAGAATTTCCCCATACCAATCTTTTCCTTCAGTGTCTAAATGCTGAACCTTTCCAAAGGCTCTGAGTGGAAAGTTTGTTGGTATCACTTGAGAAAGAAGAATTGTGTCCAAAGAGTTCATTTTGTTATCTATGTCACAAGTTGCCAACTGTTCCCTATAAGCTTCAGCTCCTCTTCTGCAGTATAGAACACCCGTTGTCAAGTGGATGTCTGGCCAGGGCCCACAGTTCTCAATCCTTTGCCTTCCTCTTTTTCCAGTGCATTAGGAGGGACCACATACTCAACTGAATGTGGACAAAGATACGTGTGCCCTTCCTGGCCCAAAGAGATTCAAGAGAGAAGTGTGTCTTCATTCATTTCTTCACCCATTTTCTGGCTTCATGGGGGGATCCTAAGACTCTCTTAGAAACCTAGAATATTGCAGGATGTCAATCAAGTTAATCCTGAATGACTACATAGAGGGTAGCCCAGTACAGCTGCTTAGAAGTTTGAAATTTACTCATGTTAGGTCCCTGAGATTTCAGGTTGTATCTGTGACAGCAGTTAGCCTTATCCTAACAAGCACATGGCCTAATTTGCATCTGTTCTACCCCTGTCTGCTGGGATAGGCAGAACTGTGAGTGAATAGATCCCAATGTAAGGAATGCTAGGTATAGAAGTGGGAAGAGAGTACTGTGTTCACAGAGGACCAAGAGCGATTTTCCAGAAGTTTGATGGAAACTTCATGGAGCCAGGGGCCTTTGAGATAGACTGTTAAAGGTGAAAGGTATTTGCGGGTGAAGGACAATGACTGGAAAAACACTTTAAGTAACAGAAACATCATGAACAGGTGTATGGACCCTGAGCAGGTACATGTACAGTTTGCTGTGAGAAGGTCTCCATTGAGAAGTGTACTGCAATTTATCAGATTGACTGGGGAATACAGTCTAACAGCAGCAAAGATGGGCTGGGTTTCATGAGATCAGTTAGTGTGCAGAATACTCCATAGTGTCACAGCAGAGATTTCCACAAAGGCTGTCTTCGTGGAGAAAGAATTCTTAGAGACCTTTCCCCTCACAATGTTGGTGGCAGCACGGGGAGTTGATTTCAGGTGTCACCTTGCTAGATCCATCTATGATATTTGAGCATCAGAGACCACAGGAACTTCCTCATGTGGGAATGTTCTGTCACAGTCAGGAGGTTCCTGTGTAGCTCGATTTCATCCCCAGACCCCTTTGATAAAATTCTATTAAGGTGATGTCTTTGTCCCAGGGAAATCATAATACTAGGCATCAGATTTAACATTTTCTGAATCACTTTCTCCTTCATTCTGCATAATTAGAGAAAGTATCCTGTGGGTGAAAGTGTCCCTGTTAACTTGACATGACAGAAAGATTACCCTCAAGGTTTATGCTATATGATCCTTCCTCAAACCCAGTACAATCTTCCTTTTATGGTGTGTGTGTGTGTGTGTGTGTGCGCGTGCTTGTATGTGGGTACACGTGTGTGGGAAGTGAGGTTGATATTCTTTATCAATTGCTCTCCACCTTATTCTCTGATGTAAATCCTTTCAAATGAACTCAGAGTTTGTCACCTTGACTGATCTAGCTAGCCACTCTAGGCAGACAGTCCAGCTTTCTTAAGGTATCCCATCTCTCCCTTCTAAGAACTGGGGTTACAAGTAGGTCATCATGCCTGCCTGACATTTTATGAGAGTTCTGGGATCTGAACGCCAGTCCTCATACTTGCATTTCCCATCAAGCCATCTCCCCAGCCATAAGTCCCAATCTCACGTCTGCATGGTATCTGTCACCCTTTACTATTGTGACAGTTGTGATGCTGATGAAAAGAGAGGAAAATAGGAGCTACATCAAGGGACCAGGGAGACTCAGGCAGGTCACACACTACATGGCAGCTCCCAAGTCTCTGAAAGAGCCCTTTCTGCAGCCTCGATGACCATTGCGCTATGCAGCACACAGCTGCGCTCTTGGGTTCTCAAGTCCATACTGCTTCTGCGTGTGTTTGTGTCTGTGTTTGTGTTTGTGCATGTGTTGTGTGCTCTGTAACTTCTCTGCTTTGATTAGCTCTAATGACCTTCTGCAATGCAGCTACAATCTCTCTTATATATGGCTTTCTCAGAACTTCCCTAGACAGCTTACACCTTTTCTTCCTTTGTGAGAAGAAAGCTTGCATGGAAGAACCCCTTTCTTTGTTTTTATATAAATACACACCACCACATTTACCTCTTAGAGTACAGTTTGGTAATGTCAAGTATATTCACTGTTCAGCATCCATTGGGACTTTTTCATTTTTTATAACTGGAACTTTGTGCTCATAAACAACTCTCCATCCCCCTCTTTCCCATAGCCCATGGCAACCATGATTCTAATCACTGTCTCTATGAGTCTGGCTAGTCTAAGTACTAACAGAAGTGGAAGTATATGTTATTTATGTTTTTGTGACTGGATTATTTTGCAAAGTATAAAAGAACCTTCCACCTTCATCTACATGGCAGAAGGTATCAGAATTTCTTATATAGCAGACACATTAGCAACTGAGCCACCATCCCAGCTCTGAATAATTCTCTGTTATGTGAATGTAAGATATTTGTGTATTCGTCTATTGATGGGCCATTTGAGTAGCTCATACCTTTTGACTATTGTGAATAATGCCACTGTATTTATACATACCTTCTTAAGACACCACTTTCCATTCTTCCATTTACCCAGAAATGGAGGTACTGCATTACATGGTAATGCTTAGTTAACGTTTTTGAGGAAACACTTCACTGGTTTTTGTTTATTTGTTTGGTTTTAGTGGTTACAAATTTTTCTACTAAACTTTTTGGCCATTTTAAAATTGTATTCTCTACTTGGTGGTTGAGTTGAAGTTCTTTTTGTAGTTGTTGATTATATACAAATCATATACATATATGTATATATTTTCAAATTCAAGATATATACATATACATATACATACATATATATATATACATATATATATATATATATATATATATATATATATATATATATAT
>JADRCH010000098.1:2938716-2960833 GCA_019843965.1 Rhynchomys soricoides | reverse complement strand
ATATATATATATATATATATATATATATATATATATATATATATCATCACCAACTAGGGAGCAGGTGTTCAAACATCTGAGCCTATGGGGGGAATTCTCATTCAAACTATCACAACCCCCAACATTGTGCCTTTTTAAAAAACAAATCCTTCCAGGTCTGTCTATGTTGCCCAAATATTCCAAGATGTATAGTCTTCCCCTGTTGAAAAATCGACTTACCAGAGTCTATACTTTTAGAGAAAACTTCTCTTTCCCCTAGTAGCTAACAATTGCCAATAACTGCACAGATAGGGATGAAATTATGTGCCCAGCTCCTTCTCTCCATGCTGGGATTTTGTTTGACTTGGGTTTTCACATGCTTTTGTTCATGCTGTCCCAACCTCTGTGAGTTCCTACGCACAACAGTTCTGTTGTGTCCCAATGCTATTGTTCTACTACAGTCACCCACCACTGGCTTTTGCACTCTTTTTGCCCCTCCTTCTGCAAGGATCCTTGAGTCTTGTGAAGGAGTGGTAAATACGTTCCTTTTAGGCTGAGAGGTCTGCAGTCCCTTATTCTCTATGCCTTGGTCTGATGTGTTAATCACTATCTACAGTAAATAAAAGCTTCTCAGATTAGTGATGATAGATGTATCGATCTATGGGTATAACAGGTCATTAGGAGTTGGTTTAATACTATGTCCATTTAGCAGCATAATGGTAGTAGATTTTCCCCTAGAGCTTATTCTGATAAGAGGACAGAAACTGCTTATCAAATATGTAATTTGCAACTGCTTTCTCTCCTAATGCTACATTTCTTTCACTCTGTTGATTATGTTCATTGAGGCACAGATGTTTTAATTTTGCTGTCATCCAATTTAGCTCATTTATTATAATTAAAAATTATGTGTATGAATGTTTGTCTGCATGTATATATGGCACCATGTTTATGTTGGGTGTCTGCAGAGGCCAGAAGAAAGTGTCAAATCCCCTGGAAATGGAGTTACAGACTGTTGTGAGCCGCCATGGGAGTGCTAGGAAGGAACCAATCTTGGGTCTTCTACAAGAGCAGTAAGTGCTCTTAACTGCTGGGTCACCTCTCCAGCCCCCAGATTTCCCATTTTCCAGCTGTTATTGTTTCACCTGTATTGTTTTTGGCATATCCAGAACTCCTTGCCAAGTCCAGGCCCACAAAATCCCTTCTCTTTCTGTTTTTTTTCTGAAAGGGTTGTAGTTCAGGATGTATGTTTCCATGTTTCCATCTTGTCTACACTGAGATCATCTGTGTAAGGTTTCAGGGAAAGATCTGGCTTCATTCTTCTATCCATGGAGATCAGTTTGTTTGTTCGGTGTTGTTTTGTTTTGTTTTCTGGAAGCATTTTCTTTTCTCTAGTGAATGGTCTCTGACTCTTTGTTGGAAATTATTTGACCACATATGCAAGGGTTTGGTTTGGATTTTGGATGCTATTCCATTGATCTACATGTTTATTTCTCTACCCAAAACATACTCTTTCACTGATGTAGGTTTGTAATGAATATAGGATTGAAATTAAGAGGTGCAGGACTTCCAACTTCATTTTCTTTCAAGGCTGTTTTGGCTATTTGGGAACTTCTTTTGATAACCTTTTAAATTTAGTAATGGCTTTCTCCATGCTTGGAGAAACCACCATATTGATTTTAATAGGGGTAAAATCCATGAATTGCTTTGGATGGTACTAATGTCTTAATAATATTGTCTACTTGGAACATAGGTTGAGTTTCCATTAATTTGTGTGTTGAGGAAACATTTCTTTTTATAACAGATAGTAAGCTACTGTATCTCTTTTACCCAACTGCTTTCCTGGAGGAATATGCGAAAATGAGGGTCTGGTTAAGGTTTGACTCTATGAAGACCCTGGCTACGTCCTCCTTATGATTCTCCAGTTCATAAAATTTACTTAGCTTCCCAAGCTTTTCCTTTTCATTTGTTCCTAGAAAACATATAGCTCCATTTTATAGTTACACCTAATCTGTCATAGTATTATAGCTTGGAACACACATATACACACAAACATACACTCACACAGTCACATATACACCACACACACACACACACAAACTTCATAACACATACATAAACACATTTTCATACACATACTACATAACACACATGCAAACTCATTCACACATGCTCACACTCACTCTCTCACACACACACTCACACACACACATATACACACACATACACACACTCACACACACATACACACACTCACACACACATACACACACATACACACACATACACAAACTTCATAACACATACATAAACACATTTTCATACACATACTACATTACACACATGCAAACTCATTCACACGTGCTCACACTCACTCTCTCACACACACTCACACACACACACACACTCACACACACTCACACACACACTCACACACATACACACATACACACACACTCACACACATACACACACTCACACACACATACACACATACACACACACTCACACACATACACACACACTCACACACACATACACATACACACACACTCACACACACACTCACACACACATACACACACACTCACACACACACTCACACACACACACTCACACACACTCCATATGTGCTCATATTTTTCCTCAGGTCTTAAGTTCTTACTGCAATTTACAACATCTCCAGCTTTTATATTTGTTTATAGCATACATTATCATATGTGGCCTTTAGTCCATTGTGCATTGAAGTGTGGCTTCAAAGGAATAACTTTTAACTGAATAATTGAATTGTTATAAGCATAACACAAATGGCAGAGTCAATATTCAAATCAGACCTTTCTGACTGTGGTGCCAAGCTGCCAACTCAACCTCTCCATGTGACTCAGTTACTCCTAATTTTCTAAGTAGTTAAAAGTGGAGGATTGGAGATTTTATGTGTGTGTGTGTGTGTGTGTGTGTGTGTGTGTGTGTGTGTGTATGTGTGTGTGTGTGTATCCATACCTATTTTATCCTGCCTAAAATTATAGGGTCAAAAAATAGGGAACTAATCTAAGGCATGTTGAAATAAATGAGATTCCACATGGAAGACTCTGAATGAATTATATGTAAACAAATAAGTCCAAAAGAGAGTTCTAGGAATTGTCTGACTTCTGGATTAAGAAACAGGAGAAATCATGCCTTAGGCTTTTGTTAGATGCTACTGTGGTCCTTAGGAGATTGCTTATGCTGAAACTACTCGGCATCCACTTTTCATGAGCAGCCAGGGCTTGTGAAGGATAACCTAATACCACTCTCCTCCTGATCACAAAACTGATTTCTTGATCACAAAGATGAGCAAGACCTGAGAAAGGCAACTGAAACCTTTTGGAGACTGTCTCAAAATATATTTTGTGAAGAATACTGTCTTTCATAATGTGAACGGTAAGCAGAAGGCATTTATAGATATTTCTGCTGACCTACTGAGAAGGAACAAGGGTGATCAATCTGCAAGGAGCAGAACAGACAAAAAAAAATCTCCAGTGGCATAGTTCCAATGCCTCTGTATCCAGCCAGACCTCATGTGAGACACTACTTTAACACTTTAGGTGGGGAGCTAGTAAATTTCTTTTGAGGAAAAGTATCAATTTTATTTATTTGTTTTGTGTGTCATGTTCTTGCGCATGTCCCCCCCCCTCTCTCTGTGTGTGTGTGTGTGTGTGTGTGTGTGTGTGTGTGTGTGTGTGTGTACAGGTGAATGTGTATGGAGGCCGGAGAATGATGTTGAATTCCTTGATTATGCTTTTTATCCTATTACTTTGAGACAGGGTCTTCACTGAAGTTGGAAGTAGGTTGGTGGCCAGGGCACCCCAGAAATCCTACTGTATTCACCCTTCAAAGTTCTGGCATTACAAGCACATGAATACAACTACACCAAGTGTTTTAGATGTATTCAAGATCTGAACTCAGATCCTAATGCTGTGCACTGAGTGCTTTTATTCACTAAGCCATCTCTCTCTTGTCCCTAGCTCACTTTGCTACTGAGTTGCTTCCATTTCAAGGCAGAAGAGAAGCAAAAGGTGGGGCACAGTAAGAGTGTAGACTAAACTTTGGATCTTCATTCTATCAACCTTCTGGAAAAGTTTTGGAGTTCTCTGGTTCTTTATCCATGGAATCATAGAAGCTTTGTGATATCTGAATTAAAATAAAGTCCTAGACAAAAGCCCAGCCTCCACAGTTACCCTAAACATGCAAACCCATAAAATACTCAACAGCTTTTGTAGGAATGACTCTTTGAAGATGAAGAAAATGAGGCTCAACAAGGATACAGGATCTGATCAGGTAGACCCCCAGTTAACATGTCAGATATGGGATAAAAGCCTGACTTTAGTTCAATTTGTGGAACTGATATTTCCTAGAAGTGGAGGGAGGAATCACTCTTGCTTCTTCCAGCTGTCTCCCACCTTGCTGAGTCATTTGTAGAATCCTTTCCCAGCCCCTTCCCCCATCGGAGGCTCCTTCACATCTACCACTCTGGAAGGAGAGAGTCAAACAGCCACAGTGATGGTAAGATGCCAGGTTGTATTTGTTCAGGTGGATACAATAGCACCAGACTAGTATGGATCTCAAATATTGAATCATAATTCTTCAGACATCTTTGTGTTTAAATCATAGTCCTGTCAAACTTACATTTGATATGCACTAATTAATGTTCCCTGTGAATTGTACCCTATTCTCTCCTTGGTATGTGTGTGTGTTTGTGTGTGTGTGTGCCTGTGCATGTGTAGACAGAGATTCCTACAGATCTAAAAGATCAGAAATAAGCATCTGTCATTGTTACATTCAGAACTTGCCTCTCTGTGGCTGATTGGTGTTTCTTGCATGAGAGTGATAGGTACAAGTTATTAGACAAATATGAATCATTTATGAGGAAGTCACCTACAGCAAATGAAGCTAATATATAATTTTTAGTATCCCTCAAAGCCAAGATCTCAAGCTGAGTTAAAGAGGTAAAGCCAAACTCACTGTCTAAATTAATATTCCACCCCCGACAGTTTTTAGCATATTCTTTTCCTTCTCATTCAGCATGAAGGGGCATTGCCAGCAAGAAGTGGGATTTAACAGAGGAAGGAGAATATGTTGGCTTTTTCAAGTGGAATATCCACAAAATTTCCTTAGAAACAGAATGTTTTAACATCCTATTGTTTGATAGAGTGCCTTAGGAATGGGCACATCTCATGATTAAGAAACTAGAGTCTGTGTACTCAGCTGTTGCTAGGTACTCCTGTGAAAAGAAGACAGGCTTCCAATTTTTATTTTTATTTTAATGGACTAAGGAAGGCAGATGAACATTAGACTTTGTTTATAACTCTACCTATGGGATAGATTGAAATGTAATGTCAAGAGAATTGGGAAATAAAACTACTTCCAAGAACCTTAACCCTAGAGGAAATGGGAATTGGTAAAAGTTTGACTAACCAAAGGACAGTGCTTGCTGGTGTGGGGCTGAGAAAAGAAGAGATGAAGTATTTAACTAAGAAGGTGAAGATATTAAAAGAGATATTTCTTTTTGCTGTTGACTAATTTGGAGTTGACCAGTCTGAGCTCTCCAACTCTGTATTGTTTGATCTTGGGCAAGCCATGCTACTTCTCTGAGCTGCTTTCTTATTTGTTCAATGGGGAGTACATCCAAAAGCATTCCTATGAGACTTATATTTTACGTGAATATTACCTTTTCATGTGCAAAGCTTTTTTGCTCTATAGTTTTCAAATTCCTATCCCCAAAACATTCTTCTTTTCATCTCCATCATGAAACTCTTCTGAACATTTTAAGAGATATTACATATGGTATGTAACACCTTGGAACTGTCTATATTTAAAAGGTAACCCATCTTCTAAGACTACACATCACAGCAAGGAAGACAGAAATGACAATGGGCTTACCTATTATAGGAAATACAGCTAACTGAGCATGAGAATCTTTCCTGGCCCCCATCCTTCCCCCCTTTCCCCTCTTTCTTTCCTTTTCCCTTCTCCTTCCTTCCCCTTTTCTTCCTTCTCTTCTCCTTCTCCTCCTTCTCCTCCTTCTCCTCCTCCTCCTCCTCCTCCTCTTCCTTCTCCTTTTTCTCCTTCCTTGTCTTCTTCCTCTTCCTCTTCTTCCTCTTTTTCTTCTTCTCCCTTCTTGTTATATAGATTCAGAATAGACTAGCCACCAGGAAGGAGCTACCCAACCAGGCATAAATTACATTTTTTTTTTTTTAAAAAAAGGGATCTTAGACTTTAGGTTGTGCTTTGTGCTTAGTTCTCTCCAAATAAATGTGAGCATAAGAGGTCATTTCCATGGAAAGAAGTGGTAAATGGATGAGCTTCCTCTATTTCCTAGTTTTGATGTAGATAAGTTGGAAGCTATGATGATTGATATTCATTGTCATCTTTACCCAAGTAAGAATCACCAAGGAAATTAGTAAAGTGTGTCTCTGGGCCCATTGAAGCATCTGTAGACACAAACCAGATAATGGAGGCTTTGGTGTAGTGAATGGAGTGATTTCTGATGGATTGCAATATTGGGAGGTATTGTGAGATAGTCCAAAGTAGGAGTAGCCTCGCTGGAAGAAGTAGGCTAGTGGAAGCATGTCTCTGTGGTCTATATTTTGTCCTGACCTCTTTATGTATTCATATTTCTCTGCTTTCTTATCACTAAGGATTGACTCATACTCTCTGCCATGTTCTTGCCTCCATGTTTCTGCCCAAGCACTAGGGGCAGAAAGACTGTGGATTGAACCATTTGAAACCAGGAGCCAAAATAAGTCCTTCCTCCCTTAAGTTGTTTCTGTGAGGTGTTCTGTGATAGCAATAAGGAAACATGCTATTACAGAATCATGTAGGAGATAGAGTAACCTATGCCCTTAGCTTAAAACCTTGCCCCTAAAAACCAACTGATTAGGAAAGGCAATGTTAGATTTGAACAACAAATGTACTTCTACCACATCTGAGCCACAAACATTTTAGATTGTTGCTGTTGTTGTTGTTTTTGTTGTAGCAGCTATTGTTCTTGTTCAGAAGGACAGGCTGTGTCTCTTCATGGAGGCAAAATGGAAGCCACATATCACCTATGAGATACAATTACTAGCAGCCATGAACTGATTGGGGGTTAGACTAGATGGCCTCTGAGGTCTCCTAATGTCCAGATGTAATAGTATGAATATCTTGTATTTAATGAATACCTGCTGTGTTATAGGCCTAATGCTAAGCACTTTGTTTTCCATAGGCCCTCTTTGGACCTTGGACAACACTCTGACGTGTCGCTAAAAAGGTTAATAAGAGACATGCAGAGTGAGGCAGAGTTCAAACAACACTGATGGAAATTCCACACCATACTGCTTACATTCACATGTAATTTCACTGGGGGCTTTAGATATCACCATTGTCTAGACAGAACAGATAAAATTAGAGCTATTCAAAAGTTTGTGCCTATGGTTACTCCTTCCGTTAGTATGCATTTATTCACTTTTTACTGTGTTGCTAGGTGCTGGACTGGCCACAGGCAATTTAGAGTGAACAAGAGAAACATGGGTCTTGACATGTTAAAACTTATGGCCCAGCAGCAAGAGCATGGGGTGCCCAAGCTGTCAGAGAGATTGATTCAGCAGAATCTGGCTACCTACATGTAGAGAGCCTGGACTTGGGGCAGATGTTGGCCCAGATGATTTCTGAAGCCCTTTCTTTTCATGAGGGTCAAAACATACAATACAGTTGGTTGAAAGGGGTTGTCAGAAATAATCAGGGGAGACAGAGCAAACAAATGACAGGGGAAAGCAGCTGGGTAGAGAAATGGCTTTTTCTATACCCAGAATCTGATCTATAGTAATTGTTCAATAAATGTCAGCTATCATCAATTACTATTAAAACAATTTCTGCATTATACAAATACCTTCAAGTATTTCTGATCCACTGAGCAGCACTGTTTACAGTTCCAGATAAATGCGAAGGGTCATTATTTATTAACTGCCTTCTGTTTTCCATGTCATCTTACGCTGTATGCCATCTTGCATATTTTCTCGCAGTAATTTTACAAGGTACTACATCAGTAGGGATAAGTTAGGCTATTTTTCAGCAACAAACTCTCCTCAAACCAAGGTGGGTTATGGAAGCAAAGATTGTTTCCCAGTCATACTGCATATCCATCAGAGGTTGGCTCATGCTCCTCTTCGATGTTATGAATCCCACTCTGGAACTCAGAGTGACAACGAATCTACTATGCATATTGAGGCTGTCACTGCAGATGGGAAGGAGGAAATGGTGAAGTACATACTGTTCCCAAGCTTCTGTCTGGAAATGCCACATGTCACTCTGTCCACTTGTTTGTTGTAAGTTTTAATTTTTGGACAAAGCAATATGGAGCCCTTACCTGAGTTTAGCTAGGATGAGGCACTATGATCTTGACTTGTCCCAAGAAAGATCCAATCGATATCTATTAGCAATACAAATGACTGCTTCAGGAAGTTGTAATCTGTTATATCCCATCTGTAATTGAGACACTTGTGGGCTTTCTAAGGAGGAGGAATAAGCAGCTTGTTGAAAGTCAGATCACAAGAAAGAAGGTTCGAATCCCATCTATTAGACCTCAATTCATGTTCCTCAGTTCTCCACCTGCTCCCTAGCTGCCACCTTCTACCTCCTCACAAACCATCTGATACCACCTCTCTTCACAGATTCTGATACCCTTTCCCTCACTGGCTCTTTCTTAGTAGCAATACACAGCAGTACCTTTGTATTTCAAGTGAGCAAAATTCTCTTCTCCAATGTAAGCAGTGCATTCAGCTACTGCGTTTGCTCTCCACCCCGTGTGACCAACAAACCTCTGGAAAACTATTTACAAGCATTGGTTACTTCAATATCAGCCCTTGTGGTCTGCTAAACTGTCCCTCTCTAGACAGGCATATTCAAATTCAAGAGTCTCCTCCAAATCTTATTTCCACCTTGATTCTTCAACAGCACTGGACACTGCTGGGCATTGTCTCAGTCTTCACTCCCCCCTCTCTTGGACTCTCATGGCTGTTTCTCACGGCTTTTAATGTAGAGAGAAGTGGTTCCTCTGTTTACTAATCCTCATTCTTTCCCTGGGCAGTCATCCAGATAAGGTCTCATGGTGTATGGGTGACGATGCTTTCTTCAGTATTGGAATGACATGGTTTTAAGCTACAAAGATAGGAGACTGAAGATCAAGCCCACTAGTTTGGCCTCCAGCTGCAATATAGATGATGCTTTGGTCTTTCTCTAGCTTATTACTTATTCTCAACTTGACCAAAACCTAGGTAGAGAATGGATGCCATGTAGTTGGATGTCAGCAGATTACATTTGGGAATGTAAGAGCTGAGATTTGACTCCATAGTCAGTAATTTTCAGCTTTGTAAATCTGGCCAGATGTTACTTCTGGTGTGGGATTATAATATCTACACATGTATAGCCTTTTTCCCATGTCCACTCAAGAAATATACAAATTGCCATATATGCCACAATGCAGAATAAACTAGTACATATAAGATATATAGGGATATTTACCAAACATCATCTACTCCAGGTTTGGGGAATTGTGATTATAAAACAAGTTCCTGTTCTCAGGGTCTTATATATTCTGGGAGCCAGAGCTGCTTCTGGATCGTGGTGGAGTCCAGGATCCAGGACAGCAGAATACAGATAAGGGTACGGTGTGGGGCAGCAGGCACTGGGCCTTCAGGAAATCATAGGACGGATGCTATCTGAGCTAATGGTTGGAGATGAGTGAGGGTTAGAGGGAAAAGTGGGAAGAAGGGATAACACGTAAGAACTAAAGAGAGGTATGCAGAAGGTAATGAGAACGCCAGCAGGCTTTTATTATATTGTATTTATTCATTTGGGTGCGCCTGGCTATGGAGAATGCGTGTGTGTGGTCAGAAGACAAGTTTTGGGAGTTCATCTTCCATCATGTGATCGAACTCAGGTTGTCACTTTGTAGCAAGTGACTTTACCCACTGAGCCATCTCCTGGCTTAGAAGGTGCTCTTGAGGAGTTGTGGGGGGTTTGTTTGGCTGACTGGGTAGAGAGTGGCTAGGAGTGATCCGAGGGAGTCAAGAGTGCTCCCTTACAAAGGCTGTCACATGAAGCTTATGCTTGGGCAATGGAGGTGATATTAAGGGGGTGGGGGACCTGGCTCGGTTAGTGAAGTGTATGAGGACCTGTGACTTCACATAACCATGAAAAGTTTGGGTATGACAATGCATGCCTTTCACCCCAGCACTGAGGAGGCAGAGACAGGAGGGTCCCTAGAGTTCACTGACCAACTAGTCTAGACAAATCCGTGAACTCCAGATTTAGTGAGAGACCCTGCTCAAAAAATAAGCAATAGGAAAAGACATCTGATGCTAATATCTGATCTCCATACATAAGGACACACATGTGCACTGGCACATACACACACACATACACACACTACATGAACCTGCACATGAACTTATACATACACATACACACACATGAACCTGCACACTCACACACACATACGCTTGAACCTTCACACACACACACACACACACACACACACACACACACACACACACCACTCTTGTACACAAGGAAGATGATACTGTAGAATGGAATGATACAGACACATCTCAATGTATGGACTGCATCTTTCTTAGCTCCTCACCCAGGAGCAAGAGACAGTGGTGGAGGGTCCAGCTGAGGCCTCTGTTTGGGAAGCAGACAGAATCCTCTTAGAAGGTAGGAGGGAGATCAGAAGTCCACCTGGCAGGGAAACAGCCCCCTGTTCTCTTCACGTTACTTTGTGTAAGGCTCCTGTGAGGTTTAGAAGGGCAACTCTGAGAACACCTTCTTCGGGGAAGTGACAAGCAGGTGACGATGAGGTTGCCCTAGGTTCCAGAGAATGCAACATTAGGTTTCACAAGACCATAGAGGAAATTCCCCACTATGGCTAAGGAGTGTCTAATGAATTCTGGAGATGGACCTTCTGGGCTTCCATAACACTTCCTTAGGTACAGAGAAGCCCTGAATATATTTCTAAGCCTTAGTAAGGTCTATTCACCAGAAAAGATATTTACTAACACTCCAAGCCTTACAGGGTTACTGTGTGTGGTGGTTAAATGAGTGAGGGGAAGGGTCATTCACAAGAGCTGTCTAAGTGCTAACTATCACCATCGCTTTATATACAGACTATGTGTCTGTCCTATGCCAGGCCTGTGGCACTGAGATGTACAGCTCAGAGTTTGACTCTGCTTGCTGGTCCTTAGCCTGAAGGGCATCACTGCTTAGGGTGGATGGGAGATTCCAAGGCAAATGGCATTAACATCAGGTTTGAAGGGATACAGGCATGCTTGAAGGGCTGGGCGGTCCATAGAGGAAGAGGTTGCATGCAACTCTGGCATGCTTTAATGATAGTCTTTAAAGAGGAGGCAGCTCTAGAAATGATTCTTGAGTGTTGAATAGATCTGCACATAGAGGGTAGGTGCTAGACAGACAGAGGATTGCCAGCACCTTTAGGGAATCTGAAGTAGGGAGCCTCTCATGAAGTCCTGACTGATCTCAACCTACCAAACCACATGTGGACCTCAGCCCACAGTGTTTGTCTCTGGAGCCAGTTTCTTTGTTTCTGTCCATTGAACTGTTTGCAGGTTCAGTTGGAGCCTGTACAAGGAAAGGGAAGGTGGGACCCATTAGCATTTTGGAAGGTCCACTTTAGGTGACTTATCCCACCTACTGAGACTTACATTCTTGTACAAGCGGAACTGTTGTCTTATTTAGCAATGAAGGAGATCACAGCTCAGAGCAGTTAAACAACCTGTCAACGGATATGCAAGGAACACTCATCCAGTCATTATCTACGGAGTGTCAGAGACCTGGCAGAGGAGGGGACTCAGGTCATTTTGATCTGCAGTCATGGTACCTGTTAGCACATGCACTCGAGTGCGCATGCATGCACACTGCTGTTTCTGTCTTGAGGACCAGCTCTTCACAGGATGATTCTTCATGTAGACCACTCAGCATCTGCATTAGCTGCATCTTGCCCTTGGCCCTGTGACCATATCAAGCAAGGAGTGTGTGTGTGGCTGGACTCCTTATTACTAAATCTTCTTCTCCATCCAGTGGCCATGTCCCTTCCAATATTTAGTAATTCCTTCTGTTCAGTTTTCAGTCATTACTCTATAACCCACACAATTCCCAGGAACAGTAGAAGTCATTTAGTCCACAGTCTAGAATATTTAGAGCATGATCCCAGAGAGGGTAAGTACCTGGTTTAAGGTCACACAGTGTGGGAGAGCTGAAATTAGAGCCCCCTTCAGCCTATACTATTGGAAGCCACACACTGCTAATTCCATAAAGAAGTCTCCAAGGAGATTTACAAAATGTCTCGGGAAGGTGATTTAAAGTGATTTTCCTTTTCTCTTTTTGCTTTCTGAACTCCAGAAACAGATTGGACTGAACAACTGAGCAGTGGGGGGCAAAGCAAACAGAATGGGTACCCCGTGCCCCTGTATGTCTGTTGTCTGCAGCGACCATTCACTACCTTCGAGGCTGATAGGCACAGCTGAGCCTGCTCCTTCACAGGGTCCTCAGACTCCTTCTGGTCTGTGAATAGACCTGCCTTGGCAACAAGAAGGTAAGATAGCCAATTTGTGCCTGACTGGGGGACTTGCCCCTTTTAGCTATCCTTGTCTGTGTGTGTGTGGGGGGGTGGTATTGGGGTGAGGTTCCCTTGTAACAACAGTACACATTCAAAATTCCAAATCAGCAAGTCTCTATTCGTTGGCAGCACTAGCTTAACACCCCATTCAAAGTTCAGAGTCTAGGAAGCGGCCTGAGATCAAGTGGGTGGGACCCAGACCTGATAGTTTATAGAGACTGAGTTCCAACCACCCAGCAAGTACTTACCCACTCCTAGCCTCACTTAACCTAATAAGCAGAACCTTCTGGATGCTGTTCTCTGAGTTTAGCCTTCCCAGCCAGGAGATTGAATGGCTAACGTCTTGTTTTAGGGTTGGTTAAACAATCAGCTAGAATGGAAGGGTTGCCCTAAGATGAGTGTATTTTGAAAGACGTTCTGTTTGTGAAGTGGGGTTTAAAACAGATTGTAATAGAAATGTAATGTCCCTGGGATGCGGAAGGTATATAAGGGAGTGTTTTTGTTTGTTTGCTTTTTCTCTTCCTGTCCCCAGAGCATGCTATAGATAATAGCTGTTGTTTCACCCATGCTGTGTTCTGGCCAAAGCAGACAGAAAATAGCCTACTGGGCCACCTGAAGCCCCAGTTCCAGGGACTGGGAAGTGAGGGGCTCTCCACAGGAGGAAAAATTCTTCTTAATCTGCCTGCAGATAAGACTCCAGAATATGCATGGTTCAGTGAGCAGAAAACAGAATGAATTTTAAACTATCGTTGCATCATCTGGTCACCTTGTATGCTACATGGGCTGCTAGGTCACCTGCAGAAGCTCTGTACAGATACATACACCTCTCAGCTGTCACCTGCTTCACCCCTGCAGCTTTTGTAGATGACCCTGGAGGCACAGGAGTTTGCAATTTAGGCTAAAGTTTTAAGTTCTCATTAAACACATCTCACCCCGAGCACAGTGCCTTCCTGAAGCACACAGTAGGCTTTCACTGAGCACATGCAGGGAGATGGGATTACTCATGGAACAATGCCCAGCTGTATAACTCAATGATTGTTCTTTGCATGAATGAATGAGCTTACAGGCTACTCGTGAAAACAAGACATAAATCCAACCATGTAAAACGCTTAATAACAATAAAATGTTCAAATCAGAGTTCAAAGCAACAACTTCAGAGATGGTGCAAGCTACCATATGAGTGTCAAATTAATTGCCAGACCATGATTTTTATAGGAGTTCAGAAAGGTGGAAGAGATCAATTTGTGGGCTTGGTGTCAGAAAGCCTCAGATAGCCTCTTGATTATGCACTTAAACACCATGTCTATGCATTCATCAAGTGTTTCCTGAGCCCATATTAGTGCCAGCTAGTTTGCCGGACCTAACAATGCAGCAATAACATAAGGCCCACGGGCTCAGAGAGCTCAGGAGCTAATGGGAGAAGGCAGTTAGGCAAAGAGGCAACATAAATAGACTGCTCATACTGTGCAATAGGACCTGGGCCTGGGCTTAGTGGGGGAATGCTCACAACAGGTATATCTTGGGCTGCAGTGTAACTGATGCTTCAAATTTCCATATGAACACATTCTAAATAGTCCCTACAACTTAACACCTAGGAGGTCTTGAGAGTGCTCACCTTTTCTTCTCTCTAATCTCCCCCATCTGTATTTCCCCCTTTTCTCTTTTTAGTCTGCCAGCAGCCTTGAGGGGCACTGTTCTGTCCAGATGCTGGTAGGTATGTGGCTAGGTACCAAAGGAGACCAGAAAGCAGTGACTGGCAGTAGCAAGAACAGGTCCCTGAAGCTGCATCATCACTCTCCCATGCTCACCCCAGTCACTCCAGTTACCTTATCAGTCATGTGCCCAACAAACTCTTAGGCAACAATGTGATGGCACAGAAAGGTGTTCCAGAATGCCAATGAGAGAGGATAAAACCATATTTCTTTGAGGAGGAAGCATATGATTTCTAGGCTCCTCTCTCCTAAAGGAAAGGCTAAGCTAAGGGACACCTTCACTTCACAGACTTTAGAGCTTAACTCTATGGCCACAAGCTCTACAGCATCAACAGTAATGCAGGGAAGAGCAATCAGCCATTGGTACCGAGATATATAAGCAGCAAATGCTGATTGTTAGAACATGGCATCTTAATTTCTGTAGGTCTCCATTTTCATATTTTCAAAGTGGATGTTGTGATTTCTCTCATATGCATCTTGTGAGACCAAATAAAAGTGGGATAGAGATCTGGTGACTAGCTGTCAAATTAAAAAGGGAGGCCCTGGCTGGTTCCAAGACGACTCAATTCAGCCAAAGCAGAAACCACTGTTGCTTGTGACTTCCAGTGAATGTAGTTTATACTGGCCTACTGGTGTGGCTTTCCCATTTGCGGGCAGCCATCTGATCCTAATGCACAGTCTGTAGAAGTTTGTATGTAAACAACCATATGTGTCTCATCCATGACCAGCAAGTGTGGGCCCTGGCAGATGAGTATCATTCAAGATGAAGGGTGTTCTCTAGCATATTAGGAAGTGCAGCATTCTGATGATGGAGGATCGATAATACAGAACAACAGTTAATGGGGGAAAGGGTAGAATCAAATGACAATATCATTGTATTAGGCTTTGGTTATAGGGCAGGGTCAGAAACAGTGTGACAAATATAGCCATTAGCCTCCAGGATTCTCTTGGCCTCTATCAGTAACCAATTCCAGCCTTCTTTGTTGTTGATTCCTGATGGAGACTCCGAATTCTTCTGTTGTCTGTCAATCAACTGGGGTACTATCTATCTATTTGATAAATATTGATCAAGTACCTCAAATATGCTGGGTCTTGAGGAATCAAGCATTGTCCTTGGACCTTGTCATATCAGATGTGGGCTATACCAGCTTTCTAAATCATGCTGTGCTCATGATGGGAATCAGTATGGGATTCTGAAAAGGGCAAAGTCATCTTGGGAGAAATACCAGTGTTTGGGTTTTGACATCAGTGGCTCCTGCTCACTGGGTTTGGACAATACTAATTCTTTGGATAAAAGTCACCAGCCTTTAGGGGACCACATCCTTTCTATTTCATGCTGTCTGACTGTAGGATTCGGCTCTTGGCGGGCACAGCCTATCATACTAGGTTTTACATTTAGGCATGTGTCCTAACGTATAAGATCAGAAGTTTAAAACTTCTTGAGACAGAAAGATGCTAACTCTTCTTTGAAGTGACGTAAGTCTAGAACTCTCTGTAGCCTTAACCAATCCTCTCTTTATAGCAAAGTAAATTTTCGGCTGTGGAGAGAATACAGAGAGGGCCAGAAATAGACAAACACAGAGGAAAGATCAGAGAAGATGAGGGGGGTAGAGAGAGGGATGTGAGAAGAAAGAGAAAGGAAGGAAGGGAGAAAGAGGAGGCAAAGAGAGAGAGAGAGGGAGGAATGGAGAGAGAGAGAGAGAGAGAGAGAGAGAGAGAGAGAGAGAGAGAGAGAATGACATCATTAGAATTGGTGGACATCCAAGATGGCTTCACCTTGAACTCCTGCCAAGTGAAGGGAGCCCATAAATTCCCTTTGGCTTGAACTGAATATCTGACCTCTTTCAGGAGGTGGGAGGGGTGTGAGCAGCTCTGGAGTAAGAAGCAACTGCATTTTTTACAGACAGCACAAGAAAAAAGCAAACAGGCTTCTGAGCAAGAATGCTGTCTGTGGCTGTAATTACGGTGCCGTTTAGTACTTCCTTTCTCCATTGTCTTTGTGCTAATAAACACTAAAAAGGGGACTGAATGTGGATCTAGCCACTCCCCCCCCCCCAGGTCAATATGAAGTGTGATCTGGGTGATTCTGTCTCCTTTGTTGTCTCTGAGTTCTCCCAGAAGACTTGTTTCTCCCTTGTTTTCTCTCTGGCCACTAGCCACAACATTCACATTATTTTCAGGATGTTTTTGGTCTTCATGAGTCATTTCATTGCATTATTATGCTTGGTTCCCAGGGCATCTGAGGTGGCATTAAGGCTAGGATAGTCATATGGCTAGATGGAGGTTCAGGAGGTCTTGGCTTCTGGGCATATCTGAGTGATAGTCTCACAGCAGGGAGGTGACAAAGTGGAAGGCACACTTCTTTTGGAGTGGTCCCAGATTGAGTCCTGTTTCTTTTACTTTCTGTCCGTCTTTGATCAATCACTCTGAGTTTTAATTTCCCAATTTGTCAGATGGAGAACTGTAGATCTGTTCCCTCCAGGATTCTTGTGAATACCTACGTAGTGATAGAAAATAATGGACTCTGTAAGTTGTGAGATGATGTCCCCAGTCTGGATTTTGACAGAGTGTTGGACAGAAGTGTGTCATGTCCAGCTCATACCTACTCTAAACATATCCAGTACATTGGTGCTTGAAGTCATCAAGAACACGGGTACCAAGAAATTAACAGATACAGGAGTCATGGACTTTATTTTCCTCCAGAGAGCCAGCTGTTGCTAACCAACATACTCAAGATGGTGGGGGTTAGAAGGAAATACATAGCAAAGCCTACTAAGTGCTCTATCTCGACATTCTCATAGCATCTTCTCTAGTTCTCAGACCTGAGAGCAGATGCTATTTTATAAATGAGGTTATTAAAACTTAGGCTTTAATTTGGCAAGAACACAGAGTCATTGTAAAAGCAGAAATGTGATGATGTCTGATTCCTGCCAAGCATCCCAGATATTCCAAAGATGCATCCATGTGTCCATCAGCATTAGGGCTTTTTGTTTTGTTTCATTTTGTGGGATTAGATATGGGAACTAGGGTCTTACACATGCTACATAGACACACTACCACTGAGCAATGTGCTCACCGATCCTTCAGTCTTTAAAACATTGAAGCAGAACCTCACTGTGTGCCCAGATAGTCTTTGAATTTATCAGCCTCTTGCCTCAGTCTCTTGGGTAGTTGAGATTATAGTCCAAAGTCCCCACGCCCAGCAGGACCAGTTCTTCTCATTGATACCACTGCAGTGACAATGTAGAAGTCAGTTTCCAAGACCATGTGGCCTTTAAGATTTCTTTTGAATTTTGACAACTCAAGCTTGGGGCTTGAAGGAAGTTGGAAAGGAGTGAGATTCATTGAGTCAGTGCAAGGGAAGGAATTGGCTATTTTAGAAACCTAAGTTCTGGGCCTCCATTGTATTAAACTTCTCTGGTTCCTAGAAATAAGCAATACCATAAGGGCTAAGGACATCTAAAGTGTATAGACCTGGGAGGAAGGGAATCAAATCCCAGCTCTGCTACTTCTCCTAACTGGGTTGTGGTCCTTTGACTGTCATAGTTGACACTGTCCAATCTTGCTTGCTTTAACTCCCGGGGCTTCGGTGGCATGTTATAGTGGATCCCGTGGATCCCGTGTCTTTTAGAAGCTGCTGTGGTCAGACCTGTAAGGGACTGATCATGGTTCTCAGCCAAGAGAACCTTTCCTGTTGCTAAGAGTGAACAGGCTGTTTTCTTCTCCTACCATCTCTGGCTTTACATGTCTCCCCACTTCCGACCCCCTTTTCCTTTCTATTCTTGTAGCTTGAGAGCTTCATAGGATGATGTCATGTATGCTTCAAGCTAGAGGAGGGTGGCAAACAGGAAAACATCAAAAGGATGGAAACAAAATGAAAATCTGTTTTCTGCTTGAGAAGATGGCAGCTGGGTTCAGGGACCAGTATTGTGAATGCAAACATCACCACACATCTGAAAAAGGCATCTGGACTCCATGGTTCTGAACAGGACAACTCCAGGAAAGGTAGTCCCGAGAGGGGATAGGGCCTGTGCCGTACTCAGGAGGCTACTGGGGGACCCAAACTAAAGAGATCATAAAGATGGAATTAACAGTCGTTTAGTTCTTTGGGTACACCTTCCTTGTATCATTTCATCAACACAGTAAGTCATGAGAATATGTTATCATTTATACCCTCTGGCTGAGGAAAGGGTGTTCAGAGAGTGTGTTGGGATGGCTCATGTTCAGGCTCCCTGAACTGCTCACCAGTGGCCTTTACTCTCAGTCTCATTTTTGATGTGGTTTGTGATTGTGGAAGCCACAAAATGGTGAGGGACTTTTTTCCAGCATTGTTGGAGCTGCTGCTTCTCCTTCTTCTCCTTCTTCTCCTTCTTCTCCTTCTTCTCCTTCTTCTCCTTCTTCTCCTTCTTCTCCTTCTTCTCCTTCTTCTCCTCCTTCTCCTCCTTCTCCTCCTTCTCCTTCTCCTTCTCCTTCTCCTTCTCCTCCTTCTCCTCCTTCTTCTCCTTCTTCTCCTTCTTCTCCTTCTTCTCCTTCTCCTTCTCCTTCTCCTTCTCCTTCTCCTTCTCCTTCTTCTTCTTCTTCTTCTTTTTGGTTTTTCGAGACAGGGTTTCTCTGTGTAGCCCTGGCTGTCCTGGAACTCACTTTGTAGACCAGGATGGCCTCTAACTGAGAAATCCACCTGCCTCTGCCTCCCAAGTGCTGGGATTAAAGGTATGCGCCACTACTGCCCAGCTGTTGGAGCTTCTAATTGATTCCTCTGCCAATGGTTTCTGCCCAAGCTCCCTCCCATCTACTCTCTGCATAGCAGCTAGAGTGGGCTTTTACAAATCAACCCCATAGGAAATGCTAAACCCCTCACATCCCTAACCCTGGGTGCAGAATCTACCTATCAACCTCTGTGGAGGTCAGCCTACCTATCAGATGGAACCTCCCACTCTGTTCATGCCACTAGGTCATTACCCTTGTTGCTTCTAGCTATAGGTGTACCCTCCTCCACCTTAGATGTCCTCAACTCATTCCTGCACGGGACATTTACTCTTGCTGTTTTCTCTGGCCTGAGGATGAGGAGATGAGGTCCTAATCACATAGGACTTGGGTTAATGGTTATGATGTAAGCGGGTCCCTTTCCCAATGTTCCAGTTGTTGTTATTGTGATAAAACACTGACCAAAACCAACTTGGGAGTGTTACTTCATCTTATAGTTTACAGTCCATCATTGAGGGAAGTCAGAGCAGGGATCTGAAGGTAGGAATGGAAGCACAGACCATAAAAGAATTCTGCTTGCTTGTTTGCTCTGCATGGCTTGTTCAGCTTACTTCTTAGACAACCCAAGACCCCTGCCCAAAGGTAGCACTACTCGCAGAGGGCTGGCCTCTCCCACAGTAACCATCAGTCGTGCCCTGAAGACACGCCCACAGGCACATATGTTGGAAGCAACATCTCAACGTGAGAGTCGCTCTTCCCAGGTGTCTCAAGTTTGTGTCAAGTTGACAAAAACTAAGTAACCTCTCCAGCCATTTCATATTGCATGTCACCATCTATTTCAATCTTGGCGATTGATACCATTCAACAATTCTTGATTTGCTTATTTTCTGTCTTCACTGCAGAGAAAATTCCAAGCCGAGCTGTACTCTACTTTATAGAGCCTGGCATAGGACAGAGGTAAGCTCATGGCAAATATTTACTGAGTTGTTGCTGACAGATGTTGAGGAAAGGCAGGCTTGCATTGGAAGAAGGAAGAAATTAAGCTTTGTTTAGGGAGCGCCACTCTGTTTATCTCATTGTACTCTCACTACATACAACCTCAAAGGGAAACTCATCTGATTCCCATTTTATTGATGAAGCAACAGGGACTCAATCCTTTGGTGCGGCTGCCTCTCCCAGTGCCCACAATCCTCCTCCCGAGGCAGCATACAGAAACCACGTGCAATCAGGAGGGTGCTTCTGTAGCAGTAAGATCCTGTGAGGAGACACTCCCTGGGAAGTGGCAGTTGGGAGTGAGTTTCCATAATAAATCACTGTTGCTTGTCCTAAAGCCCAGATATTCTGGGGAGCAGACACAGACCGCCTAAGGAGAGCGCTGAGAGGAGACCACCAGTGATGGTTATAGGCGATGCTGTGGTTGTTTAGGAGGGAGTGGCGAGTGGGTGCTGAGGCTCTGTTCCTTAGCAGAGCCCACGCTGTGGCCAGGTCCAGGAAAGCCACTCTTGCCGGCATCCGTATCCTGAGTTGGTGGCGAAATGCTGAGGGGCTCTCCTATTCGGGGGAATGCGGTAGTGATGTATAAGGTATGAAAGATGTGGCCTGCAGAGAGCCGGCACTATCTCTACTGCTGCTGCTGCTGCTGCCACCGCTGCCGTTGCGGCCGCCACTACTGCTGCCAGTAGAGCTGCCGGGAGTGAGCCTCCCTTCTTCCAGATTCCCAGCTCCGTTGCATCTCCCGCTCCCTGGCCCCGCACGGACCTTCCCACCCCAGGGAACAAAAGCAGAGTCCAGTCGCCCTGTTCTGCAGCCAGAGGATGATGAGTCGAAAGGGCTGAGCAGAGTGTGTTCTTCAGCGGCTGGAAGGTAGGAGAGGGTGTTGCGCCCGGCAGCAGCGGCGTGGGAGGCTAGGGTGGGCGCGCCTGGCCAAGGGTGGCCTCAGGCGTCCAGCCGTCCGATGGGCGCCCTATGGACCCTGCAGGGTGGTGGTCTGCAGAGCCGTGGCTGCAATGCCCACTGCGGGCCGGGAGGCGCGTTCCCGCAGCCACGAGGGAGCCCCTGCGTGGGGACTGGAGGTGGAGGAAAGAAAAGTCTGAAGCCCAAAGCCGAGCTGTGGTGGCTGCGGAAGGGCTGTCCGCAGCTCTTGGACTTGGTGGCGCGTTTCGCAGCGCAGAACGGCCAGGCAGCGGCCGCAGTGTGCGCAAAGTTTTGGGTAGCGCGCAAAGGCGCAGGCGAGGGCCGCGCACAGAGGTGCAAGTTGTGGCCAGAGAGCTAGGGCGACCCTCAGGACCACCAGCGGGATTTGCCTAAGAAGGGAACAGGTGGATTCTGCTCCCCTCTAGCACAGAGGAGACTGGGTTGAAGCGGCGTCGTTTTAACCCTTTGGTCCCCGAGGAAAACAACTTCATCCGTGTTGGAGCCTTCTGGACTCTGGCAGCTTTGAGGATCCAGGTTTGGTCCTCCTGTGGCTGTGCGCAATTCCCTGCTCCTATAGTGTTTTCTTTTCATTTCTAGCCTCTTCGGTATAGCTGGCCTGGGGTCCTTCCCTAGGTTTGTATTTCTTACCCCTTGGACCATTGCATACATGTTTCTCTATCTTCTCGCTAGATTGACTCTTGGATGCTGCTTTGAAAAATGAAATGATTAATCAATTAGGTTAGTGGCCAATTAGGCATAACCTTGTAGGAAAATAATTATGTCAGGCTCTCGGCTTCCACTGGTGATGAGGTGGGAATCGAGTCCAGGTGTGGGGTTGTTCCTAAAAGATAGGATTGATGGTGGTGGTGGTGGAGGTGGGGAGTGCGTTCTGGAATTTAAGATTAAGATTCAAACTGTGTGATGGTGACCACCGAGGTGGTGGGGGTCGACGGAGGAGTGTGTGTGTGTGTGTGTGTGTGTGTGTGTGTGTGTTTCAGTTTTTGCTGAGAAAATTAACCCTTGACAGCCTAGTCTGGGTAGACTTTGCAGGCAGCATGGTGTACCCAACCGCTTGGAGAAAAGGCGTGTCCTCTTGCATGCCTGACCCCCTAACACACACACACACACACACACACACACACACACACACACACACACA